>JAGWCC010000502.1:0-371580 GCA_022651775.1 Drusus annulatus | reverse complement strand
AAAAAGGGTATTATTTTTTTGGGGAGGGGTTTTTTGGGTTTTATAAACCAAAAGGTGACTCTTCTTTGTTAACTATATTGAAAACTATCTTATCCTAAACACACGTGCATTACAATGATATCGTCTCACAAAGGGTAAAGGTAATTTATACGCGTAATGGAATTGGCACTCACTCACAAGAATTACCATTACCATCACGATGAAATTGGGCGACCAGCAATCAATCCTGCCTGTCCATTAATATGCTGCTCTACTCCTTAATGCCATTCATCAATTCTTGGACTGTCTCCCTGGTAGCTAATCTGCTTCCAAAGATCGTTCCCATCATAACCATTTTGGGTAATTAATATTGTGTATACGAATACGAACCAGGCATAAGTTTGTGTGCGACCACAAAACGTGAGCATTGGGTGCGAGAGGATTTTTCAATTAACTATTTTAATTTACGTGAAAAGGCTTCAGAAAACTCTTTCCACGTGTCGTTGATACGCAGTAGGAAACATTTCAATAATCTCAGTCATATCCCTTCAACTGCTCATTCGTTCGAAATTAGTTCATCCTAATGAGACACGATGTTTAAATGAGCCGTGAGTTATGAGTTATTTCAGTTGTTCTGCTCATGTTGTAGGTTTTTTCTGAGTTGCATAACTCTAAGTCTAGGGCCTAGACTGACTATCTCAGATATGGGCGAAGAACGGTAGGTACCCGGTTATTAGTCCGTGGTGATGGAGGAATTTAGAGCAATAAAAATATTCCGAATGGTTTCATTTTGAAATAACTGTCTTGACATAATTTATGCTCGCAACAATGGAGATGACTAATGGTGAGAAAAAGGCGTGTAAACAAATATGAACATAAAATTTTGATTATCTTTTTACTTCTTGCAATACAATGTTAAAAATATTCTAAATGTAGGTTCCTAATGTAAAATGCCGAAAATCGTGTGTAATTAGACGCCGGAGTACCTACCTACAACATACAAAAATATAATAATAGGTACTTGGCTAATTCTCTAGCGTAATTATTGTCAAATAACAAGGATGCTTTATGAAGTTGGAATATGTGTGTACCAGACGTTTTGTCAGCACATTGACTATAAATTTTGAGGGGCCAGTTTCTTCAAGTCAATCAGCGAAGCGGGCCTGGGTCGGTTGCAGCAAGTCGAAGTTCCAAAGGCGGGAGAAGGCGGATGGTCCAAGGAAAAGCAGTCAAACGAAGTTGTAGGGTCCAGGCGGGAAGAAGCGGTCAGAAGCGTAGAGTCAGGAGAGATGATGTCGGTAGAGATGCTGGGAGTATTCTACTTTGGACCGGTTTGGGCCCTGTATTTATATCCCCGGCCCAGCATCCGCTGGACCCGGGATTCGGGCGCTCAAAACGCCCGGTTTCTTGCGAGTTCTCCTCTTTGAGAGCTCGTAGCTCCCGCTAGCATTTTTCTAGCGGGAAGGCAACATATACCAACATCAGCTCTCTTTATGACCTTTCGTTTCCAATAAACCACTTCTTCCCAGCATTTTTATTAATCTCAAAGTTTTACAATTTACAAATTACTAGGGGGGTTACACAAGGGGTGGTGGTACATGTTTTGTCTTATAACTACTTAATTAACATAATCACAACATTTTATCTTATACAATTATGTAGTAGGGAATTCAGCCGTCAGATCTGTGTACTTTTATTTATCGTACCGATGACTGAATTCCCGCCAATCTAGTTAACAAATTAATACCTAACCATAATTACGCAACAATAAGATTTTGAAATACGCCGAATCTCTGCCTAGCGCTCATTGGCTACGGATCGGTCCATTGACCGGGGCGGCCAGCCTCCGGGCGCTAGAGAGGGAGATGCGGCGTAAATACCAGCCTAGTAAATCGTTCGACAAACGGCCGGTAGAGCGCCATAAGCTCTCGGCCGTCGCCGAGAAAGGGTCGGAGCTAGCTTGTTGTATCGCTTAGCCTCTGATCGTTGTGGAGTGGGACGTATATAGCGCGTACCCCGCCGCTAGGCACGTCAGATGAGTCTGGCCAAGCGGCGTAAACATAGCTCTCGGGCATTATTTGCTCGGAAACAACAAAACATGAAATTTTAACATTATTATTTACACTTAATGCTAAAACATATTTAATTATTTATTATCACTCTAATGAGCAGCCGGTGGAGGCTCAAAGCGTCCGATACAATGTGTTAAAACGTTAAATTACATACTCCAAAACGATTGTAGATGAAACAACCTAAAATATACGAACAAAACCGAAAAGCTGTATTTCAATGTTTGCGGATGTTGCGGACTCATTGTTAAAAGGCTTCTAATTTATAAGACAAAATTTCAACAACAAAGGAATGAACGCGATCTTAATTTGCACACACAATACTCAGGAAACATGGTATTATGGAAGAATAAAGGAGTTTATGCAGGTAGACGGAATTATTCAATCAATTTCAAAATCATTCTCGATCAGGTATTATGATGCGGACAGTGGAGTTGATCACAAGTCTGCAGCCTGTGTTCTGTAGCATTTGACAATCGACCGCGGGCCGAGATATTTCTCCCACAGATTAAGTCCACCCTTTTAAAACGGCCATGGGATCTTTCACACGGTGTAATCAAGATGACCGCGAGATTGGGTGGAATTATACGAGGACCTACGCAGTGTTGCTAACCATTAAAGAAAAACAATGGCTGACAGCACTGGCGTTCTTCCGACACGCGAGTTCCGAAAGAAACCACAGACAAATGGCCGGTTCAGAGTGCCAGATATATTTTTAAATATTAGGATTTTCCACATATCACTCGGTTATATGTAGAAAATACATCTTCATACCTTTTGAAGTTGCTGGTGGAACACTACCTGAAGATATCAAAGCGAAGCTACCAGTCTACATGGAGTGCTTATACCAACCCTGGTGTGCATGGTAGCAGTGAGGCATGGAACTGCTGTTTTATTTTGAAAACTCACCGCAAGGAGAGCAGCTTTACAATTAGAAACATTCTAAGAAGCGTAAAAACGTGAAAATAATAGCCACATTGAATCTATCATAAGAAGCCTACAAAGTTATTAAATTTAGCCGTCCGATTTGAAGGAAACGCGTGGAAAGTCATAAAAAATAGGCATGGCTTAACGAAAGGACGGTTGGACGTCTGAGCCTTCTGACTTGGATCTTTCACCTAATATGGATGAATAATAATAATATTTGGATAATTTGTAAGGCGCCGTTTTTGTGAAAAATCACCTTAAGGGCGTTGTACAAATCTTAATTTCTACTTAATATTATTATTATTATTTTTTTTTTTGGTATTACAGACTGTATATGTCCATTTACAAAACACAAGAAAGTAACAAAAGTAAATTAAGAGATATTTTTAACATTAATAATAATTTTTAGTTTACATAAATATATATATTTTTTTTCTTTTAAATTATAAATTACCCTCATAAAAAAGCAATGCTTGTGTGTATGAGGGGGTGTTATTTATTTAGTTACTAATAATTTGCCGTAATGATTTTTCAAAGATATTTATTTTAAGTTTTCAGTGTAGTTTTTTAATTGTGTTTTGAATTTCTTAAGATCATCATTAATTAATCTTATTTTTTCTGGTAAACTATTAAAGAATTTTATTCCTAGATATTTATAACTTTGCTGGCCTATTGTTTTTTTACATATCGGGATTGGTAATGTGCATTTTTGTCTAAGATTTTTTGTATTATTGAATGGTTCGGTTTTTATTTAAAATGTCTTCTTTATATATTTGTAATGTGGCGTGGTACAAATAAAGGGAGTTTAATTTTCTGACTTTAAATTCTTTAAATAAAAGTTCTGAAGGATATAAAAATTTTTTTTTAGGATTATTTTAATTAATAATTTTTAATTTATACAGCAACATACTTACCTGGCAGGTCACTTCTGGCAGGACACAATCACCATGTCATAATAACTTAAAAATTAGCTGATTCTTACATATATTAGTGAATGAATGAAGAAAGGAGATTTAAATTAGAATTAATTTTAAAGCTTAATGTTTTTATTTTAATATTAATTATATTTTTCAATAAACGCAGATTTTCAGGAGAGCCAAAACAAAAATTAGGATTTTTATATGTAATCATGTCATATGTCACATGTCCTTTTTCAAAAAAAAAAATACCACATTATTTTATTTTCTGACTCATCTCATTTTTCCTAGCTAGATATGTATCTAAGGAACAATTCTGCATACTTAACAAAAAACTTGTTTTTTTTTTACTCGTTCCGTTCTTCCTTGCACACAGAATTGTAGTAGGAAGACAACGAAGGAAGTGGATGGTAAAAGTTTATTAGCCTCAGAAAGTATGTCTCTGGACACTACGATCTAAAATCATAGAACACATTAAGCTGATACTATCGTTAATCACGTACGCAAATCTGAGATTAATCTAAATTGTGTATGAATTGACCTGTGTTCATTTGGCAGATCATTTAAAAAAACGGAATAATTCATTTAAGGTCACTTGTAGAACGCGTATACGCGTAAGTAACCAGATTAGGCAGTGAAAGTTAAGATTTGTATCTGAAACAAATTAAGAAAGACAGTAACATGGCCAAACTATGTATTACTAATTAAACTAATTCGTTTCTGAGCCAACTTCGTGAGATTAGTTTGGTGTAAATTCGGATGAGCACAGAATTCATTGTTATCAACTGAAGATGGAGAATTATATCGCGTCGTACACGAAAGCGTAAAATGTTTCATTTTGTGAATATAAGATAATAAAAATATTTGGATAATTTGTACAACGCCGTTTTTGTGAAAAATCACCTCAAGGGCGATGTACAAATCTTAATTTCTACTAAATATTAATTCTTAGTTTATGTAAATATACAGCAACATACTTACCTGGTAGGTCACTTCTGGCAGGACACAATCACCATATCATAATAACTTAAAATTTAGCTGATTCTTACATATATATTTATATTTTTTTTTTTTTTTTTTTTTAAATATAGTTTTGCCGGACTCGGCTAGACCTGGGCATTGCTAGGACTAGGGCTAAGGTATTTATACATCCATTCATAGCACATGTCGACGTAATGTTCTTGTTTATTCGTAAAACAACTTATTAACTGTATTGTTTAAAAAATATATAAAACATGTAACCTAATAAACCGTTGAGTTGTCTCAATTTATTTCGCAGATCATAAAATGTGGGTGGAGTCAACGGAGACGCGGGACAAGAAGAACATTCTAACAATACTTTAAAGCGGTGTGATAATCTAGACCTGGGCGTTGCTAGGACTAGGGCTAGGGTATTTATACATCCATTCATAGCACATGTCGACGTAATGTTCTTGTTTATTCATAATACCACTTTTTCACAGTATATTTATAAACAAAAATATAGCATATAACCTAAAAAAACCGTTGAGTTACGTATATTTACGTCTCATATTAAAACGTATGGGCGGAGTCAACGGAGACGCGGGACACGAAGAACATTCTTACAATACTTTAAAGCGGTGTGATAATTTGGGACATTTTGTTGTCTCTTTCCTTCTCATGGTGTACGACGTAAAAACCCGGAGTAAGTGATTATCCCAAATTTGTATAGGTTGGGTAAAAAGAATTAGCTCTCTCTCCATATATTGTTACTCCAAGGTTAGACCGGTCCCTGTTGAACGCTGATCGTCAGTTCATTTCAGCTTTTGAACAAATTGTGATCTGCTGAAAAGCATGATGGTCATGTCAATAAATTCTACCTATATAAATGCAGTGCTAATATTATTATTTTAAAAACATAATACACGACATTTTTCGCGTGTCTTTCAAATTCGGAAGAATAGTACTACTACCTACAACAGTGGTGCAAAACCCGCGGCCCGCGAACCCAATTCATGCGGCCCACTGAACTAAAAATAAAATATCAAAATATTGTATTTTTTTAATAGAACAGTGCACATTTTTAAATTTCTCACAGAACGCATCGATAAATAGATGGTTCCAGGTAATTTTCGAACAACTGACCTACAACAAGAATCACAATGATCACCACGAGAGTGGTTCTCAATGAATTATTTTTCTAGCAAAATCATAACAATGGTGGTTTACAATAAGAAATAATTACAAGTTACACTACAACCGCAAGACTTATTATGATTTGGGTCGGGGTTCAGTGATCTAGGTTATATAACATCCACCCACGGGTGATCATGTTTCATATTCATCAATATTTGTTATTTATGTTAAATTGTTTCTTAATGAGTTATGACACGCCTAGGGATTAACTACTCCTTCATTGTATCATAAAATAGCCCATTACTTCGGTACCACAATTGGTAGGTATGATATATATATATATATATATATATATATATATATATATATATATATATATATATATATATATATATATAAAGTGAAAATAAAATAATAACTTTGTATCAGACCACAGATTATATTTTAATTTTTATGACCGGCCGGTTTCGCTTAGCCTAAGCATCATCAGGGTACAAAATTAAACTAAACAAAAAATATAAAGTGTGCGGTTATATATATACATACAGAGGGAGAACACAATATAAAATAAAATAAAAGAACAGTGAGAAAACAATAGAATAACATTTAAATTATAACCAAGGCATAGAGATAAAGAGACAGATAATATGGAATGAAAAAGGCAAAACGTAAACTGAGAACGTGATTATTACTATATACAGGTAAGTTTGACTAATATTTACTAAAAAAAAACGAAAGTAAGTTTAGAATGAAATATTCACCTGGAAAATATTTTTTGTTCTTTGATTGGATACGGAAAATTATAATAAATATTTATAAATAGAACACATACACTTTGTTTATAACCACTTTATTATTCAATATTATGTCTACCGGTTTCGGAAGTACCCTTCCATCATCAGGACAATATTAAATTAACCTGAAATACAAAATTCTGAGTTATATATACATATTTAGGAGTTGGAGTGAGAAGGAGAAGGGGTAATTGAGGGGATTATGGGAATAACCGAGCGGTTTATTGGAAAATATCTAGGATAGGACTATAAGATAAATTAATTTGATTGTTTAAAATATTGCATTTACTGTTTAATGATTTTCTAATTTCTAGTGCTTCTAAGTTATCTAATTTTATAATATTGAATAATAAATTGGTTATAAACAAAGTGTATGTGTCTATTTATAAATATGGCAAGCCACAAAGTAAATGGTTTTTACGAATATGTAATAAATATTTGTTTAAAATTACTAAAATCAATGAAAATAAAATAAATAAATAAAAGGATTGATCAGATGTCGGTATTGTTTTTTTTTAAATCTATTTTTTAATCAAAATGTGTGACAAATGACGTATTATGTTTAATAGTAGAAAGTTTTAGATATGTTTGAAAAATAATATCAAAATTCGAAATACCAATTTGAAAAAGTTATCTACGTAGCGTTTTTTTACTGGCCTTTAAATGCCTGTATTATGGTTAAAATAGTATTTTTTTTGTGATACAATCGATTTAAATTCAATTAAAGTAAAAACATTAAATGTATATAAATACGTAGTAACCAATTTAAAAATGTACTGATTTCTAAACTATTTAGCTTTTATCTAATTGTATGCTATTCGAGAGACATCTGATGGTTGAAACTAATAACGCTAATTGTTAACAAACAATTCCCGAAAAGCCATCTATTGGTTACATTCGTAAGTTGTGATATTGAAAATATATTCAAACCACCAAATAATAACATTTTTAACTCTGTTGATTTAATAACAAAGCTTTTAGAAAGTTTTAGCGGAGTTTCAAACCGTTTTGAGCTTCCGAAGCTAGGCGCGTTAAGTTACACTAGTTGATAATAGGTGTCATTGATGCCGTATTCAGTTTGAGTGGTAATTTGGGTACATAGTATTTTTATTTTATTCAAATAATAATATTTTATACGAACATAAAAATAATCCCATTTTCGGGGTAGGCAAATTTAAAAATTAACACCGTTAAATAATAAAATAATTTACCATTAAAGTAAAGTGTAAGAACTTTTCAAATAAATATTTTATTAAAAATTTTACTATGAGAAAGGCTTTAGACGGGATGGCTGATTGTATATTTTTAATGCTGTAATTAAACTTTTACTGATGTGCTATCTTTAAAAGGGTAGTGGAAAAAGTAAAAAAAATAGCTAAACTTAAACGCTAGAATACCGTGAACCAATATTTTTTTTTGTAATAAAATGAATAAAAATAAAACTTGTCTAATTTATATAGCGCCAAAATGATAAAGATGTGGTTGATTAATGTAAAATCCGTGTATCTGTAAAATACCCAACTATTTGTTACTAAAATGATCATGTTCCCAATAGTTGGACTTTTTATGCGAAAACACTTACATGATACTTTGTCGTATATAATAAATAATAAAAAAACGGGAGTCAGAGCATTCGATGCAGAAAAAAAAACTGATGAAAACTAACGGTTTAACTAAATAAAAATATCGCTTAAGCCCTTTTGCCTTTCCAGCGACGATATTATTTTCTCCTTGTTATATAAGGTTATGTAATTTAGTTCGAAGCGCACTTGGGGTGAAATATCCCAAAACTGAGCTAAATATTATAGATTCACTGTTGTTATCTAAAGTATTAATACGCTAAACCGTCTTTTGTACATGATCCGAAAAATTACAAACGCTAATTTTCGCTCATACGTAAAAAAATTGAAATTTTGTCCCGATTACGCTACTTTACGATTTACTCACTTTGTCCCTTTCGTCGTGTGTGTAAAGACTTAACTGTTTACTAGTTATTTTTATTATGTTATATTAATATTATGAATGTCATTGGGGGTTAAAAAAATATTAAATTGATTGCTCGTCTTTAATTTATCCTTTTGATGTTTGCCTGTGCGTGTATTATCGGCAGGACAATCTACGATGTATCTAGAACTAAATCCGGTTAGTAATTAAAGCATCTTCTCGCCAAGTGGAAGAAAGACTACTATCTCGGCAGAGAATCAAAGCAGTACCTACGCAGGTACTCTTAACGAGGCGGTGAAAAAAGTTACAAAAAAGTCATAACAAAACAAATGATCCGAGGTGCCCGATCCAACGATAGATTGGTCAGACAATGAGCCGAGGGGATCAGCAACGGCGATGGAACGTCTGTGATTCATCAGCAGGGAATGACGATGCTGTATTTTACAACAATTCAGACATCGCCATAGAAAACGTTAGATAATCCCGGTATTAAATTTTTAGCTCTTAAAAGGCAGGATAATATGACGTCATGAAGTGTGTACTGTATTTATGTCTTTTCGCTCGAAGCTTCATAACCACCATGGGCTGTGAAACTTCGAAATATTATTATTTTTACTGACAAAACATGACAAGATATTGTTTATTAAGAAAAATTGTGTCGGAACACTGGCGCTGCCGGGTAGTAAAGCTAGTTGTTTTAAGGTAACGTCTTAAATAAGGTACATGTGAAGTCCTGCGTGGTCGAGGTGTGAGACCCTCGACTACGAATCTAGAGGTCGCGTGTTCAAAACACGGCTTGCGCAAATAATTTTTATTGAATTAAAATGTGAAAATAAATCATGACTATAATATGTAGTAAATTTGCGGCACGTTCCAGAGTGGTAGATATTCTAAGTATCGCCCCGGTTAAAGACCACCATTCAGAATCGAAACGTTGCTTGAAATGGCTTTATCCGTGTTTGGTGACCATATCTGAATAGCCAAGTACTTCCCAACCTTCCTCTTCCTCTTCTCTTTCCCCTCCCCACCACCTTCAGTCTCATAACATACCCCGATTGGGAATGTCATAGTATAACTAATGACGGTTGGAAGCAGTTAGGACTCTTGTGCGGTATTCACTAACAAAAATATATATATGAGGCCTGTTCAAAAGAAAAGGTGAATTTAGAATTTTCGCGGGCTGTGTACATTCGATTATCGTTTTTTTTATGTTGGTACACATATGTTTATCATATGTTAGCATTATCAGCCATTTTGGATTAGTGGTTTGTTTTTGACAACTGGAAAGGTTAGTCACGTTTTTGTGTGTTCTTCGATTTTGTACTTTTGAAAAAAATGGATCAAAGAATATGTATTAAATTTTAAAATGGAATAAAGTGCTCCAACGCACTTAAAATGTTGACTGTGGCATTCGGCGAGTCTACTTTGTCTCAAAAAAGTATTTATAAGTGGTACAAGCGCTTCACAGAAGGCCGCGAAGATGTTAATGACGATGAGCGTCCTGGAGTTGTGGAAAAACAAATCATGGATTTTATTCTTTGATCCATTTTTTTCAAAAGTAAAAAAATCGAAGAACACACAAAAACGTGACTAACCTTTCCAGTTGTCAAAAACAAACCACTAATCCAAAATGGCTGATAATGCTAACATATGATAAACATATGTATACCAACATAACAAAAAAAAAATCGATAATCGAATGTACACAGCCCGCGAAAATTCAAAATTCACCTTTTCTTTTGAACAGGCCATGTATATAGGGGGACTTTTCACAAAAAGGTGCTATGCGAAGGTTCCAAATATCATTATAATTATCAACAGCTTGGGTTTCGACTGATTTCCGGTCGTTTTTGGAACTGCATATGCCAATCTTGTGTTTTGATTTCCTGTATCCAAGATTTCGTTAGCACTTCGATATCACGAATATTTCCTTACACAATGCTTTGCGCAACAGCAGAAATGAAATAATAACTGTTGCTATCGTACCTAGGAATCAATTATTCCTTATATCTGCGCTGCAAAGTGAAAAAGTCGAAATGATGAACTGTCTAGATCTACAAGAGTGGCAGATACTACTAATAAGTATTTCACATTCAGAATTGAAACGTTACTTAAAATGGCTTTAGCCGTGTTTGGTGACCAGATCTCAGTAGCCAGGTACTTCCCAACCTTCCTCTTCCTCTTCTCTTTCCCCTCCCCACTACCTTCAACCTCACAACATACCCCAATTGGGGATGCCATAGTCTCACTGGCTCTAGACGGTTGGGAGCAGTTGGGACTCTTTTGCGAATATTCACTGTAAATAAAATCAAAAAACGAAAAACTGTCACTCAATATAAAAAAAAACTTAAAATACAACAACTTAATAATATTAAATTTGATACAATAAAATTGTAAAAAAATGTAAATTCGTAAAATGGGGATCTTATTTTTATCGTTCAATAGATATTTAAAACCACATGGCTCTTGATGTAAATGACGTTGCGAACTGAACATAGTTGCGTTGACCGACGAAAGAAAAAAATGATGATGAAATTTCATGACGCCAGAGCCAACCGTTCGAGAGTAGGCACTTTTGATGTTTTAATGCGAATACCGCACTGCCCGAAGCCGCTGGGACTTTAGTATCCCCAATTGCGGTATGTTGTAAGACTGAAGGCAGTAGATATGGAAAGAAGATGGAGGAAGGAGAGGAAGGTTGAGAAGTATCTGGCTATTCAGCTCTGGTCACAAAACACGGGTAAAGCCGTTTCAAGCAACGTTTCGATTCTGAATGATGGTATTTCACCAGAGCGCTACTAAGAGTATCTTTTAAAATCAGATACTTATTAGACAAAATGTTTGCAGTGTAAAGCTATTAATATGTAAGATTTACGTTAAAGCCAGACTATTTGAGTCAATATTGATTTATGCTACTCTTTTATGACTCTTCCTTCATCGACCACCTCCAGCTTCTAACTGTTTTCTTTGTTTTAATGCCTCGTTCGTAATCACTAATAAGGCAGCTGTTCCCTTGTCTGAACCAGGTTTTGTATCACTTTTATGATTGCACTAAGCAGTAGATACGCTGTCATTTAGAACTACCTACAAACTAATGATGATTTAAAAGTTCGCATAATAGACCGCCTTACGCATAAACTACTGAGTTCAATTCCAGAGGGAAAACGAATGTGTGGAAATGAAAGAGGCTGTGCGAGGAGAGCCTTGGCCTACTGTGTACGGAGACGAGTATCACTTTATTCCATTTTTAACGCAAAATTTAATACATATTTTTTGATCCATTTTTTTCAAAAGTAAAAAATCGAAGAACACACAAAAACGTGACTAACCTTTCCAATTGTCAAAAACAAACCACTAATCCAAAATGGCTGATAATGCTCACATATGATAAACATACGTGTTCCAACATCACAAAAAAAAATCGATAATCGAATGTACACAGCCCGCGAAAATTCAAAATTCACCTTTTCTTTTGAACAGGCTATGTACGAGTATACTAGAACAGCGTGCAATATAGTTGTGAATGATGAATACTTGGAGCAAGTGAGTGAGTTTGTGTATTTAGGAAGTATGTTTACGAGGGATGGAGAGGCTGATGAGGATATTGAAAGAAGGGTGAGTGCAGGAAACTCCATTCACGGGAGACTCGCAAACGTAAGACCATATATTTCATTCCGTTTTGGCCGCCTGACCAATCAACTGTGTCTGAATGTGGTGAAGTCAAAATTTTAGAGCATTATCATAATAGGTTTAGAAAATATTAAATACCATATATAAAACGTCAAATTTGGTAACTAAATAAAATAAACAAAAAATAAGAAAATGTTGCATATTCATCATTTCATCTCCAAAGAAAGTTGACTCTTTTCTTCAATTTATAAACGAAATCTAATATCATATATTTGACCACTAGTTGATTCGTTCCTAGATTGGAATTTAGAAATCGGAATGAACTTCAACTAATGAATTTTATATCAAAACTAAAATTATATGGAAACCAAGGCAAACAAACACAAGGATAAACATTGAAATATAACGCTATCTTTACAATTAATTGCATTATTTATTTTGTTTGAAACCAATTATTACTTTGAATTGTGGGCGCAATTAATTGCAAGTAAACATTATTTCACGGTTCCGTCATCGATAACTAAAAGTCGACTGATAATAGTTTGCTCAATTAAGCAGAAAACGTGCAGCGGTGCATGCTAAATTTGTACAAAATAGCCACGAATGAACGGAGATTTTATTCAGAATGCGCACTGCCAACTCCAGACGAGAGCGCATCGAGGGGGATTATCAATCGACATTTCTCATAACATCGATCAATCGATATTATCGATATTACCGATAGGTGTATCGACGTTATCGCGGCAACAGAGTTTTGTGGATAGATCAATCACCCGGTTCGCGAGCGAAATGAGAGATAAAAAGGACACATTCGGGCAGATGCTGCCATTTTTTACAGATCCGCTCACCAGGAGAGCAGAGGACCTACGTAGGTAAGTTGCTAATGCGTTTTTGATAGCGGTTCCCTCCATTGTCCGGAGTAAGTACCCGGTCCTATCCGTCATACTCCGAATTGGTGGTGCAGTGCCTACTCTCTTTTCTGCGACCCGGGTTGGTCATTGTTTGTTATGCAATTTAGCGTTTTTTTTGCGTGGTCTTTCGCGGCACGAGTTATGACGGGCAGATGGTTGCTGCTTATGAATCGATAGGGCGATGATTGCTTCATCGGCCTCACCGCAATAGTTTGCGAATTAGGGTCTGGCCTGTCGTTGACGGGCGCTAAGGGAACCGTTTACAGATAAACCGATAAATAGATCTGATAGATTGCGAATACTAAAAAAAAACTAGGTGAAAGCTCACCACAGATAAAATATTATTTTATTTAAAATACACTTTTCTTATTTATCCCGAATAAATACAGCATGAGATAAGATGATTTTTATATTGAATAGAAACACAAACAAGGCCTTTATTTTCAGAAGGATTCGTATAAAGTCAAAAGAAAACTCTTTCTCTTTCAAATACTTCTGTTAATTCGTGGTGGAATTCCTTTGAAATGATTTTATGAAAACATTTTTTAACTTTGTTCTACTTCTTTAAGTAGAACAAAGTTTTCTATTTTTATTAAAATCTTTCTCTTTTCTCTATTATTTGGAAATAGTATTCATATCTCAAATCTCTGTGAACGTGAGTTTGGTATGTGATACAAATTTATCGAGCATAAATAATGTTTTTTTATGAAGCATTGCACAGTACATTCATATAAAATATACAGAAATATACTGCTAAAGTAAACAAGGAAGTAATATTTAAGATAAATAATGTACTATCACCGTCGAATGTCTGTGAAATGTGTTATATCTAGGGCGTATATAATGGAATGCTGTTATTTTGTGAGATTTATTTTTATTTCCTCAGCAATGTGTAATGTTGAATAATGGCAATCTACCGAATAGCGAATTCGAAGACCCTGAGTTTCGTATCAATCGTATTAATTGAGATGAATAAATGTAAGTATTATATTCTCTAACCCTGGGCGTGTCGAATTATCATTGTATTATTATTATTGCGGCCGGATTACAGATATAACATGCGCGGGGGAACATAACACAACGTAGACAATGGACCATGGCATTATGCAGTTTGCATTCGCTTCCCGCTTGTATTCTGGAAGTTAATATTTTTTGTGCGTGGCCTTTTGCCGAGCTGTTGGCCCGGGCTTGCAAATCACGATGAGATGAAGTAGGCTCCGCGGAATACACTGAACACTAATGATCCTCATTGCTAATATACTAATATGCGAACTAGGTGCATGACTTACCATTATTTATGGACCAGTTGGGACTTGATTTATCGCGATCGAATGAACATTAGAAAGCGAATTTGTTGTTTATATTTATATAAGCGGGCTTTCAAAAGCGGCCGACAGTATGGCCGTTTTATTGGGACGCTGACATTTCTTTCGACGTATTTTATTCGACGTGTTGTATCCTTCTCGCTAAGATTTATTGACCAAATATCCGGGAGTGAAAATGGAGATTTAATCAATAAACCCCAATACCGTTTTGCATAACACGTATTTTTATGTTACGTAAGTTTTTATTCGTTTTTCTTCGCAAGATTTGTAAAGCCAAACACCAGTTAATTGCTGAACCAAAGCGTGGAGATGACAATGTCTCACGTTTTATGGTTAATTAAACCTCGGTAATAAGGCTGAACCCACTCTTAGTATGGTCAGAGTACAGTCGTGATCGCGGAGGCTGCGAGAAAAAACATCAGAAGAATGTCATTATTGAAATAAGGCGCGCATCGTTATTTTTGCAAGGCGCATTGGTTCATCATTATGGGATGTATCCAATCCCTAGGAGAACAGTTAAAGGGGGCTGTGTCAACGAATATAAATGTTGCTTGCTTCGATGAACCGCCTTATTTACGTATTCCAGAGTCGAATGGAAGTTTACACAAAGAAAACGGTTTTAATAATTGTAAGAATTTTTACAATTTAGGCTTCTTTGATCATTCGTTTGAGATGTAATGTAAAGGATTACATTTTTTATGATTTTCTTCTTGGCTGGAATACAAAGACGCTAAGCCTTATTAACCCACTGCCTATATAAACTTTAAAAGGCAATTGAAATTCAATTCAACGTCTGCAAATATTCAGCTCGAGTTCAAGGAATATAGAAAGCTCTATATTACGGATCACGTGTATGTACACGATTCGCCGGCAAAATAGTTACGTCGCAATATTGAATATATGTAGTGATTACAGACCTTATATGAAATCAATGGGGTTTTTCAAGCCTTATGCAGATAATAATGAGCTCCTGAGCGTTTAGCATCGAAACATACAAATTTGACAGCGAAATGCATAAAATGTCCGGATTGGGTATTGGACATCCAATAAGGTACCTACTGCTAACATTACAATGTCCGAGTTATAGTTAATCAGATGTTTCCAATAATTATAATTAGGGTCGGCATCCCTTTACCGCGTTCAATCGTAAGGATTTAATGAACCAACAAGATATGAAGATACTAATCTACAGTTCGCAATCCCCTGAGGTTTGACGAAAGCTATATTTATGCGTTATTTACCAACAAATATAAATTTCTCGCTAAGCGGACGAGAAGTTATACCCGCGAGAGTTATAAACGGGATAGATTGCAAAGCGAACTGCTTCCTTGGAAGGGATAATTTTAAATTGGCACACTTTATTACACATATTTACAATTTGTTTTTAGTAAGCCGTCTAGAGCAAGTGAGGTTATCCCCAACTGGGGTATGTTGTGAGGCTGAATGTGGTGTGGAGGGGGATGAGACGAGGAAGGTTGGAAAGCACCTGGCTATTCATATCTGGTCACCAAACGCGGCTAAAGCCATTTCAAGCAACGTTTCGATTCTGAATGGTGGTCTTTCACCAGGGCGATACTTAGAATATCTACCACTCTGGAACGTGCCGCAAATATACTTTATATTGTTTTATATGAATTAAATGTGTTATGATACATATTGATTAAATACAAATTATTTGCGCAAGCCAGGTTTGATCCCGTGACCTCTGGATTCGTAGTCGAGCGTTTTACCACTCGACAACAGAGGCCGTCGAATTAATTTTTGCAGTTCTTTTTACAAAATTAAATTTCTTTAAAATGTATTAAATTTTGTTTTAATATTTCTATAAATTGATAAAACAAATTTAAAAACCTTTTTGGTTCGTAATGTAATTTCCACTCTTTTTTCGAAACAGATTTTTTTCACGAATACTCTCGAATCTTCAAGGAAAACATTTAAAAAGCAATTTCCTCGACAGGATTATCGCGAGATTTTAATGGTTTTGGCTTTTTGGCAGTAGAGCCTTTGAATATGACGCACGCGGTAAAGAAATGAACTGTAATACGTACCTCTACATTTAAATCGTTGTATATTTTTCGTTGGAGAAAAAAGTACGTTAATATTACAGTTGATATTGTTTTAATGTCAAGTGTTGCCGTAACGTCTAAAGACAGGTGGAGGACTTACCCAACCAGCCCAACTGACAGATGTAAACATTTAACATTTCATATTTAAAGGTTAAGTAAACACAGGTAGTTAAAGTTACTTACGGGGTGCATCATCAGATAATCGTATATCATATGTTCACTTGTTAACATACCTGTAACAAAAAAAACACATTATTAATACATTTTATCAAAACTTACAGATTTTACATTGAGAATTTAAGAAAGATGATACAGCAAATTGGAGGACTATTTCATAGTAAGAGCTCATTAAAAAAATCATAGAATTTAGTAATCGTAATGCAGTAACAAAGCCATTGAATTTAAAAGCTAATATATACGAGTATATGTATTTTTTATGTTATTTTAATGTTTTCTCATTGTTATCTCATTTTATTTTAAATTGTGTTCTCCCTTTGCATGTAATATATAACAGCACTGTACCCTGATGATGCTTAGGCTAAGCAAAACCGGTCGGTCATAAAAATTGAAATAAAATCTGTTGTCTTATACAAAGTTATTATTTGATTTTCATTATATTATTTTCAATGAATTGTATATAAATTGAATGCAAGTATCAGACAGTGATTGAATATGCGAAACACCTTGAAGTTCATGAATAAATAAAAAATAATAAAGCAAAGTCAAGGATTCGAAGATCTCAAATGATTAGAAAAAATGCAATAATATAAGTAGGTGTTTGTTTGTTTTGGACTGTTCGAAGATTATTGATATTATAGTGACATGTGAATTCAAAATTTTCTGACTTTGGAAAAATATCTCAGATTGATGTATGATGAAGCAGTTAAAACTCTCGAATTGAGAGCTCTGGCGTCAAGGAATTTGCACAACTTTTTGTTTCTGAAAGGTATAGGTCAAAACAAACAGTCATAGAATCCAGTAATCATAGAATAGTTGTACTGCTTTAAAATTATTACGTACACAAGCGACGCTAAAGTAGGTACCATAATGACTTTCGTTCGGCCTTAGATCATATCCTGAATGAGTCAGTAATGCGCTCTTTGCAATATCTAGACTTATTAATAATTAGCAGGGAAGTACTAATGCCTAACGAATTAGTACTGATACATAACGAAGAAGTACTAATACTCATGGGATTATTCTAAATACTTAACGAAGGCGTACTAATGATCAACGCAGAAGCAATGATACGTACATGAGAGGTACCCAAACTTAACTGAGAAGTCCCAATATAACGGATAAGGTATTCATAGGTACCGCAGAAGTCAGTACCTACTAATATGGATAATCTTTAATACTTAAAGGAAAGGTGCTAATACCTACCGACCAATTACTAATATTTCATGGAAAAGTACTAATTTTTAACAACAAAGTACAAATAATTAAATCAGAAGTACCATGACATATTGGAAAGTGCTAAAACGTAAGACGATGAATTGCAAAATAATGCAAAACACAAATTTTATAAATGCTTTAATTTAACACTGTGATTAAAACATATCTTAGCCTGAAAAAAGAAGGTTTCAGTAATTTAAAAATGCTTTAAAGTGTAAAATCTTTTACTTAGAACCTTCACTCTAAATTACTTTTTATTGTATAATATAATGTGGCAAAATAAGTTTTTTAGAGTGTGGCCGGAATTTTTAAAATATTTATGCCTAAGATTCACAACATAAAATAAAACACGCTTTCGGCGATGCTTTTTTGCACAAATCGAAACAGGCAACCGGCGTTAAGAGGCAATTTCAACCTTATCGCCACCAACGCAAGGTGTCGGATTTCAAAGAGATAATTTGTTAGGTTCTTTCCTTCTTTGTTTTTCACACAGTTCCTACCTTATCCAACCATTACACTATATTTGATTTCCGTATTCAACAACACCGAGTTTGAAAACAAGTGACAATAAAGAAACAGAAGGGAGTTATGTGAAAAAACGTATTCGTTCGTTGGTGTCTCGTTTGGTTGTTTAGTTTGTTGTTGTTCTTCAGATAATATTAAACTGAGCGTTTTTGTTGTGGTGTTCGTTGATAATACAATGTGTAAGAATAATCAAAAACTTAAACATCAACTTCATCGGTGAGTGAATTGGTTTCCAAACTTCCTTCACTCCATAATCTCTCCACATCCATAATTAGACACTTCCATCAAGTAGTAGTAGTCTATCGTTTCACAGTCCACTATTTTACAAATTCATCTAAAGCTGAAAACACATTCGGTGTTTTATCGCAGCTTCGGATCCAAGTGCGTGATTTTAAAAGACGTACAAGTGTTTGCCAGCGTTTACAAAACACACATAGAAGTACTTGAGTGTACATTAGGTACTACAACACCGTCATTCCATACATCAGAGTAAAACCTGGCGAGACCACCTCTCAATTATCAAGAACACTATTTTATGGAGTAACATAGTTTATTACCGGGACTGTTCTTACACTTTATTGGTGCAATATCTTTGGTGGACTTTGGAACTGAAATTTACAGAGAAGCAACGTGAAAATAAATGTAGTAACAAAGCCATTGAAATTTAAAGCTAATATATAAATATATTATTTTTAATGAATTGTATATAAATTTAATTCAAGTATTAGACAGTGATTGAAGATGCATATCACCTTGAAGTTTATAAATAAATAAAAAATAATGAAGCAAAGTCAAGGATTGGAAGATCACAGATGATCAGAAAAAATGCAATAACATTATACGTGGGTGTATTTGTTTGTTTTGCACCGTTCAAAGTTTATTGCTATTGTCCATTGACATTTGAATTCAAACTTTTCTAACTTTGGAAAAATATCTCGGATTGATGTGTGCTGAAGCAGCTAAAACTCCCGAACGGTGTGCTCTGGCGTCAAAAAATTACCACAACTTCTTCTTTCTGAAACGTATAGGTCAAAACAATACTTTTTAGCTCGAAACTTTTTATCAATCATGAACTAAGGAGATTTGATATATCATTTTTTCTCTTGAAAATAAACGAGTAACTAGCTTTTTATAATTGTATTGTATCAAATTTATTATTAAAAGATATTATCAAGTTATGTTATTTTAAGTTTTCAATTTTAGTGACAGATGTTAGATTTTTTTACAGTAGAAGATTCCCAACTGCCCCCAACCGTCTAGAGCCAGTGACTATGGCATCCACAATCGGGGTATGTTGTGAGGCTGGAAGTAGTGGAGAGGGGAAGTATATGGGGAAGAGAAAGGTTGGCAAGTACCTGTATATTCAGATCTGGTCGCCAAACACGGCCAAAGCCATTTCAAGCAACGTTTCGATTCTGAATGGTGGTCTATCACCAGGGCGATACTTAAGTCTTACTTGACCGGTTAGTAGCTGAGTGGACAAACGTGTCGGATTCCCATCCACGGGTTGAAGGTTCAATTCCTCTGCTAGCTAAGTCCTCCATCATTGCACAAGCAACATCTTCCGCTTATTATGATGGCAGTAGGAGTTTTCAAATATTGTCTGGTTATCCGTAACCCGGGAATGTCAGTCTTTCTTAATTTTTTTGTTTGTTTTAGTTAAATTATAAAAATTAAAACGGAGTTCTACAAACTAAACACAAAAACTATAAATACGATTCATCAAGTTTTTTTTTCATATTTTCTATTCATCAAAAAAAAAAAACTTAATAGTGCAGAAACCACGTGCTAAGCCGGAAAGTATTTACATAGCTACTGTTATGAAGTAAGAACAAAACATATGAGTAAGTAGAGATAACGTAAATAATCATAGAATCACTTTAGTTGGGCTGGAACAGATTTCCTATAATTTATTTTAACAAAACTTGTATGTAAAGCGACGGATATTAAATTCGTATATCAATTTCCTGGCTTCGTTGCCTCAAAGCAGCATAATATTCCTTTCATAGGAGAGTGTTCTCATAAGGCCTTACATACATATTTAATTATTTGTTTGGGTCTAGAATATGACGTTTCACTTTCCCAGGCGGAAGAGTATGGGCATTAGCGCGATAATCAATCGTCGATTCAGCAGATACCGTCTGTGGCCGGAGAGTTTAATTGTTGCTAATGAAGTTGTCTTAGAAAAAAGGGTATGAAAACCTTTTATAAAAGTGAAAAAAAAATCACGTCAATTATTAAAATTATTTCCTTTGTGGGAGTCGCCGGAAACCGACATCTCTGTACCAATTAGTACCGGGCGTTGACAAGAATTCAAAACAACGCCACCAATTGTCAACTGACAACCGTTGCCGACGTTGACTCGACTATATGTTGGGGGTGTTATTTTATAACTTGCCATCGGTAGATTCACTTGACACTACGTATCGGCTGTTTCAGATAGGAAAATCCACAAACACGTCTAGTAGGGAGGTATACAAGCAAAAGATCATTAAAAATTACGCAAAATATCGTTCACGAAGTATACACTCTATTTTTACATAACGGCTAGTTATATTTTGATGCAGTACTTAGTATCAACAGGGCCGTGGGGGTGGTTGAAAAAATAAATAAATAAACCGTTATTTCAATAATTCATTTCTCGATTTAAAAATAATTTGTTGATATAACATATCTCAGGTTGTTGTGACATATTTTTGGATGAATTAACGTTTATTTATTTTATTTCGTGATTGTTCACTAGGCTTTCAATGTGTTGAAATCATAATAAATACAAACATCAAAGAAAAATAGATTGAAAATAATGTATCCATACTTGACTCTAAATCAAATTTTTGTATAAGTAAAAAATAGTTTGTTTCTAAAGCAGTCAAAACTATCAAACTGTGAGCTCTGTTGTAATGCTATTTGTAAAGATTTTTCTGTCGGAAGTGTCCGAGTAATCGCAAACATTTGAAATTCACAATTCAATTTCCATCACGAGTTAAGGAGCTTTGCTTCATATGCATAAAATTGAACAAAAAAGACGCCATCTTGTTTCCTTTATTTTAAATTGTGGTAAAAATGGCAAGTAACTACTAGTACCTAACAATATTTAAAAAATCACCTTCATTGCTTTTCAATTTTCATATTCTTTTTGAATAACTATTTATTTAACTAATTTATACTGGATTAAAAAGAGGTGTTGCCTTGTGGCACCTGTCACACAAGTGATTTTTTACAGCGGCTCGCGTGCCGCAGGTTGCAAACTCCAGCTCCAGGGGAATTAAATCTCGGCACCGGGTGCTTTATTAAGATAAGCCTGTAATAAACAAGTTGCAGTAGTTCCGTGGTCCGCAGCCTTTATCCCGACTCCGCGGTGGCATTCGGCTAATAGCTAGGCTGCAGATAGCGGACAGCTATGGCGGCATATCGCTTCATTAAGGAAATACAGAAATAACCAACAAATAATAACGTTTTATCAGACAGCGGAATTCCTATTCCTGAAACTAATATTAAGTGGCGATTACCCGATATTGCACGGAGGAATTCCGATAAAATCTAAGTAATGGAATAAAATAAAAATGTCTACATTGCAAGATTTATGTGACATACTCGTATAACTCAACGATATAGTATCGGAATAATATTATCAAATTATACGCATTAGAAAAATACAAGAGAAATAGATTATTTAAACTTTAATCATTTTTAATGGCTTCTTCCATTTGAAGGGTACAGGGAAAAACAGGGTTTATCCAAATTTTTGTGAAATCAAAGTATGAACGACATCTTGTAACCGCCATGCGGTACTACCTTGAAGTAACGATATATGGAGAGAGAGCTAACTCTTTTTACCCCTACCTATACAGATTTGGGATAAATCACTTTCTCCTGGTTTTTACGTCGTACACCATGAGAAAGAAAGAGACAACAAATTTTCCAGAATTATCACACCGCTTTAAAGTATTGTTAGAATGTTCTTCGTGTCCCGCGTCTCCGTTGACTCCGCCCACACGTTATGATACGCGAAATAAATTGAGATAACTCTACGGTTTGTTAGGTTGCATGTTGTATTTTTTTTAAACAATACTGTCAAAAAGTGGTTATATGAATAAATAAAAACGTAATGTCGACATGTGTTATGAATGGATGTATAAATACCCTTGTCCTAGTTCTACCAACGCTCAGGTCTAGCCGAGTCCGGCAAACTTCGTATATACTGACTACAGCTCTCTCTTGTATATTAGTGCTCTGAGGGTACTACCATAATAAAGAACTAAAATGTGAATATCATGATTATTTATACAACTACGGCCATTTGAAAATATATGGCTTGGTTGAGAACAAGTATAGTTCTCAGGGTACATGTTAAAAACAAGGAATGTTTTTTAATAAATGGAAAGAATAGGGAAACTTTTTAACAACATGGCTAAATTGCCGCTGTTGCTGCTTTTTGTCTTTAATACCATCATATTTTAAAAATTAATCAAAATATAAAAAGGGATTTTCTGAAGAATCTTATTCATGTGATAAACCCTGTTTTTCCCTTGTACCCTTCATACTTTTTGTTGTTTAATCAAATGGTACCAGGCGCAAGTAAAGTTTTCGCTCTGACAGAAAATTGGTACCAACTACGGCCTGCGTGGTTCAGTGGTAAGACGCTTGACTACGAATCCAGAGGTCGCGGGTTCTAACCCGGCGTGCGCAAATACATTTTATTTCATTAATATGTGTCACAACGTATTTAATTCATTTACAATTATATAGTGTATTGCTGCACGTTCCAGAGTGGTAGATACTATTTTATATATTATTTTTTTATGAATTAAATGTGGAACAACACATATAAATTAAATTAAATGTATTAAATGCGATTCGAGCCCGCGAACTCTGAATTTGTAGTCGAGCGTCTTAAGCACTCGACCACGGAGGCCGTCAAGCTGTCCGTTGAATTGTGAAACTATATAAACACACATTTATCACTGACGGCCTGCATAGTCGAGTGGTAAGACGCTCGACTACGAATCCAGAGGTCGCGGGTTCGAACCCGGCGTGCGCAAATAATAAAAAAATAAAAAATATGATAAAATGAAATATAGTATATTTGCGGCACGTTCCAGAGCGGTAGATACTCTAAGTATCGCCCTGGTGAAAGACCACCATTCAGAATTGAAACGTTGCTTGAAATGGCTTTAGCCGTGTTTGGTGACCAGATCTGAATAGCCAGGTACTTCCCAACCTTCCCCTTTCTCATCTCTTTTCCCTTCCCACTACCTTCAGCCTCACAACATACCCCTATCGGGGATGTCATAGTCTCACTGGCTCTAGACGGTTGGGAGCAGTTGAGACTCTTGTGCGGTATTCATGTAAAAAAAAAAAACAAAATAGAAGTTTACATCTTCACCTCTTAAATTATTCGGTGAATAACTGTGTTTTTGAAATCTTTGTTAAATAAATAATTAAATGACGAATTTCTTTATAAATTAATGATTTATATCGGGAACGAAGCTGAACGAGATCGCTTTAGTGGCATTTAAAAATGATTTCGCGTCCGAGACAATATTCATCGAGCTTTGAATATTAAATTGATATCTGTCAACACAAGGTACTACCGTATTTAATACGGACACGCCCGTTAAGTGTCACAGGTGCTTGGGATTTGTTTGACAGAAGAGAACATCGAGAGGTTTGTTTCTATCGATATTATTAATAGTCGGTCGCAGCTCCCACAGCATCCGCGGTACAGCGGCGGCAAGTAGGCGAGATCAACATTCAGATCATGACACGCAATAATAATTAACAATCTGGTAATGTGATATACCATCGATTTAGCGTGAGCGAGAAGAGCCCTACGCCAGTTGGACGTGAGATAAACACTGATATTGAAAGAAGGGTGAATGCAGGAAACTCCGTTAATGGAGGACTGAACGCCGTTGGCGTAAATAAGACATTGTCAAAAGAAGCGAAGCTACCAGTCCACAATGGAGTGCTTATACCAACTCTCATGTAGGTAGTGATGCATGTAACTGGCAGAGGAAGGATGGAAGTAGACTGAATGCTGTGGAAATGAGATTCCTGAGACGTGTGTGCAGTAAAACCATATATGACCGTGTTAAAAATATGAATATCCGGAAAGAATTTAAGGCCAATCTAAACGTAATGAATAGGATCAAGAAAGGGACGCTTAGATGGTTTGGGCATGTAGAGCGAACGGACGAAGAAAAGAGTGTGAAAAGAATATATGATGCGAAAGTTAATGGAAGAAGAAGTCGAGGACGCCGAGAAGACATGACACGATCAAGTAAATCAAATACTTAAATCGAGTCATGTGAAGAGTCAGAATAACAGAAGAGTATGTATGAGACGATGTATAAATGTGAACGAAGCAAGGAGTGTATGCCAAGACAGAGTTTATTTATTTAATATTTGCAAAAACAGTTTTACACCTAAACATTGCAAAAAACACAAAAAATGGTAATCATAATTACACAAAGATTAAAGTAAAAAGAAGTTTAAAAACAAAAATAAACAGTTTTCAGGAAGTACATAATATAGTTAGAACTTAATAGCTAGTTCTTGCTTAAACTTGTTGTAGCTCGTGTGAAAGTTGTATGGCGGTTCGTCCTTTCTGCCTACCCCTGCGAAGAAACAGCGTGATGGTTAGTTAGTTAGTTAATTAAGTATTCCCAACGCTTGAAATGCAATCATTCACACTTGTTGAGACAAAAAAAACGTGTTGTGATGTAGATTTTCATGTTTGAATAATCACATCCCGTTGGAACGGAGCATACGAGACGTATATATTTTTTTTATTTTTTGAAAGCATCTAAATATGAATTCCGGGGTTTAAATACGTCAAACGAGTAGAAAGGGACTAACATGTTCCCTATCACTAAGTTAAATTATTTGCGGCCTCCGTGGTCGAGTGGTTAAGACGCGCGACTACGAATACAGAGGTTGCGGGTTCGAATTCCGGCGAGCTCAAATGAATTTTATTTAATGAATATGTGTTGTATCCATTTAATTTGCATAAAAAAATACATAGTATATTTGCTGCACGTTCCAGAGTGGTAGATAATCCAAGTATCGCCCTGGTGAAAGGCCACCATTCAGAATCGAAACGTTGCTTGAAATGGTTTTAGCCATGTTTATTAACCGGATCTGAATAGCCAGGTACTTTCTGACTTTCCTCTTCCCCATCTCCTACGCCTCCTCACTACCTTCAGCCTTACAACATAAACAATCAGAAATGCCATAGTCCCACTGGCTCTAGACGGTTGGGAGCAGTTGGGACTCTTGTGCGGTATTCACTATAAGAACATATTTTCATTCATTCATAAAGATATTAAAAAATAACTTTGTACAAGTCCACGGATATTATTTTAATTTTTATGACTGATTGGTTTCGCTTACCCTAAGCATCATCAGGGTAGAAAATTAAACTAAACAAAAAATACATAGTGTGTGTATAAATATATGTACCCATACATTCAAGGGAAATTAATATAATTTGAATGTTATTCTTTTGTTTTATTACTGTTCTCTTTTTTATTTTATATTGTGTTCTCCCTCTGTGTGTATGAGTCTTATACAAAGTTATTATTTCATTTTCATTAATTATGTCAAAACACAAAACGATTGCTTTCTACGAAAATATAAAATTATTAGTAATTAATTCATAGAAAGTATGTTTTTAAATATTGATATGAATAGCATAGGATAGATTTCATTGATAAGCCTATACTCTTACCCAGCCAATCGTATATGTATAGTAGATATACATTTAATTAACATTAAAACAAATCTCTGATTGACGACAGAGAGAGGTTGATGAACCTATGTTATCAGTCAAATCTATGCAAAAAATTCACATAGTAAACGATTTTTTAAAGTAAGTACTTAGTAGTTAGTCCTTATATAATTATGTCCTGCGAAGGAAAAATATCTTCACGTACATGTCCAATTTGGGAAAAACAACACGTGTGAAATATTACACAGGGTCCCTTTACTGGGGATGGTCGATATAGCTTTATTAACGAATTTATTACTTTCTCATAATTATACATTTTTTTATAGATTCACCTCTCATGTCTGCTACGTGATTTTAAAGGGATTTCAAAGCCCCACTTGAAGAAGGCTCTCTGAAATCAGATACCCTTTTTTGGTTGAAAAATGCTTCAATTACAAATAAAAATTGGCGTGGGATTATGATCGTGACGTAGCAACCCCATCCCTTCGTGTCAATGTTTTTTTTTAAATCTATTAGGTATACATTATTTAGCAAGAGTGTTTAGAAATTTAAGATTTCCTATATCTTGTAAATAACACATTATGAGTTCTGATTTGACCTTTTAAACTTATTTCCACTCATTAATAAGTAGAAATAAGATTAAAAGGTTTTTTAAATTATAAATTCATTTTAAAATGGAGTTTTTTTTTTACGTGAATACCGCACAATAGTCTTAACTGCTCCCAACCGTCTAGAGCCAGTAAGACTATGTCACCCCAATAGGAGTATGTTGTGAGGCTGAAGGTAGTGTGGAGAGGAAGGAGATGAGGAAGGGGAAGGTTGGGAAGTACCTGGCTATTCAGATCTGGTCAACAAACACGGCCAAAGCCATTTCAAGCAACGTTTCAATTCTGAATGGTGGTCTTTCACCAGGGCGATACTTAGAGTTTCTACCACTCTGGAACGTGCCGCAAATATACTTTATTGTATTTTATATCAATTAAATGTGTTATGACACATATTAATTAGATAAAAATTATTTGCGCATTCCAGGTTCGAACCCGTTTCGTAGTCGAGCGTCTTACCACTCGACCATGCAGGCCGTCAAAGCTACATTCCTAAATAAATATTTAAATTGGAATAAACTTATGAAAGCTCAATGCTTTATTTAGGTATTGATTATTAAAACAATTTCAATAATTTCCAACGAAATATGAAACAGGAAGAAAATAGATAAGGTTGCGACTGAGACTTCAACTAAGAACCTCTACTCTTTTCAGGAGTAACGTATCTGTCAACAGGTTTAGGTAGCTCAACTGAGGATGGATAGAGAAAAGGTTCCATGTTCAAGTCTCGGTCGCATTTTTATTTTCTGTGTCTTTGAATACATTAATACAAGCGCCCTTGAGGTGATATTTCACAAAAATGACGCTATATAAATTAGCTAAGTATTAACAAGTCAAAAACGTTAAGTGTTGCCGTAAATTTTAAATATTTAGAGTACTTGAATGTTCTGGGCGACTGCCCAGACTGCAAAGGCGTTTGCTACGCCATTGAATATAATAGCAACAAAAATAATCGTTATTGGTCTGTTTAATTAACATGAGTTCTAATTTTAATTGATCTAATTTGTCCGGTGTTAGTTATTTAGAATTAGTTGAGCCAACAGAATAAAAGCAGAAAAAAATCGAACGACACTGATAATAGTGAATTTAATTGAATCATTAAGCGTTTCTGTGAAAAATGCAATTAACTTTAGATCTGTGTTTGATGCAAATTGCCTGGTTACGGACCCGAACCGAATACTTTAGGACTATAAGGCGAGTGACATCAATCAATGGGGGGAACCGCCCCACTCCCACCGGGTGATGTAGCCCACAATTAAATTCATTAGATTTTCTTTATTATGCATCGATATTCATTACGTAAGTAGTCCGTAATGATATTGCGAGAACAAGTACCTACATATCGATTTGTTTCATAATTACGTGGGGAGACCAGGTATAAAAGTAATATTTATTTTAATTTTACTGGAAATGATAATCAAATGCAATAAATAATTCTTTACAGAGTTGACCCATTTCAAATATAGAATAATGTCTGCTGAAACCTTAGAGTACATAGAGTGGTATCTATCCAAGGCAGTGTAGTCAGTTTTTGATGATTTTTGCCAGATTCGGCACGTTCCAAAGTGGTAGATACTCTCGGCATCGCCCTGGTGAAAGACCACCATTCAGAATCGAAACGTTGCTTAAAATGACTTTAGCCGTGTTTGTTGACCAGATCTGATTAGCCAGGTACTTCCCAACCTTCCCCTTTCCCTCCCCACTACCTTCAGCCTCACAACATATCCTATTTGGGAATGCCATAGTCTCACTGGCTCTAGACGGTTGGGAGCAGTTGAGACTCTTCTGCGGTATTCACGTAAAAAAAAAAAAAAAGACCTGGGCATGGCTAGTACTAGGGCTAGGGTATTTATACATCAATTCATAGCACATGTTGACATAATGTTTTTGTTTATTCGCATAACGGCTAATAGGCATCATTCAGTACAGGTGCCAATAATCCATGAATTTATGTTCTACCTTGTATAATATTATTCTTTTGATTTTGTTTGTTATTCATTTACTCTTGCATTTTTCATAAACTTTTACTTGATTACTAACTATTGTTAAATATCCCAATTAAATAACCACTCATGTATATATGTCTTGGGCATCATGCCTGTTATATGTACTAAAATAAAATAAATAAATAAATAAATAACCACTTTTTCACAGTATTGTTTTCAACATTTCAACAAAAATATTGCATATAACCTAAAGAACCGTTTGATTGTGTCAAGTTTAGTCGCATATGAAAACATGTGGGCGGAGTCTCCGAAGACTCGGGAGACCAAGATCATACTTACGTTACATAAAAGCGGTGTGTTATTTTTGTTGTCTCTTTCTCACTCATGGTGTACGACATAAAAACCCGGAGAAAGTGATTTGTCGCAAGTTTGTATAGGTTGGGTAAAAAAAATTAGCTCTCTCTCCATACATTGTAGGCTGAAATACTTCATTAGATAGGAAGGGTTTTGAAAAGATAATTTTTTCAATTTGATAATTTCAATTAACATAAGTTCGAAATTTGAAAAGTTCATATTCGGACAGACGTACGTATACACAAAGGAAATTATTTATAGTTAATAACTGTGTTAATTATTTAAAATACTAGCTATTTCTACTGATAAGTCTATGACATCCGATCCAAATGTTACCCAGTTGCACCATATTGTGGAAACTGTAGTAAACCGTAAGGACCCCTGGTAATCTTGATATTCAAGTATATTTTCGATTAAATAAGTCCTTTCATCACAGATTTATTACCTCATATTATCTTACTGCATTCTTGTTAGCAATATTATACATTATAACTCGGCTTATTTAATATTATCCAACTCATAAAGTAATTATTACAGTTTCCCTATAATTATCTGACAGGAAACGTAAAACTAATTATATCGCAATATGAAATAATGTCTAATAAAGGGTGTTGCTAAAACAATTCCAAAGCTTAAATGAGTGGCAGTAAGGTCATAATTAACAGCACAAATGAGTTGAAAAATTAATTCATCGACTTTCACCAACATCGTAAATAAAAGGAGAGATAAAATAAAATTATTTAACGGGTTGGTTTTAAAAAACTAAATGAAAAATTAATATTTATTACAGTACTTCAAAAAGTTTAAATGCATCTTTGTGAATGAGTTTTTTTTATGGGCCACCATGACATTTTGATATTTACGTACATCTAAAGGTTAACTAAAATTTATATACCTTTAAAGAAACGCCCAGCTTTCTGCCTAATTCAATACATCTGACTCAATAAGTAAATATGAAATAGAGAACTCATAATACAAGTAATACATAGGGATGCTTAGATGTTTTGGGCATGTAGAGCGAATGAACGAAGAAAGGAGTGTGTAAAGAATATAAGATGCGAAAGTGAATGGAAGAAGAAGTCGGGAACGCCTGAGGAAGACATGGCACGATCAAGTGAATCAAATACTTGAATCGGGCCACGTGGAGAGACAGAATAACAGAAGAGTATGTATGAGACGATGTATGAATGTGAATGAAGCAAGGAGTGTATGCCAAGACAAAGTTGTATGGCGGCCCGTCCTCTCTACCTATCCCTGCGGGGAAACGGCGTGATGGTTAGTTACTTAGTTACATCGGAATAATATGTAATAATTTTTTTTGATTAGAAACGCATTAAGTCAATTGTAAGCTTTTTGGTTTATGAACCAAACATAATACAATATTTTTAAAAATGTATTCTCTCCAAGCCAAAAAAGCTTTGCGTCCATTAAGGTATATTCCTCAATATTTATGTCTAACGTTTTCTTTGTAGGGTTGGAGGGAAGTGAATTGTGTGCTAAATTTTAATTAAATAAACACAAACTTTTGACCCTGACAACTGATAATTCTACAAACTAAGTTCAAAAGAAGCTACTTCCTTCTTGCAAAATTTGAAACATTTTCTAGCCTCGTGATAATATAGTTTATTAATCTAACTGTGGGCAGTTAACTAGTACTTATTTTTTTATCAATAGTAAAAAATATTGAAAATGTTTTTAAGGCACACCCAAATATAACATAAAATAGTCCCACTTAGGTTCTTACGTTAAAATCCGATCCCTAGATATTAGATTACGTTTTACATATCAAAGCATAATAAGTGCCAGTTATGCATTATTGAGTTTTTTACGTAATCAATAGTGTGAATAATAAACGCGGCAAGGCTGAACCACGTAACGATGTGAACAATGTCTAACGTGAAATTAGCTGCCACAGGCCAATTAACGTTATTGGTTCGCCCCGCGAATGACCATTATCAAGTTTGCACAGTTCAGGCAAATTAGACTGCGAGAACTGGTTGTAATAATAATTCGATCTACAATAGCGTGTGCGCTTATCGAGCCTTCGGTAATAATTCACGTGTGGAATTCTTAAAAAAATAAGAGCTGAATCTCATAGATGATTGTTGAATTCCTGTTTGAAATAATATCTTAAACTTTGAGCGTGAAGACAGATAGACCAATAGAAGTGATGTTAAATAATTTATATTTTCGTAGAAAGCAAACATTTTGGTGATTTGACATATTTAAAGAAATGAAAAAATGACTTTGTATAAGATAACGGATATTATTTCAACTTTTATGACATTTTAAGCCATTGAAATTAATAGTCATATTCTTAATAATCAGGTAAATTTGTCCAGTATTCCAATAAGTATATTTAATGTAAACAAAAAAAAAATATCATTATTCTTTAATCACCTTCTCAGTTGACATTTTGTCTTTTTCTATTCACATTACCTGTCTTTTTCTCTCTGTTCCTTTGTTATAATTTAAAAGTCATACTAATGTTTCCTCATTGTTCTATTATTTCATTTTATATTTTGTTCTCCCTCTGTGTGTATTTATAACAGCACACTTTGTAATCTTTTTTAGTTTAATTTTGTACCTTAATGATCTTATACAAAGTTATTTTGTCCATTTCTTTAAATAATTTAAATAAAAATACCTATTATTGGTACTACGACAAAGCATTAGGGGAATGGAAAAACAACGCTGGAGAGATAGAAGAATTCTGAGAACTAACAGAAGAAAACCATGAATGGAAATAACTAAAATACAGTGCGATCATAAAAATAAACAGGAAAGTTGAAAACAAACCACGATTAGATTAAGTCAGGTTGGGTTAAGTGCACATTTAATCAACAACGTTCATCCCAGAGCTTGAGGGTCAGCTCCCAAAAATACACACTTTCTGAATTTCTAATACAAGCAATACTACTGATTATTTATATGTTAATTCTATAAGGAAAGTTAGAAAAATGTCAAAGGTTCCGTGTGAATACAATTTTTAAACTGTAATCTTTTAAATTATTTATAGAATGCATACTGGAGTTTAAGGTAAAACGTTCAAAAATGCCTTCGCTGGTTTTCGAACTGCACCTTTTACTGACATTTTAGTATGTTTTTCGTAAAATTTAAAAGATTGGAGTTTGAAATATGTATTCACTAGAAAACTTTGTATTTTTTTAAACTACCCATAGAAAATTTGCAGATAAATCATTTGTAGTATTGCTTGTCTTAGAATGCTACAAAGTAACGTTTAGCGTCATGTTTTGAGTGCTCTATTAAGGCTTCCTTTGATTTCTATATATCCTGTATCCCTTTATTCGACTTTTCACTGCTGTGATGATGGCGTATCTGTTACACAGGGACAGGAGAACTTCTAGTTGGACTGGTACAATCTCATTGTGTCGTATTGATGTTTAATCAAATTAATATTTAAACCCACGTGTCACTGGAAATCTTAAATACGCCGAGTTAGATGATTTGGAGCGATACAATCAGTGAGGGATAATAACAGAGCTTGTTTCAATAAACAGATTCTGCGTAACGAGTAACGAACTACTCGGTTATTATAAATTCTCGATCACAATGGAAGATTTGCAAAACGTATCGGATTAATGAGACGCCCTCTGTCTATTGTTGTAAAACGTGTGTAGCGAATATTCAATGTTCTGTGTACTTCGATACTCTCATGAAGGACAACTAGAACCGCTTCTATTACAGTTTGCCCACATTTTTACGCATGTTTTAACCCTTTACCGCATGGATTTTTTAATCTAAAATTAATTTGAAAAATATATTTGCTTAGAAATGTGTTTAGAATCATGTAAAAAAAAAATATTTTTTTTTTTAAAGAATTGGCAAAATATTTATTATAAATGTTTTGTTTCATATTTGGCACTACATGCAATATGGCGAATAAATACAATATTCCCAAATTTGTCACACTATGCATTAAAAGTATACCAACCACACCAAGGAGTAGAAAAAAGTTATATCTTAATATTTATTATTACTTCTAAAACGTTACAAAATAATTTACACACTGAACAATGACAACCACGCTCGTTCACGAAATGGCCGAAATGACAACTTACTGACGCGACTGTAGTTACTAAAAAGCTCGTAACGGGCAGCACTGTTCGATTTATGATAATGCTGACCTCACAGTAAGCAATTAGGTGAAAATAAAATACACATATGGCCCACATAGCCCTTTATGATGATAACATTCTTATGTTCCAAATTTGGAACAGTGTGCGGTAAAGGGTTAATAGGCGAATGAGCTATTTTTCAGACGTACAAGATCTCAAATATAATGATTATTGTAATGCGCGAATATAATTTGATGGATGGGCGAAGTTGTCGACGGTGGTTAACAAATGAATAATAAATCGCGTTGAACAATATTTAAATCACATAAAAAGTTAAAATAAAAACAGAGATTTAAAATTTATGTTTTTTTGTGGTTTCACTAATTAAAGAAATTAAAAAATAACTTTTTATAATACCTCGGATATTATTTCAATATATTTTATTTCTCATCATTCTTTTATTTTATGATATATTTTAGTTCTCCCTCTGTATGTATGTATATATAACCGCACAATTTGTATTTTTTGTTTAGTTTAATTTTGCAGCCTGATGATGCTTAGGTTAAGCGAAACCAGTCGGTCATAAAAAATAAAATAATATCCGTGGTCTTATACAAAGTTATTATTTAATTTATTTAAAATATATGTACTAATGGAATTAAAGACTTAGAATCGAATTGAAAAGAAGTGATTTTTTAGTGGTTTTGATGATGTCGTTACGTATCATCTGTGGTTAAGATAAAAAACTTCTCCAAGCCACAGAGGTTATCTTAAATAATCAATATCTTCGCGTTTGAATACTGCATTTTTGACCTTGAACATTCAACCGACTCTTGTAGAGTGGGCTTATCATTTTCACTAACCGTTAAGTGAAGTGACCTTACTTAACCAACTTTCAATAAGAGATAAGCGAAAATGACCTACCTAGAAGGAAGGTTAAATTTTGTATAGATATTTATTGTGCGAACGAGAAGTAACTGTGTTTCAAAGCACAAAAACAAAACGGACATAAAATAGAATTAAAATAAAATCACGAAATAATTAATAAACAACTATCTTATTATACAGTTCAGACAATAATTTATCAAAACCCAAGTCATGTTTAAAATTTGATTGATTGGCCAAGAACTTTGACCTTTGATCGATAACTTTCAATTATGCAAACAATGTGAAAAAAGAATAAATATATATTGAGCAGAGATATAAAAAAATGTACCAGGCACTGCCTACTGATTTCTTCGTTGAACTATCAATAGAATTATCTTTTTCTGCCATGTCTCGATACCTTGAATTAAGGGTAGATTCTACAATCGTTTGACTACGTGGTTATATGCTTCATTTCAGACGTGAGTGGGTATTGCACGTCATTGGTTATCCACTATCACCTTTAACATACAAATGATATAATAATAAATTATCATTATTGTTACACAAACTGGTCATTTTTTTCACCTGTTTTAATACTAGGTTTAGCGCTGCAGAAGTGTGTATTCAACCAAACATATGGCAAAAAAAAGTTGCAAAACAAGGTGCCGATAATCCTGAGTAATTTATTAGAAAAACTCCCGAAATAACGTTATAACTTATAAGCACAACGAGTCAGTACTTTTTGGTATCTCTTTATCATTTATTGGCGGTTTTTGCGTATAATTTTACGAAACTCATCGACTAAGTTTTGTTTATCGATGGGAGTACTCCGCATAAGTATTCATTGTTTTGGTATTTTTATTTTGAATAATCAACTTATGTTTGTATTTTAATGTAATTTCGCGATAAAGTCATTTACCTTAGTAAAGATTTGAAAAATCATTCTAAATGTCAAATTAAATGAGAAAAATAGTCAGCATATCGTCGCCGAAAAGGCAAAAGGGCTAAAGCGCCATTTTGAGAAGTTTACACCAGAGCACTTTGAAGTTTGTTTTGTTTTACAATAAAATTCATAAGTTTTCAGTACCTGGTTGGATTTTGAAAAAAAAAGTTAACTCAGGCAAATTAATGCTCTCACTGAGTTATCTGAAGCGACAAAAGGCTAAAAAAGTCCCAAACTTGTGTCGCTTGAGTCAAGCCTTCTCCCCAGATTGTAGATATATTTTAGATGGCAGAAGGGCCTCAAAGTCTTTAGAATCAAACGAGAGTCAAAGCATGCGATGCAGAAAAAAGAACCGATCAAAATCGCGTATTAAACTCATTTTTGACTAAAGTGTCGCTTAAGCCCTTTTGCCTTTCCAGCGACGATACATTATTTTTTCGGTATCGTTTTGGGATGTTAGCAGTTGGGGACATGTTTTATCTAATCATAAATATTTGATTGTTTACGATTATTACTAACCATCAATATCTCGCAGCACGTTCAGCAATGATTGGTTAAATTTACGAGGGATCGTGAAGTTTATTACTACTAAAAAAGCTTCCGTATCCACAATTTTATACTGAATCGTACTAAATGTAAGACTCAATCAACCCATCATTATGCATTAGTGTTGGGAGATGAGTTGAATGTATGCGTGGGTTTTTATTACGCGTGCATTTTTATATGGATATTATTTAAATTCCGAACACCTGAACGATTTAGCGCCATTATCATAGTTGATTGCTTTCAACGGTGTTCGAATTTCTAATTCATAACGTTCGAAATGGTGAATTTGAAATGCGTTAGGTGTTCGATGAAATTGTACGCTGGGATAAACGAGAACTTCGGTAGGTACTTAGAGAGACTGACCCTATAATCTGAATAAAATGGATGGCGATCATTATTTTTATTTTTTATTCGGCAACCTTCTGAAAAGAAACTTTGCTGATTTTATACAGTTGCGACGCTCTTTCATCCAAGGGCGTAAGAGCGTTTATTATTTCTCGCTTAAAAATACGAACATTACTCATTTATTTAGTAAGGAAAAAACACAATTGTTACAAAGAAAAGTTTTGACGGTCCAGAAGATTTTCCGTTTTAAGGTAGTCAAATTTAAACGTCCATAAAATATTACAGTAGCAGTACAGTATAATTAGAAACATACATAATATATAAGAAAGAGATACACGTACATGATAAATAAAATAAATAAAAAATACATGCATAGATAAAAATAAATACACACATGATACTAGCATAAAAATATGTTAATTAGCCCAGAAGTAAAAAAAACCAAAGTGACGAAATATGAGATTAAAAACTGCATGTATAATATATGTATGTACATATCTAAAAAAAATATTTAATATTTATTGATAGTGTATTTATGTAATGTTGTTTAACTAAGCTCCCGTCGACACGCTACTTGCAGTAATTACCAAGTACAAATTCCTAGTCTTTAAAAATAAATTGAAAAAGGAACAAAATAAAATACAGTTTTTTTAAATAAAGACGCTGTATGTTATCTTGCAGTATGTAAATGGAGAAATAATACAGAGTAATATACTTTGTATAAAATATTAATATTGCATACAAATTTATATTTATTGTATAAAACGAGGTTAACCAGAAATCGGCTTTAGCCAAATTCTTTGACAATTTAATAATAATACGTTACAGAAACAACTTCAAGAAGACCAGAGGCATTGAAATGGAATGCTTAAAAACTATGTAGCACAATTATTATATCCGAGTCAATAGAATTCACCAGATTGGTTATTACCGCATGAAATGCCACTACATATGGATTAATTCTAAAGCACTAGTGTGATTAGTTGTCCTGAGATGACGTTGTCAAAAACAAAATGTCATTGTTATTATAGCTTATTTTGTATTTTGAAAAGAAATTGACACTTTCCTCCAAAGAAATGTGTCAGTTAATTTATCGCTTAGCTATTGTTAATTTCAATTAAATTTAAATAATTTCCTTTGTGAATTGAATTTTTCAACTATTGAAAACTGTACTTTCCCAAAAACCCCTTGGAGGGTTAAAACCATAAACATTGTAAAAAACCTAATAATATAATATATGTTGACGCGTTTCAAAAAAAAAAATCCAATTAGGTTGAGGGATTTCATTATTAATACGTCATGAAATATCGAAGAAATTCTAAATATAAGAATTGCTTCAAAATCTAACTACGTAACTAACCATCACGGCGTTTCTAATAAGGGGTAGGCAGAGAGGATAGACAGTCATACGACTCAGTCTTGGCACACACTTGTCGTCTCATACATACTCATCTGTTATTCTGATTCTTGACATGGCCCGACCCAAGGTATTTGATTCACTTGATCATGCCATGTCTTCTTCCGGGGTCCCCGACTTCTACCATTCACATTTACGTCTTATATTCTTATAACACTCCTTTCTTCGTTCATCCGCTCTACATGTCCAAATCATCAAAGCGTCCCGTTCTTAACTCATTCATTACGCTTACATCGGCCTTGTATTCTTTCCGGATATTCACATTTTTAACACGGTCATACATGGTTTTACCGACTTAGGGATCTCATTTCTACAGCATTCAGTGTACTTTCATCCTTCCTCTGCCAGTTTTATGCTTCACTGCCATACATCAGGGTTGGTATAAGCACTCCGCTGTGGACATTTTTTTCTTTGCGCAAACTGCCTGTACTACATTAATGTTTCCTACATTCACCCTGCTTTCAATATCCTTATCAAAAATCAATGGACCTTATTTCGTTCAGTTAATTACGAATTTGTGAAGAATGCTCAGTGCTCATCTAGGGTGTAGTAAATCAGTGGTCGTACGTAATACATTTACATACAAGCTGGTCATTTTAGAGGATTGAAAAAAAAGTATTATGTTTCTGATATTTTAATTGAACTACCAAAATGTTATTGTTGACTTCTGTTCACAGACGGAGCCAGATAACATGCCTTTGTTTTTTTAGGGTGCGGTAAAAATTAACGGACCACATTATTGGAATATTTGGCGTTCCATTAGTATATTAATACCTTATAGAAGTTTGATTCGATCGAAAGGCGTAAACAAGCACAGTTAATATTGATGTTGGAGGTAATTTAAAAATCAAAGACCAGGCCTTGTGTCGGCCACGATAAGGATACGGTGTCATTAAAGCTTTATCGTTGTTTTAATGGTAATCGTAGGTTGAAACTTCTGTCAATAGCGGACATACATACCCACGGCTACAGAAATCAACGTAGTGGCAACATTCCTAATAACTAGACATCGGATTATATCGCCGCCGGAAAGAAAAAAGGGCTGAGGGGCATTTTGCGAAGTTTACACTAGAGCACTTTAAAGTTTTAAAGTCTTCAGTACCTGGTTGGATTTTAAATTTAAAAAATGTAAACTCGGGTAACTCAATGCTCTCACCGAATTACCTGAAGCGACATCAAGCTAAAAAAGTCTCAAACTTGTGTCGCTTTAGTCAAGTCTTCTCCCAAATGGTAAATATATTTTAGATGGCTGTAAGGCCATACAAATTTTCAGAATCAAACGAGAGTCAGAGCATTAGATGCAGAAAAAAAACTGATCATAACTGCATATTTAACTCGTTTTGGACCAAAGTGTCGCTTAAGCCATTTTTTCTTTCCAGCGAAGATATGCATTTGCGCATGAATAACGTATTTTTGGTCCATTTTACGTCATCAATACACATTTTAGATATTTCATTCCTTTAAGCATATTTTTACCCGCAAAAATGAGCTAAATACGTAAACCCGACAAACTAAATGCGGTCATGGTAACGCTCGATATTATTTCAATGTATGCATCCCTACCAACAATATAAAAAAATCCCCAGAAATATTAAAAAAACATATAGATTTTACATATTTGTAAAAAGCATTTTCTTTGTGGCTTGCCATATTTATAAATAAAACAGATAAACTTTGTTTTAATATTTTCAATTTTAATATTGTCTGATGATGGAAGGGTACTTCCGAAACCGGTAGACATAATATTGAATAATAAAGTGGTTATAAACAAAGTTTATCTGTTTTATTTATCCCAGATTTTAGTTGTAATAACCAATACTCGACTAAAAATGTGAAAAACTGTATGGAATTTTAGCTTTTTCAATGAAAAATGATTTTTTTTGATATTTTCCTTCTGGTTAGGCATATATTTTAGCAAGGTTAGTGTATATTCCGGAAATATTAGTGCATATATAAGCATTCATAATGCATATTTTCATTTCAATCAAGTAATTTTTAGTGGATATAATCCGATGTCTACTAATTAATACCAGTAAGTATATTTCAACAGGTATTAATAATCAAAAACATAAAAAAATATGCTCTTCATATTTCAACTCCCGATAGTTTATCATTTGAATGACTTTTATAGGTGAAAACAGTTTAATTTCCGTATAAATTACAGACCGAAAGCTTGTGCGAATCTACTAACAGAGTTTTTATCGCTCCAGAATTAAATATGTCAATTGAAATCGCCTGAGCTCATAGCTAATTATCGGTATTGCATGGAGATTAGGGCGAGAAAGAGGCGATTATTCATAATATGATGAAATTGAACAATTATTGAAAATGTCTTCATTAGAAAAGCGCAGGAAAGACGTTGATTTAATTTTCATTTACAAAATTATTAATTGTTTTATTGCCTCACCTTCTCTGTTGCAGCTTATCCAGTTCAACATTCCTTGCCGTAAACTCAGAAACAATGAATTGCTGTTCGTCAATCATCACTATACTAACTATGGGTATAATTCTCCAATGTCCAGAATGTCAAGACTTGTTGACTCAAGCCATGGTCTTAAAATTTTGGTAGCAGTCGAACTGATTTTTGTCATTCTTTACGACTCTACCAAAACTTTGACTAGACAATGGCTTGAATGTTCTCTCTTATGTTTATTTTTGTCATCGCTTCATTTATTATTATGTATCTGCTATTCTTTCTCTGTTGCTCTTTTTTCCATTTCGTGTTTTATGTGTCTTTTTTGTAATTGGACTTTAGTCCGTTAATTTATAAATAAATAGCTAATAAATCAATTCAATTGAAATCTAGTAAGTTATTTCATCAACAAAGTAAAAAGTCCACATTAACGAGAGAGCATGATATAATAAACGAAGTAACAACCAAATTATGCAATATGTAATACGAGCTATTAAAATGATGGTGAGGTTTTTCAAAACATTTCCATACAAAGGAGTCACTCCATTCATCTATTGTAGCCCACACGATAATAATATCAAGTTTCCTCTAATATGCTGTTTAGCATTTAGCTTTTTGAACAACGGCTACGATTATATAATATAATTTGATGAAGTGATGACATTTGCATACAATTTCACGTTTGAGTCGGTAGGTAAAAGAGTATACTATCCATTATTCTCGTCAAAATATCGCCTTAATGATTATTTAATAACGTAATCATGTCAGTTACAATGAAATTAGATAGTAATAATGAAATTAGATAAATCACGATGGGTTTGAATGGTTTTTACGTGGAAAGGATAATTACAAAAGTCTGTTTGTTATGTTCCATCTCCTACGCATTTTGGGTAAAATAGTAGAAAAGAGAATCGAAACTGTTTTATAAATATACTACAGGGTGTTGAAGAAGTACTCGACATACTTTTACCAGCAATTCCTGGGCTTGATTCGAGTAAAAAATGTAGATACCATTTTGGTCTCCGCTGACATTTTTTTTTCACCAAGTTCACCGTGTTTTACGCTCATAGCGCGAAATTTTAAGGGATGATTATTCACGAAAGGCATTTTTTTCACTACATAGTATTTTCGTAAAATGTGAAATATGTAAGTAAGTGACATCCTGAAAGGTGTATCAATTGGACGTAGTTATAAAGAAAGCATCCAACCCCAAAAAGATGAAAATGAGAAAAGGGCGTCAAAATATGACGATAAAAAAGCGTTAATATGCATAATCGGCATTTTTAAAGTGAATATCAGTGTTTTTTTTAATGGCATTATTATAAATAGGCAATTAATAATTTATAATTGTGTTAATTAAATAATGTTTTCCTTGTATTATTTATTTATTTATAAATTAACGTACTAAAGTACAATTACAGAAAATACATATAAAACACGAAATGGAAAAAAGAGCAACAGAGAAGGAATACCACATACATAATAATAAATAAAGCGATGACAAAATAAACATAAGAGAGAACATTCGAGCCATGGTCTAGTCAAAGTTTTGGTAGAGTCGTAAAGAATGACAAAAATCATTTAGACTGCTACCAAAAATTTTAAGACCATAGCTTGAGTTAACAAGTCTTGACATTCTGGATATTGGAGAATTATACCCATAATTAGTATTGTGATGATTTAGGAACAGCAATTCATTGTTTCTGAGTCTACGGCAAGGAATTTTAAACTGGATAAGTTTCAACAGAGTAGGTGAGTCAATAAAACAATTAATAATTTTGTAAATGAAAATTAAATCAAAGTCTTTCCTGCGCTTTTCTAATGAAGACATTTTCAATAATTGTTAAATTTCATCATATGAATAATCGCCTCTTTCTCGCCCTGATCTTCATGCAATACCACGTAAGAAGCGATAATAATAATAACAGTGAACTTATATAGCGCAGTTTTGTGATATTTCACCTCAAGTGCGCTTTATGCTAAATTAATTATGCTAATAAGATTAACTAACAAGGAGAAAATAATACATAATATGTATACAAATTAAAACTATCTAAAATAATGATCGTTATCATAAATCACGAGAGAAAAGGTTCAGATATGGGTATAACAGTGTATGTGTACATCAACAGATTAAAAAACAATTTACCAGGAGCTAAGGGTATAAAAATTTAGATGAAACATATGAATTCACGGTCAAATCAAAGAAAAGGGATTGAGGACAAGGATTAATATTAAAACATATTATGAACGGTATAGAAAGGGGACCAAATTACACTAGCATATTCTAGATGAGGGTAATGAGCAGTAAAGGATTTTTAGGGTCTTTATATTCTTAAAGTCACATCGGAAAACATGTAAAACTCGATTTTTTCATATTGGACGCTTTTTGCATAACTACGTCCAATTGTAGATGCCATTTTGGTCTCCTGGAGACATTTTTTTTTGTTTTTTCTGTCACACGTTGAATAGAGCAGGTGGATCAAGGCTCACCTGTGAGAAGTAGGGCGGCAGCACGCAGCGCTGGTCGTCCAGGCGCGAGCACTGCACGCGCTCCAGCAGCTCGAACAGCTCGTGGGGCGCGCGCCGCTCCGTGGCCGTGGGGCCTCCGCCACCCCCCCACGCCGAGGTCACGGTCTGACGTCTGCAAATAAAAAAACGCAATACATCAATACAAAGAACCACATATTATTATGATAAGCACAAAAAATACATCGGCAATGTAAATAATATATACTAGCAGATAAAAACCCGCTCTCGCGTGGTTTAGTCACGACACACACATCAAAAGGAACATAGTGATTAAATCGTGAAGGACCGTAATCGGAAGAAAATTTCAAACTTTTGTACGTATGAGCAAGTTTTCCATCGAACGTGGCAGAAGACGGCTTACGGTATTAATACTATCAGATACTAAAATCTAGATCACTTTTAGTCCGGGTTTTATCCATAGGGTTGGTAGAGTAGTATCTATCCAAGGCAGTGAAGTCAGTTTTTGACTTGTTTTTGATAATTTCAACCTGACTCGGCGCACCTGGGCGTGGCTAAGACTAAGGCTACGGTATTTATACATCCGTTCATATCACATATCGACATAATGTTTTTGTTTATTTGTACAGCCACTTTTTTCACAGTATTTTTTTCAACAAAAATATAGTATTTAAGCTAAAAAACCGTTTAGTTATGTCAAGTTTAGTGGCATAATAAAAAATGTGGGCGGAGTCCCATCGTGAATCAGGAGCTTAAGATCATCCTTACAGTATATAGAAGCGGTCTATGAAATTTGTTGTCTCTTTCTCTCTCATGGTGTACGACGTAAAAACCCGGAGAAAGTGATTTATCGCAAGTTAGTGTAGATTGGGTAAAAATAATTAGCTCTCCCTCCATATATTGTTACTTCAAGGTTTCATCTAACTAACTAACCATTACGCCGTTTCGCCGTAGGCAGAGAGGACAGACCGCCATACAATTCAGTCTTGGCACATACTCCTCGCTTGATTCACATTCATACACCGTCACATACATAGACTTCTATTGTTGTGACTCTTAAAATGCCTCGACTTAAATATTTGATCAACATGATGTCTTTCTCGGGTGTCCTTGACTTCTTCTTCCATTCACTTTCGCGTGATATATTCTTCTCACTCATTTCTTCGTTTATCTGCTTTACATGCCCAAACCATCTAAGCGTCCCTTTCTTAATCCTATTTATTACGCTTACATCAGTCTTGCATCCTTTCCGGATATCCACATTTTTAATTCGGTCATTGTGATTTTACCGCACATACGCCTCAGGGATCTCATTTCTACAGTATTCAGTCTATCCTCCATCACTTCTTTCTCAGTTTATTCGCTCTAAATGAGCAAACCATATAAGCGTACCCATCTTAAAATCGTTACAACGGCATTGCATTTTTTTCCAATTTCTTCATTTGTAACACGGTCATACATGCGCCTCAGGGATCTCCTTTTAGACGTACTTAGTGAAGATTGATGTAAGTTTAACAAACAGGAAAAGCCTTCTCAAATGAATGTTTCAAAATTTTACAACAGAGCAATAAATAACGTACTGGGCATAATTTCTTGAAATGCATAACTTTACACTTGTTTTCTTTACACACGCATCTAAAAATTGTTTTTTTTTAATCTGTTGATGTACACATACGCACTGTTATACCCATATCTGATTTTTTTCACGTATTATGATAACGATAATGATTTTAGGTAGTTTTTATTTGCATACATTTTTGTTATACTATTATTTTCTCGTTGTTATATTAAGTTAGGTAATGCAGTGTAAAGCGCACTTGAGGTGAACCATCACAAAAGTGCATTGAATAAATTCACTGTTATTTTTTAAGATGTTTGACTAATATCGACAATATGATCTAATAAAAAAGTCGTTGTTTAAATTTGCATAATAAAATAGCATTTGAGGGTAGGTACAACCCTCGAATCGTCAATTCCATTATATGAACAGTCCGCCTTGATGTCGTCAGTTTAATCCTTTCATCAAAACTGGCAATATTAATCTCTGCACAACAATAAACTGGTACAATAATGCAATTAACAAGGCATAAAAATGATTAATTGAGTCGTTATCACGCCACTGGCAAAAAGCTGCGATTAGTTAACTCCTGCTCAAAAAGTACCATTGAGAGTAGGTACCGCAAATCCATCAAAGTCAACAGAGGCTCCTACGTTCATTTTAAATGACTACTCAAAATGCCGTTTTGCATCTCAGTGCACGAATATTTCGACCATAAATCCGATCCGGTTGCGATGACGTCACGTACAACGAGGCTAGTGATGGGCAAACTCATAATATTTTGAAAGCCAAAATATCTGATTTCGAAATAATAATCGAACGATGTTTCGAATTAGCCACTACAAACGACTCCCATTTCCATTTTTTTTACACTTCTACGCAATTTTTTATTAAACGTTATTATAAAATGTATGTTGTGTTTGTTTGTTTATAGCATTACTTGTTGCGTGACAAACATTTCAGGATTTAAATCCATTTTCAAACTGTCAGTTTAAAATGTTTAATGGTGATGAAAAGGTTAATACCAACAATTGATATGACTGAATTTTAATCGATTATTTCATTGAGCAAGAATTTCGAAGGATATGAGTTGAAACTTATTTGTATACTATACATGTACACCATTGAATACTAATCTATTGTTATGAGAATCGAAATGTTTCAATTGCCTTTAAACCTTTCCGCATCTGAAAGTAAAAATCAAAGTAGCTACCCCATTTGATTTCACTTAGTAAAGCGTCTTCATGAGATAATCTTGCGATATTTGTTTTTGGTAATACTGACAGAGAAGTATATCGGCGCTGGAAAGGCAAAAAGGCTTAAGCGACTTTGGTCAAAAATGAGTTCAAAAATGCAGTTTCGATCAGTTCTATTTCTGCATTGAATACTCTGACTCTCAGTTGATTCTGAAGACTTTGGTGGAGCTTCAGCCATTTGAAATATATTTACCATTTGAGAGAAGCCTTGACTCAAGCGACAGAATTTTGAGACTTTTTTAGCTTTTTATCGCTTGAGTTAGTTACTTTTTTACAAAATCCAACCAGGTACTGAAGACTTGTGAATTTTATTGTAAACAAAAAAACTTCAAAGTTCTCTGGCATGAACTTCCCAAAATGGCGATTCAGCCCTTTTGCCTTTCCGACGACGACGGGGTGTTACGGAACGGGAGTGTTGAAATAGTCGGTCATTTAGATTCTTTCATTGAAATATTTCGATTGCCTTTTATAAATAGTCAGTGATTTCAACGTGGGTATCTCGATTACGTCCAGCTCTAGAAGGCTGGTTCTGCGGTCACGTGACATGAATTTCGATAGAAAAGCGACATCCGTGAGGTCCCGCGAAGCTAGAGAAATGGTCAATGTACAATGCGAAAGTAATATACTTTATGTAGGATTGGGTGGGCATCCGTCCTGCTATGTATCTGGTGCAACCGAAACCGGTCCTTGGCGTGGTTTAATTCCCTTATAATTATGACGCATTATCACAAACCAGTTTTGTGCGGTGAACCCACGAGATTGTATAGCCATAATCACCGCCAGTCACACTGCGACGGATGACCCTCGGGTTGTGACGAGTTTGGGTCACTGCAGGGGTTGCATACCATTTTATTTACTGCTAATATAAATTCGCACCGTGAAAAGGCAGAGAGGTTTTCTTAATCTTTTGGAAAAATACATTTCCTTGCAAAAGGATTTAAGCATTTCAGCACATTTTCTCCGATAATAATTGTTTGGTTTAAGTGAGTTTTCAAGGAGAAAGAGTTTATCCGCTAAAAGCTATTATTTTGACGCATTTTTTGATAATAATAATAATATTTGGATAATTTGTATAGCGCCGTTTTTGTGAAAAATCACCTCAAGGGCGCTGTACAAATCTTAATTTCTACTTATAAGTAATTACACCAGATGATTTTTATATTCAAATTTAAAAAATTTCAATACACAAACAATGAATAAACCTGATGATATTTGCCATATATAAAAAAAGGCTTTTGTATGACAATTATATCACGTGGCTATTATTTTTACCCGAAGGTAAAAGCGGAGCAAGTCAGATATATCAATTAAAAGAAAGTTCTTCTTTGCCTACTTTTTACTACACCTTTATTGTGTACTACCTTTACTGCACTGTACGACAAATTCAGAAAGTCCATTTTTTAATTTCGCTCCCATAACATTTTTCTCATTAATAAGTGTATCTATCTGATGGGACCTGCCAGGTAAGTATGTTCCTGTATATTTTCTTATTCAAACTAGGAATTAATATGTAATAATAGAAAATAAGATCTGTACGTGATAAAAAACGGCACTATACAAATCATCCATATATTATTATTATTACCTTTATTATATCACCTGTATCATTTCTGTAAGCAATACAATAGGTGCTTTTTCAAGATGTTTCCAACCTTTTTTTCAAGCGTAGTATTGTAATTTAAATATAAGTATATACTTGTATTTAGATTTTAATAAATAATTATTTTTTAAATATTTTTGCTTAAAAATTAAACGTTGAAAGTTGTTGTCTCCCGAAAAATGTTGTTCCTAAAATCTGGGGTAAGTACTAACTACGAACATATTCTATTTGCAATACCCAAGTACTCATTACATAGGTTTACACATAATGGGATTATAATATGCGATTTTTTCATTTGATAAATAAAAACCATCACAACGCGTTGAACAAAACCACCCTCGCGGAATCGCATTACAATACATAATTGGCGAATCACAATACATATAATACCAGAATAATAACACAATAATAATACGTCAACGAGCATGATTGGACTCTGCAAATTTGCCAAACAAATTGGCAAACAACTGGATTGTATTAGAACAGAAATGTTTTACATCCCTAATTTTATTAGTTATTTTTGTGTGCGGTCATTAAGGGACCGAAGAGCGTCCGCGCTAACAATACCTCTAATCAACTCCGATACCAGAGCATTGTCAATGGATAATATAAAATATACGACTTTATAAAAACCGGCAAACAACAGTCGAGTGCATTATTGCTGCACAATAAAACCGCGCTCTGATAATAGAGGTCGCCAGACAATGCGAGCGCGTGCGCACTGTGCGCTGGCCCCACGTGCATTCAAATATGCAATGGGGTTGATTTAAAATTTGAAAAAGGGAATAATTAATGCACTCGTCAATATTCGGGAAATATATTTCGTATGCATCGAAATTACTGCAATGATACGTACCTTCTAATTACATCACTGAAGTGTACGGTCAATAAGTTATGAGTATGAATAGTCTAATTTTGAACTATGTAACCTGTCTCTCAGAAGGTAATAAAACTACCCAAAGATATTTTTAATGGTATTGTAAAGCCGCCTCTGTCAGCAATAAAACAAAACCTAAAGTCACAGATGTTCACTATGAGACTCAATAAGCGTCCATTCAGGACACTAATCGTATATATGACATAGATTTACTTAAAATTGTACCGGTCTGAAGATGCCCGTCATAAGGTGAAACCAGTCAGGTCTTCAATAAAAAAATATTAGAATAAAGTTAAAAAATTGATATTATTAAAATCATAATGAATAGTTTCTACGTCACTACCCAGCTTTGCCCTAGTTCAACACAATTTTTTATTCTTGATTATTTTTATAACCACAATATTATGCTGAACATTGGAAGTTTCACAGAAAAGTTTATAAACTAAAATTGAAATATATGGAACAAATTATATAGGAAAATTTAAAATTGGCATGATTTGTTATTCTTATTATTATATAGGAATTAATTGTTGATTTGCAGTTCATTTTCCCAAAAATAAAATAAATAAAATAGCAGGTATAAAAAAAATACTTAATTAATAATAATAATTTCCTGTGTAAGTACGCACGACTGTGAACTTTTCAAAATTTAAACTGACGTTACTTGACTTTTTTAAATAATCTTCAAATCCTTACCTATCTAATAAAGTACCTACATACTCGTATAATGTATTTTAGCAGACATTATTCTATATTTGAATAGATGGGTGGATTAAAGCAACTAATATTTTTTTCATAGCAAGTCAAGTTACATCCCGTGATTTTTCACATGTAACAACTAGTTTTAAAATAAAAATGTATGTTGTGTCGTGTTCGGTAGTCATAGTTGGTACACTGAAAAACTTTTGAGCTTGAGCCAGGTTAAATTTTACATTTGATAACGGTTAAAACCTAAGTGCAGGCTGGATAAAAATATTGTATAACCTGACTGGCCAATAAAAAATTTAAATACCTGTAGAAAAATGTCTGCTGAAATACTATACATTATAGGTATGTAATGATTTCACACTTGTAAAGTCGTACGTACTCACAAATAAAATCATTTATACTTAATAATTTAAATATATTAAATTAAATTGCACAATTTCACAAATAACGGGGAAATTTCACGGTAATTTTATATTAGCATGTGCAGCAAAACCGGCGAAGTACGAGGAATAAATCGCCAATTCCCAGAAATCGAAATGGATGTAGCAAAATTGAAATTCGTAAATAATTCTGACAACAGAGGGAACTACAATGCTTTGAATTTAGAATTTGGAACGTCGAATGCGATGCGACGTGTTCCCTGACGAGTTATTGTTGAAAGCTAGATCCTCGAAAACAGTACGTCCCAAGAGCCAGTAATAGTAAATAATGAGCAAGCATAAATAATTCACGTGATTTTCGGGATAGTGAATTTATTTTTGAATATCAACAATGGAAGCTGAACGTTGTTAAACGAAAATTGGAAATTATTTTCAAAACAAAATCATTAGGAAAATTCTTGTGAGTGTTAACTTAATTTTAATTTTGAATTCAAAGGACACCCCCTATAGCCTAATTGGTCCGAAAATAGTTATGCCCTTTTAGCATTTTTTAAATCTTATTTGTTTTACGCCTACCAATCCTGAACATACAAATGTTTCGTGTATCTATGTATAAAGTAGCTAGTCAACATTACGGTTCTTTTTTTTCAGTAGTGAATACCGCACAAGAGTTCCATTTGCTCCCAACCATCTGGAGCCAGCGGGACTAGAGATGGTCGATTTCAGAATTGGGTATACTTGCGGTTCCAGTTACCAGTGACCGGCGAGAACTCGGTTATTTATCCAGTTCTTTTTGGAACCGGTTCCTGGTGCCCGAAAAGTTCCACGAAGGAGATTTTTTCGAAAAGTACTAGCAAATCGACAAAAGTTCCTCGCCAAAAAACGTACTATTCGGAGAGATTTGAAAACGAAAAGAACTGGAACTGGTTGGAACTCGCTCAAAAACTAAAACGAAAAGAACGGACAAAGGATAACCGGTTCCTCGGAGAAATAATATCGACGGTTCCAGTGGCCGGCTAGCAACCGATTCCTTTTAACCGGGACAGGAATATCGACCATCTCTAAGTGGGACTATGGCATTCCCAATCGGGGTATGTTGTGAGGCTGAAGGTAGTGGGGAGGGAAGGAAGATGAGGAAGAATGAGAAGTACCTGGATATTCAGATCTGGTCACCAAACACGACTCAAGTCATTTCAAGCACCGTTTTGATTCTGAATGGTGGTATTTTATCAGGGCGATTCTGTATCTACCACTCTGATATTAAAACACAAATAATTTAAAAACTTTAAATTATTTTTTTTATATTTTTTAAGTATCGTAGATACCGCAGCCCGCCTGCTCGGCCGCACATACAAAAAAAACATCTACAAAACTTGGTAAGGTCGAATAAATCATGTTGTAAAATTTTGCATTATCACCAGACCACATTCGTACAGTGGTATTTTGCTCTATCTCCTTCAAGGCAACAAAGACAAATATTACACACGTGTCTGTTTTAGCAATGATTCATTCTTTAGCAATAAACTGATTCGGTTATAAATCATTTCTTCTGTTGAAAAACCTTTCAAAATAATTAATCAAAAGCTTCGCTGCTCTGATTTGAATTGTTCCATTCTTTAAAATTCATAATGTAATGCCTACAAGGCTTAATTGCACTTAGCATTCTACTTTTACTTTGATTAATATCAAGCAAACACAAGCAAATCTAGTCTGCGGCCTGAATCACATTTCTAAATCGAATCAAAAGAATCATTAATTTTGGATGAGAGCACGCATTAAAAGCATTTTAGTAATTAATGATTTTCAGACGAGAAACATCTTGTGAATTGGATACAAGAAATCAGGTGCATTTCATGATACCGTTGCTTTTGTAATTTAAAAAATCTTCGGTGACCGGCAAATCTGACCGATTTCGATATAAAAGCATTAAGCCACATTCGCAAGAGTGAAAAATATTTGGTACCGAGACTTTTATCACTTACGCAAAACATTCAACGTTAACGCTAGCGTTGGGAAAAACTTTAATGTTTTGTGAATGCTTCAGGAACTGCTAGTTCTTCAAAATGAACCTTCGCAGTGGACACTTTAATTGAAGTCGAACTCGCCAAAAAGAGATTTGAAATTAGAGATGGTCGATCGAGGAACCGGTTATTTATCCAGTTCTTTTTGGAACCGGTTCCTGGTGCTATAAAAGTTCCACGAAGGAGATTTTTTTAGAAAAGTACTGGCAAATCGACGAATTCCTCTTTAAAAAAGAAAATGGAACTGGAAAAAAACCAGTTCTTCGCTAAATCTTTGCAGTCAACCTTCAATTGAAGTGTGCGTTACCGCAAAATGGAGTAGTTCTTTGTAGTCTTTGAAGCCGAACTTCAATTGAAGTACCTCTTTGTAGGCTTTGAAGTTCAATTTCGCAACTGAACTGCCGCAAAATAAAGTAGTTCTTTGCAGCTTTGTAGTCTAACTTCAATTGAAGTATTTGTTCAATGAAAAAATGAATGTAGTTTGGGCTGCCGCAAAATGAAGTAGTTCTTTGTAGTAGTTCGCACAGAGTGATCACAACGCTACTTAACACGTTTTTTATTGGTATTGTTTTTTTATATTTATTTATTCTGCATAAAGTTTATTACAGGTATTTGAAATAATAATAAAAATAAGGCAAACAAATAAAAATAGAATTTAAAGATAAACAAAAATAATGAATTTCCAGAGAATTTCATAGACATACAACCTTGGGATACGAAAAAAGTTATAAAGTTTGCAGGTCAACTACAATTTTATCGAAAACTGTACGAGCAGAGGAATAGTATCTAATATGAAAAGTAAAATTTATTTTCTAGAATATTATGATATAAAGTGGAGTTTTAATACATCATGGCAGTCTTTTGTAGCATACTCGATTTATAGCTCACTTCGGCATCTGGAGCTTTTAGTACCTGCTTTGAAACTGCTCTGCAAAATAGCTTCGTTAGAACTCCCGTCAGATTCCGAACAGAATCACAATGGCGAAAAGTTCATTGCGTTTATAGACTACTTCTGTGAACAACACTTACAATTTTAATACCATAATACAATTGTAAAATATTCGTAAGCCGTTATAAAAGCTTTTATACGAAGTTGTTAAACACAAAAATCACTCGCCTATCCACATATTTTCATACAAGCGATTTCATTTGGCCATTACTCCGCTCAATTAAACCTTTTCAATTTCAGAGCACATCAGTCCGACGTCAATAAAACTTAAGTAGAAATACAGGGGTGGGTAGTGGGTACCTACTCCAACCTTTTTCAAAACATCGGTGACCCAGTCTGATGAAATTATTTTGACTTTATTTGTTTGTTTTGATTGGTCTAGGTACAACTTTTGGATGGACAAAGGAATACATGACAAAAGGATGACCACTGCAAGACAGACGAACTCGATCGAAAACTTTTGCTGTATTATCGTTTGATCGTATCGCCGGAGTTTTATTTCAATTCCATTCTAAATAGGTTTTCGAACCATTGCTAGAAAAAATAACATTATTTATGTTTTACAACTATTTCAAAATATCCAGGTACTGCCAAACTGTCCTTTTTCTAAAATGAATATATAATAATAATAATAATATTTTTTATTAAATTTCTTATACATGACAAACTTTTATTTAATGCATTTAAGAAATAAATTTAAATTTTTACAAAATAATTACAAATATAGTACCATATGGATACACAAGAAAAATAAAATTTCAAAAAAATAAAATTTCAGGTTATGATCAGGTCAATGAGGATAAACTCTTTCAAGAATCAATAGGATTTCACTTCTGAATCTCTCCTCACTGACATGAAATAAAACGATATCGGAAGAGATTTTGTTCAGGAGCAAAATACTTCTCCCCACCGGAAGAACCATTGGCAGGTTGGTCCTACAGGCAGGAAGATAGAATAATCTATGAAGACGCTGTCTTAGAAAGTCATCAGGAACATGGAGACTTACGCGCTCCAAAATAGCAGGGTTTACAATATAGCCCCGCAGCAGTCTGTAATATATATGTATATAATCATTCCCGGGTTATAATATTTGAAATATTCGAAAAATTCCTACTGCCAACATTTTTTTTTGTTTTACAGTGAATACCGCATAAAAGTCCCAACTGCTCCCAACCGTCTAGAACCAGTAAAACTATGGCATCCCCAATGATGGTATGTTGTGAGGCTAAAGGTAGTGGAGAGGGGGAAGGAGATGGGGAAGAGGAAGGTTGGAAAGTACCTGGCTATTCAGATCTGGTCACCAAATACGGCTAAAGCCATTTTTGATGAACGTTTAGCATCTGAATGGTGGTCTTCCACTGGGCGATACTTAGAGTATCTACCACTCTGGAACGTGTCGCAAATAAACATTATATTAGTGTATATGAATTAAATGTGTTATGACACATATTAATTAAATAAAAGTTTTCGGCGCACGCCGGATTCGAACCCGCGACCTTTGGATTCGTAGTCGAGCGTCTTACCACTCGACCATGGAGGCCGTCAAAAGCGTCATAATAAGCGGAAGATGTTGCTTGTGCAATGATGGAAGATATTTTTTTAATAATTTATCTTTTCCCCTTCCCAATTTCTCATAAAGTCACAGCATTACCAATCGTGGGTGTCATCCCTAGTGCCGGAAACTTAAATGCCCGTGTGGCATTCACATTAAAACTGGGACGCAATTATCCTGGTTAGGTTAGGTTAAGTTAGGTTAGTCGTTTTTAACGACTTGTATTTATTTATGTACTAACTTCACGACAGTATCTAAAGATTTTATTATACGTATAAAGGAGGGCTTAATACCTGGTGCCAATTTTCTCCAACCACGCTAGATTTCACGTTAAACCGCGTCAAACTTCTACTTTCAATTTTAACAGATTTTTCGAACCGGAGCGGAATCGACAAAGCGTTTCACGAACGAGCGCAACGTTCCGATTTGTTCCAGTTGAATCACTGTCAAATTTGTCACTTTTTGCTACTTATTGCTCAGTTCAGAAATGGCAATGTCGAAACAACGATGTTGGTCAATAATGTGTCAAAATCAAGCGGCCCAAATTTCAAATTCACTTTTGATTTCGTTGAAACTTGGCATTTTCAGATACCCAAAATTAATTTGATTCAGAAGGATGATACTGACAATAAACAGCGTGTTTTCAATAGATCTGTTCCTGATAAAGGAATGTTCGCTCGTTAGCAACACCTTATAGGGATGCTGCATTACATAAACGATCTCGACAAATTGTTTCTCCCACTGACCCAGAAATGCGATGCGCATTATGACGGCACGAACAATAAACAACACGTAGTTTTCCTGTCGAGATCCGAAACCCACGTAGAAAGTGGTGTTGCAAAACAAAGGTTTGTTAACACAATGAACGTCTGAAATATTGGAGAGTTAAATAATTATCCGCTTGCAGGCTATCGTTCATCTCGACATAATTATTGACGGTTGATAGCGAACACGGACAGCTCGGCTAGTGTCGGTTATCTTGAAACGAGTGAAAACTTCCTGCAACAAGTAATGAGCCAGTAAAGACACATCATCTGGGATGCTAAATGCTGAACACAATGCGATAGTATATTCGTTGCATAACTGAACTGGAAGATTATAGTGTAGTACCTATTAGAAGTATGTTTTTCATCATAAAAATAATTATTGATGACAACTCTGTCAAAGTCAACGTATCGGATGTTGATTTCATCAATACAGTGCTACCATTTCGAGGATTGCTAACTATCAATTTATTTGTGCGAAAAAGACTCGCTTACATACTATAACAAAAATTACCTCATTTTTTTGTTGTTATTACGGTAAACCCAAAGGTCTATAGGCAGTGAGACTATGGTATCCCCAATTAGGGGATGTTGTGAGGCTAAATGTAGTGGGGAAGGGAAGGAGATGGGAAAGAGGAAGGTTATGAAGTATCTGGCTTTTCAGATCTGGTCACCAAACACGACTAGAGCCATTTCAGGCAACGTTTTGATTCTGAATTGTGGTCTTTCACCAGGTCGATACTATGAGTATCTACCACTCTGTAACGTGTCGATAAATATACTTACATTATTTTGTATGAATTAAATGTGTCACGACACGTATTAATTAAATAAAAATTATTTGCGCACGCCGGGTTAGAGCCTGCGACCTCTGAATTAGTAGTCGAGCGTCTTACCACTGACCAGTGAGGCTATCAAATGTCACGAATATAGTGAGTACTTTATTATGATAATTAAATCAAATTGCTATGATTTAATGTATAATTATTTATTCAGTAATCGTAGTTGTAATTGTCATCGCTCAAATTGCGATAGAGTAATCGTACTCTCCAATGAAACAAGCGATGCATCACTGCGCTGAGGTCACATCTTAATTATTCCGAAATCACGGATCTAAAGACGTCACAGAACGGTGTGGTTTCAACAAACGTTAGTCACAAGGACCCAAACCGCAATGACTTCCATCCTACGAGCTACCAAGCCTACCCATCTAATAGAATATAATCACCAGTGTTTACACTAAACTGACTAAAATTGCTTCCCTTGCCTCTTTTAATGGAAAATAATTATCAATATTGACACAAAAGTAACTAAATTCGAAAATTTACAATATTCTGACCTCAATGATCTGCATAGGGTACCTATACCATTGATCTAATGAAAAATAATTTTATATTTTCGTAGAAAGCAATCACTTTGTGGTTTGACATAATTAAATAAATGAAAAAATAACTTTCTCTATTTAATTGTTGTTATTTTATTTTATACTTTGTTCCTCTCTGTATGTATATATAACCGCACATTTTGTATTTTTGTTAAGTTTAATTTTGTACCCTGATGATGCTTAGACTAAGCGAAAACGGTCGGTCTTTTATTTATTGATTTACAAACTAACGGACTAAAGTCCAATTACAAAAAAAAAAATACAAAACACGAAATGGGAAAAAAATCAACAGAGAAAGAACAGCACCTACATAACATTAAATGAAGCGATGACAAAATATACATGAGAAAGAATATTCAAATCAAAGCCAAGGTCAAGTCAAAGTTTTGGTAGAGTCGTAAAGAATGACAAAAATCATTTAGACTGCTACCAAAAATTTCAAGACTGTGGCTTGAGTTAACAATTCTCGACATTCTGAACAGTGGAGAATGATACCCATAAAAATTAAAACTCGAATAACTAAAAAACTTAAGACTCTTGATAGTCATAAAAATTAAAATAATATCCGTGGTCTTGTACAAAGTTATTTTTTCATTTCTTTGAAAAATAATTTTCTATGCTTACACACAAAAGTTACTGAAATCAAAATTTTGAAATAATTCACATCACAAATTAATGCATGGCTGGTCCCCATTTCGCCTCAAATTACACGAGTAAAATAATTAACAATGCCGAATTCGTATAGGTACCGAAAAAGTGATTATAAAAAGGTATTACATTTTGTTTGAAACCAATGTTTGGGACCCTTAGCCCGATACAAGGTCAAGGGTAGATAGCCCTTACAATGAACCTATACATGCATACAATGATTGTTTTTATTATTTTGTTTGTTTAGGACGCAATTTCATAATGTAACCACGGTAACGTTCCCTCGCATAATCCCAAACTTAACACAATAACTTGCGGATAACATTGCGGACGATAAAAAACAAATAATCACCACGAAATTGTATGCAAATTGATTTTATAGACAAGCGGTACTGGAATGTGGGGCCTGCTACAATAATTTCCCGTTGGCATTGTAACGTCATATTATTTTAGGGTTGAATCAAAGTAAACAACGAAGGCAGCTAAGTCTCGGGTCTATAACGAACCAAAACACAGCGTGGCTTAGAGCAAACATTGCCTTTGTTATTACGGACTTCGCGAACTAGTTTTCTTTTATGCTACAAAATAACGCGTGTGACGCCGTATTTGCTGGTGCGGCTTAAAATAATAATTTACTAAACGCGAGCACGAGTTTAGTGCAAGTTGATGATGAACATGAACGAACTAACTGTTAACGAAACAATCAAAATATAATCGAAACACTAACTACAATTTTCGAACTGTAGTTCTGACAATTATGCAAGATTTAGATCATAACACGCATCTTTAGACGGTCTGCGTGGTCGAGTGGTAAGACGCTCGACTACGAATCCAGAGGTCGTGGGTTCAAACCCGGCGTGTGCAAATAAATTGTATTTAATTAATATGTGTCATAACACATTAATTCATATAAAATAATAGAAACTATATTAGCGGCACGTCCAGAGTGGTAGATTAAGGATCGCCCTGATGAAAGACCATAATTCAAAATTGAAACGTTGCTTAAAATGGCTTTAATCGTGTTTAGTAATCAGATCTGAATACCCAGGTACTTCCCAACCTTCATCGTCCCTGTCTCCTTCCCCTCCCCACTACCTTCAACCTCACAACATACCCCGATTGGGGAGTCTCACGGTTGGGAGCAGTTGGGACTCTTGTGCGGTATTCGCTATAAAAAATAAAAAAATAAAAAGACAACTGCTACCAACTTTACGTCTTATTTTAGTTACGACTGGATAATTACGGTAGACTGGGATAATGTTATTTCGAGAGAAAATTTAATATTTTTTTATAATTTTGCTGGCATAATAAAACGAATTAACGCAACGGCCTTAGCAAATCTTGAACGAAAAGTATGAAATGATAACGGCAGAAAGCCTTGAAATATTTTATTGTGTGCATAATCTGGTTAGCAGACGTGTAAATATTTAAATTCGTATAATAAATAAAAATGTTAATTATGTTTGCTTACATATCTACGTGACGAACTGAAACAATGCATGAAACTTCTTGCATGCATAGTTGGATGCCTCTTATTAGATTTAAAATTGCGAGATCATTAAAGATACAAACGAAATAATAAAAAAAGGTAATTGATATTTATAACGTCACCGAGAACAAATTCACCAAGGGAAACCTCCATTCAGCAATGGATAGTGACTGGTGATGGTGAAAATAATGGTTTTCGCAAGGCAAAGATGTCGATGAAAACAATAAACAATTTTAATGAATTCATTTCTCATACACACCGAGCAATTTAACTAGCAATTTGGTGCTAGATCAATAAAATTCGTTGTCTCAGATAAAGTATTATCAATTCAGTTAGTTTTGACTAGGTACTTGTCGATATAACGAAGATCGCAGACGATAGGGGTATTGATAAATCTCAATAATAATCATGAAAATTTATTGACATGAATAAATCAACATATCGTCGCCGGAAAGGCAAACGGACTGAAGCGCCATTTTGGGTAGTCTACACCAGAGCACTTTAAAGTTTTTTTTACAATACAAATAAGTCTTCAATAACTGGTTGGATTTAAAAAAAAAAGTTAACTCACTGAGTTACCCGAAGCTAAAAAAAATACCAAACTGTCGCTTAAGTCAAGTCTTCTCCCAAATGGTAAATATATTTGAGATGGCTGAAGGGCTACAAAAATCGTAAGAATCAAACGGGTAAGAGTTTTAGATGAAAAAAAAAAACTGATCAAAGCTGCATTTATACCTCATTTTTGACCAAAGTGTCGTATAAGCCTTTTTCCCTTTCCAGCCAAGATATTTTTTTTAATAACTACTTATTACTGTAATGTATAACAGGGTTTACTAAACGATTTAATAGTGCTCTATAAAACGAATATTAACAATGTTTTATCACCTAATGTTGGCATAATCTAGTTATTTCAAAAATATACCTACTGAGGTACACCTTTGGCCTGCTAACATTAAGTTTTTTATATTTATTCTTTGCGGAAATTTAGATCATATTTATCTTGTGTATTCTGTCATCCTTGACATTTTGTCCCACAAATAAGAACCTTTTCACGGGCTGGTAATCCGCAACATCTGCAAATACGTAAATATACCGTTTTTCGTTCATATTATATTATATTGTTTTTTTGTTGCTTTATATTATTGAGTACAAAAGAACACAAAAAACCCTTGTTATTCGTAATATTATTTTTGTAATTTAATTGTATAAAAGTTAATTACAGATACGCCTAGAAATACAAAGCGTTAGTTATGAAAAACAAAAAATATATATAGTGTCGAGTGACATGAATGAACCTTTTTAATTAGCAAAAAATTCCCATAGAGACGGCAATGTAACAATTTTAATAAAATTCAAATTACTTAACGAAAAGACCACACCTATCATCCAAAGCCTCAATTATTTAATTAGGTATTCATTTATAAAATAATATTTAAATCACAGCCTCCCAGATACATGAAAGGGCTAAAAAATATTATAAAGCAACAGTGTGTATTTTTTTTAGATAAAAATCCGGATGTGACACCGGATTCGGCAACCGTTTTCAACTGTCACTCCTTTATAATATGTCACTGGTGTTGTCTCTCTACTCTTTTTATCAGCATCACTCGTGTATTATTTATTAATTTAATTTATCTCAGACATACGTTAACGAAAGAGGCGTTCAAAATGAGTATCTAACTGAAATATTACAGTTTGCAAAAATAAAGTGTATTTTAAAACCATAACATATCATGATATGTTATTCAAAAGATAAGTTCTGTGGTGTTATGACACAATAAACTGATATGTCATTTTTTTCACGGTGGTTTTTACTTACAATCTATTAAAAATCATTGAAAATATATTGAAATGTTGTGATGAAGTCAGTGTGTCAGTAACAAATGTGAGGTTTTCTTTTTATTAGGTGACGTTAATATAATTTACTCTCTTGTCAAAGTGCATCCACCCCTTCCATGCAAATTTGAGACTACTTGTGTTTATTTTATTTTTATTAGAGTTAAAAAAGCACATATATATATATATGTAATATATACAAACGAGGTGGATATAAAACCATAAATAATGCCAAGGAGACAAGTTTTATAGTTCGATATCGTGTTTCTATCACACTAATGTCAAAGGATTTTTATCAAATTACATTTTTACACCATCAATAACCCGATCCTTTTTAAACGTCCCCCACTCGACTGCGTCTGTTACAAAAACGAAGAAAGCAAATAAAGATATCGTAATAATATAAAGAGAGAAATGTGAATAAAAAACCGACATTTGTATTTCATGGGAATAAAATGCCACGCCAACAAGTTCCACACTTGACAGGATGCGTATTTCTTTTTTACGTTTAACGCGCGGAAAGCAAAAAGAAATCTTCTTCACTAACACTTGAATAAATTATTATTCGTATAAAAACGATTTAATAACTCTCGCATTCATTTCACTTCACTTGGGGTGAGTGCGAGCATTGAGAGCGATGGATTTGTAAAGGCTTGTCTAATGTTACGGATTGATGTAAATATGAATGATTCTGGAGAAGGTACCGCTTACAGATGATATTATCAAAAGATTTGTGCGTTTTGTAAGAGGTTCATGTCATATTAATTTCCACAAGATTCTTTTCAATGAGACACGTTACACTAGTTTATTATACTAAGTATTCATATATATTAGATATCAACGAAAGGTAATTTTATTCATGAAAAGATTACTATCATTATCAAATTACGAAAGAAATTATCTTAATACATACTAAACTTTGATACTAAAATCTACTGTTTGAATTTTAAAACCTTTTTTTTAAATGAATCGTACATAAAAATTCTCATAAAACCGATTTTTAGGAAATTTGTTTGTTTATTTTTATACTAACGGTCCATTGTCCAATTACAAAAATACACAACATGAAATGGTAAAAAAGAGCAACAGAAAAATAACAGCACATACATAATATTTTAATGAAGCATTGCCAAAAATATACAAGTCAAAGCCTGAACAAGGTTTTTGTAGAGTCGTAAAGAATGAAAAAAATCATTTAGACTGGTATCAAAAATTTCAAAACCACGGCTTGAGTTAACAAGACTAGACATTCTGGACAGTGGAGATTAATACCTATAATAATTACGGGTATCGTTCTAATTATTAGTAGAGTGATGATTGAGGAACAGCATTCACGACCCGGGTCCCTCTTCGCTCCGCGGTCCGATTGTCTCAAGAGTATACATGAATGAAAATTGAGCGAGGAGTGCGTGCAAAGACATACCTAATATATTTTTTCAAGCCCAAAGCATCGGGACTCTAAATCAAGTGTCAAGATGAACGGCAATGGCCATATTTCACAAATCACCTCAAATGGGTTGTGGCACAAAAACACAAAAAGAAAAGGTCTGCTAAATATTTCACACAAATTTTTGATATAATCTCGAGAAGGCTTTCGCCCTGTATTACGAATAGATTTAATTCGATCCGATGAAAATCACAAGCCACGATCTATTCCGGATCAATAGAATTCGATTAATTTAATTCCGTAATGATATTTAGAACTAACCTTTTACAGCCGTATCGGAAAGGTTCCAGATAAATCATTATTTCCAATATGAGTCGTCCCACGATCTTATGAACCTCGCGCTAACCTTTATTAGAAATTCAAAGTAAAAAATAATCCCGCTACGGTCAAATGATGTCATTTCGTTGACCAATTATTCAACTCGGCAGGTAAAGATTTATGGTTGCATCAGATGCTAAATCTCGGCCCCCGCAGCAGCCGGGGTGATTACGTTAAAAGTGAAAACATCTTTATCTCTCAATGGATCGATAAATTAAGATAAAGTACTACCGGGTAGGGGCACCACACACCTTACAGGTAGCGAGGTAAACGTCAAGTTATTGAGTGGTCAAAAATTGCGAATTAATCAAAATGCGAGTAGGCAGGCACGTTTTTTGCTCACTTTACTTATTCCACGATCCTTGAAAAAGTTGAGTCACTCAATACTTGAATTTCGGTCATTATTGTATTATTTGCTTCTAGTGATCCGTTCCCGGCATTGCCCGAGATTCAGAATGTTCTGAAATATAAACCATTCTCACAAATTCTAGTAAATTTTATACCGTCCCAAAAATGGTCTAGAATACTTTGAAAATTTACAAAGTTGTTTAGAATAGCCTTTGTTTTGGCACAGGCCCTAATTAAATTTAACAAGGTGTTGTTACCTATAAAACATTCAGTTTAGACAGAGAGAGGGTGATATGTTCGAGGGTGGGTTTATTAATTTTCCTCTGTTTCAGAGTCCAATTAAGCTATATTTGATATGGATAATATTCAATTCAATACCCATGTACTCGTATATCGGTGGGACTAGGTGGGGCCTGGAGCAGTCAGGATTGTGAGGGGTACTTTTGTAAAATTTTGTGAAGATAGGTCAAAGCACAGACATAATGCATGGCTAATTATCTACCGCTGTTTTCGTGAAACATTAAAATATCGCCGAATGAGCTCTTTGCGGGTCTTCCTAATATAATATCATTGTTGGTTTTACTTGAAATTATCTCTGAACTGTGAACGCAAGCAGTTTATTAATATACAGTAAATTTATACGAAAATTTCCACGCCATGCACAATCGTGAGAGAAACGTCAGATTGAAAAATTTCTCGCAAAAGCACACTCAACAAATCCCTAGTTCCTTAATGCACAGTGTAAAGCATGGATTTGTATAAAGCCAGTTGCTAAGAATGGTAAGTAGTAACATCAAACAAACAAAAACTTAAGACAAATCTGCCTGCCACCCGTGACCTTACTGAGCCAACTAACGTAGATCGGTAACCCACGTACATTTCCTGGTCTCCGTGGACCGACCTCCCTCGCTGCCGAGTGTTCTCACGATGTCTTTGTTACCATTGCACTCCCGACCTTCCGGCTCTCGTTACAACAGTCCAGAGGTCCCCTTCCTCTCCCACTTCCCGGGTCCACGAGTCCAGCCAATATGAATAATTGCCCGGCCATCGGGGAGACAGTGTTTACCGAGCAATCGCGCTATTATCCGCTAGATTTGTATCGGCGGGATTAATTGGCAGCCTTGATGAAAAAGGTAATGCACCATGCACACCTATATTAAGACATCCATTATACGGTTGCAGCGGTGGCAAAAAAACGAGAATTTATTCTTCACGCCAATAAGTTATCGATAATGTTTTAAGGCTCGCACAATCTTTTTTTAATTGCGAGAGGTTGTGAACTGTTGCATTAGTGATTTTGGAGGTTAAAAGAAGGAGGCAGCGCGTTGGAAAGTGGCCACTAACCTTTGGAGTTACTGACTGCAGGCCTTGGATCCTTTGTCTCTGGTGGAAGGTCCCCAGTTTAGGAAAAAACAAACTAAAACGCTGTCATACTGCAATTTTATTTGGGGGACTTTAAAAGAGCAGTTCTTACGATATCACGGCTCACTAGCTTCATACAAGTAAGTCATTGAATTGTTGACAGAAAGATATCTAGTCTACATTTATGCATCTTTATAATTAAGCAATCATATTGTTTTCCGGCCAATTGACAAATATGTTTATGTTTTACGACAGCTGAAGGCCTAATATCAGTATTCACAGTAAACAATATAATCGCTTGATTTCCTACGACATCGAACAGACATCGATTTAGCATAAACGAAATAACGTATCGGGAATTCACTCAAACAAAACAGGTTCCCGTAAGACCGATTCAATTTACTCTAAACATGAGTGCCCCGTCATGTACAAGTAAATCAAATGTAAAGAAACGAGATTAATGTACGGTACGCGAGCTGAGGCAAACAGTGAGCCGGCTGAATGGATTTACGACTCGGAGCAACACTCCTAGCGAATCTGGTTATTTGCTTAGAGTTTAGAGTACTACTGCTCTACTACCCAGTACTAGCCTCCTAACCAATTTGGGGAGTGGGCGACCGACAAATCCGTGATTCCGCGTGGGAAGGTTATTTCTACTCCCATTTTCGCTCAAACCATCGAGCGTATTAGCCAGCTTCTCGGTGGAAGCGAGTCATTGGCGAAAACGCTACAAAATCCTTTGAAACGTCAAGTCACAGAGGCTTTATGAACCACATGCCAGAGCTAAGAAGACGGAGAGAGGATTTAGTGGTTGTTCTCGAGCGACTTACCAATCGGCTTGCGGAATAACAAGATGAAAAGTTTATAAATAATTCATTCAAACAAAAGCGTGAAGTGTGCTTGGCTTGGCTCTCAACGCAGAAAACCAACTATGAACCCGCTTAAAAAAAAACAAATTACAATATGGCTTATAGAAATTGGACGAGAAGAATCGGAAACGTTCCTCAATAAAGTCATTGTCTGACTGAAAATTAACACTTAATACCGAAATGACGATCCATTCACTGCGGTACCTGGAGGAAGTGCTGCTCTCTACACTATCTCGATTAACATCACTGGTCGGATTCTACTGTAGTGCTGTGTCCGCGGTAGTCCATCACGACATCCCCGGAATAACTAGAAAATGGTTGTTTTTTTACTATCATTATTGTCTTTGATCTTGTTACTGAGCAGAGCTATGTTTCATAGTATATTTATTTAGAATGCAGACCACCATGAGACGGGCATATGCCTAGTTTGGGAGGTCGTAATATTTAATCTTTTTTTAAATCTGTATATTTAATAATTTTGTAAAAAAAAAAAAAGAATTATAAAAACTGATGAAAACTGCATATTTAACTCAATTTTGACCAAAGTGTCGCTTAAGCACTTCTTTTCCAGCGTCGATATTCTGTTGAACGACAATATCGACGTTAGACTGGTTTGTTTCGCCTTATTCCATTTCCGAAATGTTTGATCAATCAATTACTGATGTTTGGAATCAATCGATAGGATGGATACGGATGGAAAGTCGATTTGGATGTCAAAAAAACGACAGCGGCATCACACTGTTTCTCAAGTGGCTTGACTACATGCTAATAGAATATCTCGGTCGATTCGTGTAGGAGGAGTTGATTCTAAACATCATTGATTACGGCTATTATTTTGACATAATATACATTTGCTAAATCATTTTATGAATTTATAAAAAATCCAAAACTTTTTTGGAAAATCATTTGGATCGGTTTTAAATTAATTAAATCTATACAAACTGAACCCTGTAGAAATGAGATCCCAGAGACGTATGTTTTTTGTTTTCGTTTACGTGAATACTGCACAAGAGTCTCAACTGCTTCCAACCATCTAGAGCCAGTGGGACTATAGCATCCCAAATAGGGGTATGTTGTGAGGCTGAAGGTAGTGGGGAGGGGAAGGATATGAGGAAGGGAAGGTTGGGAAGTGCCTGGCTATTCAGATCTGGTCACCAAACACGACTAAAGCCACTTCAAGCAGCGTTTCAATTCTGAATGGTGGTATTTTACCAGGGCGATACTTAGAGTATCTACCACTCTGGTACGTGCGGTAAAACCATGTAGGACCGGGTTATAAATGTGGATATCTGGAAAAAATGCAAGGCTGACGTAAGCGTAATAAATAGGATTGAGAAATCGGATGTACGAATAAAATGTGTAAAAATAAAATATGACGCGAAAGTGAATGGAAGAAGAGGTCGGGGACGCCCGAGGAAGAAATGGCATGATCAAGTAGATCAAATACTTGAATCGGGCCATGTCAAGAGTCAGAATAACAGAAGAGTATGTATGGGACAATGAATGAATGTGAATGAAACTAGGGGTGTGTGCCAAGACAGAATTGTATGGCGGTCCATCCTCTCTGCCTACTCCTGCGGAGAAGCGGCGTAATGATTAGTTAGTTAGTTAAATCAAGAGAGAGAAAAAAAGGTTGAAATTTTTTGCAGTAGTCAAAGTTAACTTTTAGTATCTGCCTATTATGCTAAAGCATAACTAGATGATTGGCGGAAGAAAGGCTTTATTTTGTCGGCATTCAAAATAAAATTATGCATCTCGTTGAAATACCTCAGCGATATTGTATGAACATTGCGCCAAACGCATTAGCATTAAATCCCACACACGTAAGCGATCAATCTCAATCCGGACGATAATCTGCAGTGAACATAATTTAAGTGTGAATAAATACTATTCCACACAAATAAAAAGGAAAACACGATTGAAATACAATGGATCATCTTAATTGGCGAGACGCCTCTGACGGGGCTTTTATCATTATCAAACATAAGCATTCGAATAAAACGAGAAATTATAAATCACCATATCCACCTGAGGACGGTGTGGCGTAAATCAAGATACCTACGACACGCTTGAGAATAAGTAGCGGTAGAAAAAATATGGCTTCTCACAGCTTTTTCCGAGAATAACGAGGGGAATTCTCTGAAGAGGATTTCGCGTTGGAGGGCGCATGTTTTATATTTATTTCGTGTGGTTTGACCTCTTTGTACGCGGAGGAGATACGATGATTTGCCCTCTCACGACTATATTCTCGCAGAAGGAGAGGAAACTCTTATATTTATCAATAAAATGAACTTCAATCATACATTTTTCTACGTATTGTTCATGACGGTACTATGATAAAACCTTGAAGTAACTATATATGGAGGGAGAGCTAATTATTTTTACCCAACCTACACTAACTTGCGATAAATCACTTTCTCCGGGTTTTACGTCGTACACCATGAGGGAGAAAGAGACAACGAATTTCATAGACCGCTTCTATATACTGTAAGGATGATCTTAAGCTCCTGGTTCACCGCGGGACTCCGCCCACATTTTTTATTATGCCACTAAAATTGACACAACTAAACGGTTTTTTGGGTTATATGCTAAATTTTTGTTGATAAAAATACTGTGAAAAAGTGGCTATACGAATAAACAAAAACGTTATGTCGATATGTGATATGAATGGATGTATAAATATCGCAGCCTTAATCTTAGCCACGCCCAGGTGCGCCGAGTCAGGTTAAAATCATCAAAAACAAGTCAAAAACTGACTTCACTGCTTTGGATAGATACTACTCTACCAACTCTATGGATAAAACAGAACAGAAGAGTGACAAAACAGAATAATAAAAGGTTAGGTAAAGTAAAGTTAAGATAGGTTAGGTTAAGTTAACTTAGGTTAGCTTAGGTTAGGCTTTTGCAGTGTTTTCTGCTTTATCATTGGTCTTTTATGTCATCGTTTTGTTATGTAACCGATCATGACATATGCACGTGTAAATGTGGAGTGGGATAAGCTAAGCTTTTTAAAGTGCATTAATTTTAGTTAATACTCTAAGTATCGCCCTGGTAAAATCTATGCGTGCGCAAATAATGAGTATGTGTTGTTTCACAAAAATCCATTCAAAATAATATATAATTCCAGAGTGGTAGATACTCTAAGTATTGCCTCGGTGAAAGATTGCCATTCATAATCGAAACGTTGCTTGAAATGGCTTAAATCGTGTTTAGTAATCAGAACTGAATAGCCAGGTACTTCCGGACTTTCCTCTTTACAATCTCCCTCCCCTACCCCACTACCTTCAGCCTCACAACATACCCAACTTGGGGATGCCACAGCCCCACTGACTAGACGAAACGAGCAGTTGAGACTCTTGTATGGCATTCACTTTTTTAAAGTTCATAAACTACCCTCAATTTTAAGTAATTTATTTTAACACATAATCTCAGATCAATGAACGGAACATAACAAATCAAAATAATTAACGTAATTTTAATTTCTTTAACAATAACGTGAACACGACACATTTAAATCTACAATTAACGCACTAGACATTTTATTTTTCCCTTCATTTAATGTTCAATATAATTGTGTGAGTGCATAATATTATTATATAATATTGGAATGGTTCTCGACTGAATTAATTCCCCACATCAAAGCGAGGACTGTCGCCGAGGAATGGGCGCTGCGGACAAGTGTGTTGTGCGGTAATGTCTGTTGCACACGAGTGCACTCTTGCTGCACATGAAACCAGATACAAACGCATTCGCAAGGGGCGCATGCGCCAGCGGATGTGCGCTTTCCGCATCGGCCAGAGGTTGTTAAAGTATTCAATTATTTATTTGATGAAGTGAAACAAACAATTGATTAATAAAAATATATTTATTCATTGTTTTTTTTAATCAATACCGCACAAGAGTCCCAACTGCTCCCAACCGTCTAAAGCCAGTGAGACTATGGCATCTCCAATTGGGGTATTTTGTGAGGCTGAAGATTAGTGGGGAGGGGAAGGAGATGGGGAAGAGGAAGGTTAGAAAGTTCCTGGCTATTCAGATCTGGTCACCAAACACGGATAAAGCTTAAGCAACGTTTCAATTCGTAGTATTTTACTGGGGCGATACTGAAATTATCTACCACTCTGGAACGTGCGGCAAATATACACTAAATTATCTTATATGAATTAAATGTGTTATGACACACATTAGTTAAATACATTTTATTTACGTACGCCGGGTTTGAACCCCGGACTCTGGGTTCGTAGTCGAGCGTCTGACCACTCCACCACGCAGGCCGTCAAATTACCTTCTTCATTCTCCTTCAGCCTCACAACATACCCCATTCGGAGATGCCATAGTCCTACTGGCTTCGGGCACTTGAGAATCTTGTGCAGTGGTAACATTAAAAATAAGTTATTCTTAATACCCGGTTCCTCACTTCCACGTAAAAGTTCCAAAGCAAGGTGACACATGAAAAACCAGTAAATCTCTCAATCCTCGGCCCCTCAAGATTGATGATTGTCCTGATATTTATTCAAGAATTATACAAAACAAATTGAAAAAAAACGTATCTTTATTTTCAGAATGGTAGAGAGCGGGCGTCTATTTGATATCGTACTAAAAAAATGACACGGAAGCCTTTAAATTTTTTATACGTGTTTTATTAACTCTTAGTTTACGGACATTTTTTATATACCTATTTCTACGGGCACCCGTCAAATTGACGAATAAACACAAATACTGTCTTTAAATGTTTTATTTAACTGAAATTAGACTCCACGTCTCCACACACTGACTACAGTTCTATAACTGAAGATAGATTTATTTACTTACACTAATGCAGCCGTTTGGTCAATTTCGCCAGACTTCCACCCTCGAAGATACCTTTTGTATTGCCCCATAAATCATAATGCGCCGAATGTGTTACGCAACAAACGCTTATTTGCGATTTGAGTTTGAAACAAAATATCCTTCACACCGATGACATTATTTCTTCATTGCTTCACACAAAATGTTACAGTATGATTATTTTGTTTTCAGAAGTAATAATTTCACGAATGGGACAAATTCAAAAGCGTTATTTCAATTTGACGGGTGTCCGTAGAGATAGGTATATAGCGACCAGATTTTCAAAAATAAGAAGTTTCCGAAAATAAAAATACAGTAAATATATTTACACTGTTCAATTATAAAAAGTCGAAAAAAAAAACAAACAAAAAAATATTGTCTGGTAAAATTTGGAAAGCAAATCGGGAATCCGTCAATTTGACGGGAGCCGTAAACCTAGTGTTAATGAAATATTTTGTTTGAATATCCCTGATATGTCTCACTTTGGCTGCATTCGTTGTTAATTTAGTGAATGAACATAAATCTTATGAATGGAACGAGAGCATTGAGGCGATTATAATACCATACACCACACGTCATTCCAAACGGATCAGTCCAGATTAGTTGGAATGAAAGGATACAAATTTCGTCAGTTTAGCTTAAGCTGATCAGTTCTACTGACCGACTAAAATGAAACAATTTGTACCGATATTTATAATGTGTGGCGATGCAATGTTAAGCTACTGGTTTATTTACGTTGTTCAGTCATATAGCACAAGTGAAACTCTTACCAAAACAGTCTGATCAAATTGAAATAAATTCTACCTATTTTTCTATCTCTAGAGGCGAATGCAGAAAACTCCATTAATGGAGGACTGAATGCTGTTGGCGCAAATAAAAAAATCCAAAGTACCGCTAGCAGTCCACAATGGAGTGCTTATACCAACCCTGATGAATGGCAGTAAAGCATGAATTTGCCAGAGGAAGGATGAAAGTAGACTGAACACTGTAGAAATAAGATCCCTGAGGCGTATTTGCGACGACATATATAAATTAAGGCAATTAAATGCAAGGCATCCTAAGCGTAATGAATAGGATTAAGAAAGGGACGCTTAGACGGTTTGGGCACGTAGAGCGGATGAACGAGGAAAGGAGTGTGAGAAGAATATATGACGCGAAAGTCAATAGAAGAATAAGTCGGAGACACCCGAGGAAGACATGGCACCATCAAGTGAAACGAATACTTGAGAAAGGTCATGTCAAGAGTCAGAATAACAGAAGAGTATGTATGATACGACGTATGAATGTAAATGAAGCAAGAAGTGCGTGCCAAGACAGAGTTTTATGACGGTCTATCCTATCTGCCTACCCCTGCGGGAAAACGGCGTGATAGCTAGTTAGTTAGAGAAAGGAAGTGCATTCAGAGGCAGGATGATGGCAAGGTGAACTCTCGGTTAGTCTTTCCGCTATTTTTCTTTTTATTTTTTTAATACAATAAGGAAAGCTTAGAATATTTACTTGGTTATCGCAGTACCCTCGCTACACCTCCTGCAGTTCGGCTGTCACTCAAGCCGGTGCAATTCACTTGCAGTGTGTGCATGACGCATTTGGTCGGTTAGAACGGCCACAGTGCTGTAACATTATACTATCTGCACTCTACGCGTCATTCGTATCCCCTTATGCACTTTGTTAATCAAATTAATGAAAGTGCTTGCATGAATTCTAATAACGAATTAATTTAAATTTAGAAATGAAGATACGCGCATTTATGAATGTTGACATTTTAATTTGCCGAGTATGCACGGATGTGCACAACACATTATGAAGGTAAACGTATTAAAAGATACTAAAATAATTTTGGAGTTGTTTTTTAACTATGATATAACCATAAAAAGCAACTAGCTGTCTAGACAAAACATCATGGCAAAAATCACTAGGCAGCCAAATCTGCATTCCGTAAAAATAACAATTTGGTGAATGTGGCTTGAGAGTGAAAAAAGAGAAACATTTTCGGTAAATAAGAGGTCGCGGGTTCAAATCTCAGCTTGCAATAAATTTAATTTGATTAATATTTGTTATTTCCAATTAAATTAATTAAAAATAATTTATAGTTTTATATTATATTTGCGGCATATTCCAGTGGTAAGACGCTCGACCACGAATCCAAAGGTCGCCGGTTCCAACCCGGCGTGCGCCAATAACTTTTATTCAATTAATGTGTCATAACACATTTAATTCATATAAAAAATAACAAAAAAGTATATTTGCGGCACGTTCCAGAGTGGTAGATACTCTAAGTATCGCCCTGGTGAAAGACCACCATTCAGAATCGAAACGTTGCTTGAAATGGCTTTAGCCGTGTTTGGTTACAAGATCTGAATAGCCAGGTACCTCCCGACCTTCCTCTTCCCAATCTCCTTCCCTTCCCCACTACCTTCAGCCTCACAACATACCCCAATTAGGGATGCCATAGTCTCACTGGCTCTGGAAGGTTGGGAGCAGTTGAGACTCTTGTGCGGTATTCATTTAAAAGAAAATAAAATTAAAAAATTGAGTATCGCCCTCGCGAAATACCATCATTCAAAATCGAAACGATTTTAGCTTGAAATGGTTTTAGCCGTGTTTGGTGACCAGATCTGAATAGCCAACTTGTATTGCAAATAGCCAGGTACTTCTCAACCTTCCTCTTCCGTATCTCCCCCCCCCCCCACTACCTTTAGCGTCACAACACGCTGTAAATTGGGGATGCTATAATCCCACTGTTTCCAGTATATCGGGACTCTTGCGCGGTATTCACTTGAAAGGTGTTAAGATGGCAGTATTATTCTTAAAGAAATTTGGGTTTCAAATACAAAGTACCGAATCAAAATATTATAATATGTAATTGTTAGATCAATATCTGTGGCGTTTCCGGTCTGTTCGTAAATGGTGGAGTCCTTCACTGATTGATACCTTATTATCTTCCCAGAATCTTTCCGCGTTCCTGAAACATTATACTTGTGCGATACTTGTGTTCCGCCTCACACCCAGAGCTGACAATGTATAAAGGTACACTGTACCAATATTCATTTACATCCGCTAAGAACGATTTCAAAGATTTAAACCCACCATTATTTGATATCAAAGTAAGGAAGAGAGAGTTAACCCGCTAGCAGTCTTTTTATAAGTGCAGCAAAGCAAACTCCCCTCAAATTATCAGGCAAGCCAATGGAAATTAGATATTCAGACAAACTGCAATTATTGATAGGGAGGCGGTCTGCATAGTTCTCGTAGGCACTCAGCCCATGGCCCGTTGTGCTATCTCCCATGTTTTGCAAAGTGACAGTACTTCGGTCTCTTATAAAATTTACCAGAGTTGCAATTGGGTGGTCGGCTGTCTCTTAGTTCCACAGCATGTGTTCCAAGGTATCTGAGCTTTTTCCCCATTAAGTCGGGCGTTTCTCCATAACACTGTGTCCAAATTGAAATGTAGCTTTTTTTAATGTTTTGAACAGATTTTTTTAATTTTTCATGTGCACCTTTTTATCGTTGTATTTATTATGTTAAAATAAACCTACTACCCATTGCGTTGGGACAACCTACTTACAAAGTACCTACTTACTTAATTTATACTCTTGTTTTTCTGCTATGTATTATACTATTTTGTGCAACCTACAATAATAATGTAACTAAATGTAAAACCTTCGCTGTAAATACATACTTATATTGTATATGTTTACTTATATTAAGCTTTTGTTATTGTGTTATTAACTATGAATTTATTATACTCCTTTGTACAACATACAAAATGTATCTACATGTAAAAGCCTTCAAGGCGTCAGTAAATAAATATCCCACTAATTGTCTTTTTCAATCTCAACAGCTGCATAGTCTCCTAACGTTTTACTATTTAAAATAAAAATAATCTCTGACTATTATTTCAAATTTTGTAACTGTTAATTCATGGTGGAATTCCATTTAAATGATTTAATAAAACAAATTTATAACTTTATTCCACTTTTTTATTTTTTGACTGGACCGGTTTCAGCCTATAACGGCCATCTTCAGACTAGTACAGGTTGTTCTTATTCTATGGCTTATATACTATTTTTGGGATGTCAGGGGTAGTAAACCATGATTTTACTTCAATTATATTTATCAGTATTGCTGCATGATTTTACTAGTTACAAGTTATTTTTATTTTACTATTTTATATATCTATCTGGTATGAATTTTTATTTAAGATGGGTTACAGTTGTATTTCTCTAAGTATTCTCCAAGGTTGGTGAATACTGATTATTAATGAGTTTATTTTAGGTTTTCCCATATTAATTGTAATGTCTAGATTTTCCGTAAAATTTCCTAATTATTGGGTTACTTGCAGTATTATGGTATAATTACATGATTATATTTATTATGCACTTTAACAATAGATAACTTTTATTATTATCATTTATTTGGTATATAATTTCTCGGTATCAAGGAATTTGACTCTGACTATTCAAGAGATGTTTTCTTGTAATCATAAAACGGCTATTATTTTTTAATAATAAACCAGAATGCGACAAATTATTTTTAGGCCTAGAATTAGACAGAAAGAGTTATTTGGATTCATCTGGAATGTGGCAAATGTGGGATGTTATTTTGTATGCTTACAGTCGACATACGAGTACAGCTTCTACTACAAACACCGTTCTCGTGACACTAACACGACGAAGGCAATGTCAGCAATGTAACACATGCAACAACAGATATGATAATACTGAATTAGCATAAAGTTAGCTCTCTCGCTGCGGTTCCCTCGGTGTTTGTGGACAGTCAGAGCACGTGTGACGACGGGATTGGTTATGGGCATAATTCGAAACATTTTAATAATTGATTAAAGTTTCATCAATAGACTAAATGAGAGGAAGAGTTCGATGTGTCACCAGTATGACATCTTGCCATTTTACCGAAAAAAATACCGTAATTGGTTAGTATATTACAATTTAATATTACACATTTCTTCCGATTGATTCGTGGATGGTCCAAAATCTCACAGCATGGAGAGCATTCATTTTTATGTTCCTGATGGTTATCTTTGTCACCGACAACATCAACTGTTTATCTTCCAGTCTACAGGACTAACTTGCCAATAGTCATGCCGGTGGGGAGGGCAATCTTGTTGTTGAACTGAATCGCTTTGGATGTCGATATATTTTGCATAAATGAAGCTTCGTGCAAACGACAAGCATTGATGCTATTTGTGTAATCAAACCATTGTTTTTTAAACAACATTCTTATGAAATGTTATGTTTGAATTGTTTTTTTTTACTATCTGTTGTTTTATTTTTCTCATTTATGTAATGACTATTGTGTACAGTGAGACTATGGCATTCCCAATTGGAGTATGTTGTGAGGCTGAAGGTAGTGGGGAGGGAAGTATATGGGGAAGAGGAAGGTTGGGAAGTACCTGGCTATTCAGATCTGGTCACAAAACACGGCTAAAGCCATTTCAAGCAACGTTTCGATTCTGAATGGTGGTCTTTCACCAGGGCGATACTCCACTCTGGAACGTGCTTCAAATATACTTTTTTTTATTATTTTTATATTAAATATGTTATGACACATATTAATTTAATAAAATTTATTGGCGCATGCCGGATTTGAACCTGCGACCTTTGGATTCGTAGTCGAGCGTCTTACCACTCGATTATGGAGGCCGTCAAATAATAAATAGTTGAATTGAAAACAAGATTGTGGTGCCAGATGACATAGTCAGACAGGTAAACCTTCAATGGAAATCATCTTCTTTGGAATAATCGTTGAAATCTACGACAAACTATAAAAAACCAATAAAATCATTCTGCTCTAAATAATGTAATTTTAAAAAAAGGTTTTTCTTTTCTTTATATAATATGAGCGTTGCACTGGATGTTATTATGTTGATCGCTAAGTTTGATGGACTGTAAAAAACTACTTTACAGCTGTCATAAGGAACATTCATAAATAAATCAACCAGGAAATTATCTGACCCACGCCAAGGCTTCATGCTGCTTTCAGTACATTTTTCTATCAACTGTAAAATACGTTTAAATTTCAGTCACCATTTTAGCCCTTTCATAAATTAAAATGAATAGATTGTACGTTTGATTTTACCGTAGCTTTTTAGTGGCCAGTCATTTTTACTTCTCTTAAACAATGAGAGCAGATTGAATCTGTTAAATGCAGCTTTATCAAGAACATAAATCTCTCCAATAAGGACCTAAGTGCAACGTTTAATTTGATATCATTCAAAATCATAAAAGGCCAGGAGTCCCCCTCGATTACGCACCCAGCATTCCGTATTCAAATTATCTGCTATTATCAAAATATTTAAATGGAGCGTGCGGAAAAAAACACGTACATACTTACCTTTGTGTTGAGATAATAAATTAAAATCTGATACAAACCATTATTAAAATCACTTCAGAATTATGACTGTTAATTTTTTGGTATATTTTGATCATTTACACAGACATGTTTTACAATGAAATCGTTTCGAATATTGACTCACTTATTGATTTAAAAAAAAAAACTAATAGTTTGTAATACTATTGATAAAATATTGTATTTACAACTGGCATAATTTTAAAACACAGCAGAATAAAAATGTTGAAATAATATCATAATTTAAAAAATGTTAAATAAAAATTTGAGTTAAAATGCCGATTATCCTTCTATTGATGGAAAATACATGGATTTATCATCAACTAGTATTCGTTTATTTCTAAGCTATCTTAAAAATAATAATAATAATAATAATATTTGGACGATTTGTATAGCGCCGTTTTTGTGAAAAATCACCTCAAGGGCGCTGTACAGATCTTACTTTCTATCATTACATATTAATTCCTAGTTTAGATAAGAAAATATACAGGAACATACTTACCTGGCAGGTCCCGTCAGATAGATAATTTATAGAGCGCCATTTTTGTGAAAGATCACCTCAACGATACAATATCGTATCCTTCAACAATAGGTAGACGCTGTTTTGTCCATACATTTTTTTTTCATTTTTAATGTTGTGAATTTCCAGATCGTGATCGGGTTATTTGATAAACGCACCTAGTTGTTGCTATCATTGAAAACTTCAAAGGATACAAGAGTGTTCTATTCTCGAGACTATTGAAACTATATATTTTCGTCGTAAGCAATCACTTTGTGGTTTGATATATTCAATGAAAATGAAATAATAACTTTGTATAAGACCACAGATTTTATTTTAATTTTTATGACCGACTGGTTTCGCTTAGCCTAAGCATCATAAGAGTACAACATTAAACTTAACAAAAAATACAAAGTGTGCGGTTATAGATACCATACAGAGGGATACAAAACATAAAATATAAATGAGAAAACAATAGAATAACATTTAAATTATAACAAAGGAAAAGAGAAAAAGAGACAGATAATATGAAAATAAAGAGGCAAAACATCAACTAAGAAGGTGATTAAAGAATAATGAGAAATTTTATGAGTTTGCAGGAAATATACCTAATATTGGACTACTGGACCAATTTAACTGATTGCTAAGAATATGACTATTAATTTCATTGGCTTTCTACATTTTTATTAAAATAAAATCTATGATAACTTATTATTTCATTTCCATTAATTATAATGTAGATTAAATATTACCTAATCGATTTAATAAAAATCTCTTTACATATATTTTAAGAAACAGTTTTAGGTTCAAAACGCATGAAACCTTTTTAGATAATCCTCACTAGCATGAGATGAAATAATTAATTCGAATAATTTCGATTAAAAAAATCCAAACTTTAATAGATTGTTTTCCAGAATATTCGTCCAGCTTACGTTTTACATACAGAAAAATAATTAAAAAGTAACATGGCACAATGCAAGTATACAAAATATGAAATATGCGTTTTAAGGGTGACAATAGGCTTCGTCAGGGAGTATCCCATTATCCGGGACGGACACTGTTAAAAATTCACAAAAAAGAAACATAATTCATAATTTCGCTTAACCGGTTATTCGGTATTTGTACGGCGCGTGCTTCATGTTGACCGAAGGGTGTTTATGCAATGTAAGCTCTATAGGACCCTTCAGTTTATTAGGCAAATAATTTTTAATTATTTATCACGGGGGGGGTTTTTTAGTGCACAACTCACAAGTGGCAGCTCAAAAGGTTAAACAGAAATAATTATGACTGTAGCCATCTGCTTTGATGTTTACGGAGATTTCGCTTTTCGGGCCGGGTTTAATTTCACGCGTCGATTAATTCGGGTAAGGATAACGCGTTTCCTAGATTATGGATGTTAATAATTGAAACGTTAAGATAAGAGAGGAAATTAAGTTATATAAACGGTGAATGACACTTGACAAAAAAACCCACAAACACATCTAACGCATCCCATGTGACTCGTCTCTCAGAAGGTAATAAAACTACCCGAATTTATTTTTAAATGTTATTGTAAAGCCGCCTCTGTCCACAATAAGCGTCCATTCCGGACACTTAATAGTATATATGCCATAGATTTACTTAAAACTGTACCATTCTGAAGATGCCCGCCATAAGGTGAAACCAGTCAGGTCTTAAATAAAAAAGTTAAAAAATTGTTATTATTAAAAATCATTTGATGCACAGTATTTAACGTTGAAAAAAGAAGAAATGAAAAAAACGCTCATTTTCTCAACCATTGCAGAGATCGTAAAGATTAAAACCAAAAAACTAGTTCAAATTCAGTTAGCTAACGGAATTATCCGCCCGTATCGCTGAGGAAGATGTAATATCGGGGCGGGGTTTTCAGTAGGTAGGTACCTACTAATTTGCCTAGCCAGCCTGGCTTTCTCGTAAATATACATATAATAATAATAATAAAATTTTATTATATGTACATGCGGCCTGCGTGGACGAGTAGTAAGACTCTTGACTACGAATCTAGAGTTCGCGGGTTTAACCCGGCGTGCGCAAATGAATTTTATTTAATTAATATGTGTCATAGCACATTTGATTCATATAAAATAATGTGTAGTATATTTGCGGCACGTTCGAGAGTGGTAAATACTGTCAGTATCGCCTTGGTGAAAGACCACCATTCAGAATCGAAACGTTGCTTGAAATGGCTTTAGCTGTGTTTGGTGACTAGATCTGAATAGCCAGGTACTTTCTAACCTTCCTCTTCCCTATCTTCTCCCCGTCCCCACTAGTTTCAACCTCACAACATCTCCCAATTTGGGATGCCATGGTCTCACTGGCTCTAGACGTTTGGGAGCAGTTGGGACTATCGTGCGGTATTCACTGTAAAAAAAAAAAAATTTAAAAAAATTTCTCTGGAATCATACATCAGTGGGATTCAAAAATCATTTTATATAAAAAAGGACGAATAGTATTAATAAACCTACATCATGGATTTACTCAGAGTAAAAATATATATGGAGAGAAAGATATTTTTTTTTACCCAACCTATACAAATTTTCGATAAATCACTTTCTCCGGGTTTTCACCTCGTAAACCGTGAGAGAGAAAGAGATAAGACAAGTTCTCACACAATATAGCTCCGCTTTTAGGTATGTAAGCATGTTCTCCGTCTCCCATGTCTCCGGCGACTCCGCTCACTAAGTTTTGTTATGTGACATAACAGGACAGGACTCAACGGTTTTTTAGGTTATATCTTACATTTATGTTTACAAACAGTACCGTGAAAAAGTCTATACAAATAAACAAAAACATTATGTCGACATGTGCTATGTATAGATGTATAAATACCCTAGCTCTAGTCCTAGTGTAATGTTCGCTGATGAACTCGACAGATGCTCCTTGGGTAAGGCGCGCTTTTGTTCGGGGAATAAAATATAATCACTTTATTAGAATAATTTTTATTGGAATAATTTAAAAAGGATAATAATTAAACCTTTAACTGAAGATATTTAAGTACCGCACGGCAGTGCAATCTTAATAGGAACGCATGAGATGAAATAGGTCGAGGGTAGAATAGAGAGTCGTAGTAATGGTCAACTTAAAGATCATAGTCCAACATGTGGTCTATGGGATAATGCATGTTCAAAAGAATTTTAGAAATCGATTTTTACAATGCAATCTAAGAGACAGAAATACATTAAAGGAAGCAATTAAGGAATGCAAAAGGACATTGCAAGTAAATTGCACAAAGGCGCAACTGAGTGGGCCATTACACTAGCCACGCCCCAGTCAGGAAAAAATCATCAATACTGACTACACTAGCGCTCCCTCCTGGTATATCATTGCTCCGAGTGTATTTATATACATCGAAAGGCACAGGAAATGAAAGATTAAGGTTAGCAATTTTAAGATAGCAATTTGAAGAACTTCAATAAATGTATAATAATAAACTGCAGCATGCAATCACAATTATCAACTCGGATTAACACATCACGACTGTGCATTCCAGTTGGAAGAGAAATAGCCTCCACACTCATGATGTATGGAATTCTACCACGCAACACTGCTTAAACAAAATACAGCAGACGGCAATCACTTACACCCGTTTGGGTCCTAACTCAAAAGCTACTACGAAATGATTTTGAAAATTTAAAATGAGTAGGCACCAGAACTAAATACATAGTCAAAAATTATTTTTTGTTACATTCACGCCGAGTGTCGCTATTCAGTCGACTGGCGATGATTAATTTGGCGCGTTCGCAAAAACTTTACGCGTATCGAATATGAAATATATAATGTACAATACTGTGCAAAACCCGGTTGCAGCGTGGCGTACTACTTCGAAATGTGTCAATTAACATTATTTTACAATTAATTTAAGAAAATTTTTTTTGTTAATTATTTTTAATATACATATATAAAAAAAATTATAGCGAATACCGCACAAGAGTCCCATCTGCTCCCAACCGTCTAGAGCCAGTGGAACTATGGCATCCCCAATTGAGGTATGTTATGAGGCAGAAGGTAGTGGGGAGGGAAGGAGATGGGGAAGGAGAAGGTTGGGAAGTACCTGGCTATTCAGATCTGGTCACCAAACACGGTTCAAGCCATTTCAAGCTACGTTTCGATTCTGAATGGTGGTCTTTCACCAGGGCGATACTTAGAGTATCTACCACTCTGGAACGTGCCGCAAATATACTTTATAGTATTTTATATGAATTAAATGTCTCATGACACATATCAATTAAATAAAAGTTATTTGCGCACGCCGGGTTCGAGCCCGCGACCTTTGGATTCGTAGTCGAGCGTCTTACCACTCGACTATGTAGGCCGTCTATGATTATGATTTACCGGTTTAGATTTGATCACTGTTCTTGTGTCACATTGAAATTAGTGCTATGAAGTTGAATAAATGATAAATTTGATTCGATTTACTCGATATGAAAGGATATTGAATGTGTGAGATAAGATAAAGCCGTAAACAAATTGACTATGAATATTTCTATTCACAATGCGGCTTAATGATTTTTCTTCGATAAATTATCTGGTTTTTAGATTACGTTTTTGAATAGATCATTTAAGTCGCCCACGATTGGTTCTCCTTGATTATAATTTATGAGAAAGAAGATAGCTATAATTAATTCTCTATAATAATATGTAAAATAACATTTTTAAGTATTTGGTAGATACGGTAGTTCTCGCCTCCGCACCCAATGATCTCGATCGTGTCTTCAATATATCTGTTTAATTCTCAAGAGTTATACAATTGAATACTGGAATTAATTAAGGCTCTAAGTACCAAAAAAATAAAAACTGTTTTTTTTTAAAGAATCGTATTTTATTTACATCATAAAATACGATTCTGTAAAAAAAATAAGTTGTTAATTTTTTGGCACTTAGAGCCTTAATTAATTCCAGTATTCAATTATTCAAACGTGAACGTAATCTATGATAATATTGGCCTGCTACCTGTCATCGAAACGATACATAATCAGTGGCGGCTCGTGACTGTTTAGTGTGCTAGAGTGGTAAGATTGAAAAAAACGTCATCATTGATGTTGTTGTAGCCGAAAACATTTTTTTTTTTTCGAAATTTCAACTTTTTGTAAGAAGATTTTTCAGAAATCCGTGCAGTGCACCACCAAAACTGAAAAATCCTGAAAATCTTCATACAAAAAATAAAATTTTGAAAAAAAAAATAATCATTTTCGGCTACAACAACACTAACAATGTCGTATTTTTCAATCATAGCACTTTAGCACACTAAAAACTCACGAGCCGCCACTGTCCATAATACATCAGTAATAATACATTAAGGAATGTAATGTCGAGTGCCGAATAAATAAAAAATTAAAACGTAAATCATACATCGTGAATTTGGGATAATGTAAAAGCAGCGTAAGATCAACAGCTCGCAAGTTCGATACTTCATTTGAGATTACATATAGGAAATACAAATCTGCCATTTTATGATTATCTTCGAGCGATAAATCAGTTGAAATCTAGAGGTGGGTGTTCGTCTTTTAAGTATTAACGGAATTGGTCGGTTTTTGATTTCGGATAAGCAGTGTCAATAATTCGTGAGGTTTATTAAATAACGCTTCCATTTATCACAAGGTTTTAGAAATCGTTCTGTTTGTGAGTAGATTTCCCTAAACACGAAGCACTGGTAAGTTGATATCGAAAATATTTATTTAAGTTAATTCATTAAAGTATAACTAAGGTTGGAGCATTGGAGTAACAACATATGGAGAGAGAGAGAGCTAATTTTTTTTACCCAACCTATACAGATTTGGGATAAATCACTTTCTCCGGGTTTTTACGTCGTACACGATGAGAAAGAAAGAGACAACAAAATTTCCCAAATTATCACACCGCTTTAAAGTATTGTAAGAATGTTTTTCGTGTCCCGCGTCTCCGTTGACTCCGCCCACACGTTTTAATATGAGACATAAATGGACAAAACTCAACGGTTTTTTAGGTTATGTGCTATATTTTTGTTTTTAACAATAGAGTGAAAAAGTGGTTGTACGAATAAACAAAAACATTATGTCGACATGTGCTATGAATGGATGTATAAATACCCTAGCCATGCCCAGGTCTTACCGAGTCAGGCAAAACTCATCAAAACCGACTACAGCAGCGCTCCCTCTTGTATATTCTTGCTCTGAGGTTGGAGCCAACGTAAAAAAATAATTAAAATAATAGTGAATCGCACAAGAGTCCCAACTGCTCCCAACCGTCTAGAGTCAGTGACACTAAAGCATCCCCAATTGAGATATGTTGTGACGCTTAAGGTAGAGGAGAGGGGAAGTAGATAGGAAAGATGAAGGTTGGGAGAAGTTACCTGGCTATTCAGTTCTGGTCACCAACAACGCCTAAATCTATTTGAATGGTGGTCTTAACCAGGGCGATACTTGTATCTATCACTCTGGTACGTGCCGCAAATATACTACATATTATGTTGTGATTAAAAATTAATTAATTAAATAAAATTTATTTGCACACGCCGGGTTTGAGCCCGCGACCTCTGGATTCGTAGTCGAGCGTCCTAGCACTCGACCACGGATGCTGTCAAATCTAACAAAAAAAATAATGTCAAAATGTGCATAGCTCATCATTATAATCAATTGTCTTCCAGTATGGAATTCTGGTACTCAGTGTATCCACGCCGTTCAACCATTTGTGCTTAGGTGTCCCGAAACTGTTGTGTAGACTTATTTTAATAAGGTCACTTTTTAAGATTGGTTATCCTCCAACCCCTGTGGAAAGCCCAGACTATTTTTACACTTTGATCTTTATTGATTTGTCATTGATGTGTATACAAAACATATTATAATGAAGATGAAAAGAGGGAAATAAGATAGTGACAACATTTTTAATGCCGACTGTTGGAAACGTACACAAAAATTTTAAACAAGAGTTTATCAATTTTGTATTTATATTAGGGCCAGGATCGCCAGGCGGGTCGGTGTTATAATGTGGATGGATCAAATAACATGTAAAGCCATCAAAATCATGACAGCCAATGCCGTTAATATTTAAATTTATGACCTAACATTAAACAGGGCAAGAATTAATACTTTTTTATTTATATAACACACTGTAAGCAGACAGATCGTGTGAAAAATAAAGGCGTACGTCGAGCCTTTTGTGTTAATTATTTGTATGAAGTGTCTGTTTCACTACAGTAACCTTTTCCTTATCAATAAAAAAATACGTTGAATTGTAAAATAAGATTCCATAGTCAAATACCGATATGGTATTTCAAATCAATAAAAAACGATGTTTTACACGGATCTTGAATGAAATTAATTATATTAGTAAGTTGACTAAATGTAGCCGAGGTGGATATTGCTTACAATTTGTAAAGTGCCGTTGAGGTGATATTTCATGAAAAAAGTTAACTCTAGCCATGGTCTTGAAATGTTTGGTACCAGTCTGAATGATTTTTGTAATCCCTTAAGACTCTACCAAAACCTTGCTCAAACGTTGACTTGAATGTTCTTTCAAATGTATATTTTTTGTAATTGCTTCGTTATGTATGTGCTGTTCTTTCTCTGTTGCTCTTTTTTCCCATTTCGTGTTATGTGTTTTTTTAATTTACCATAGTCCGTTAGTATATAAATAAATAAAAATTAACCAATAATTGTTATTACTATTATTAAATTGACTTCGAAAGGTGAATTGGCTTTACACGTAAAAATAATACAAACCGAGCGTTAATAAATAAACAAACATCCGTTGATTTAGTATGAAAATACATTTAAAAAAATGTTTTCGCAGAAAGCAATCACTTTGTGGTTTGACATTAAAAATGAAAATGGGTCCTATAAATTAAATACATAAAAGGTAAAAACAGATTTGCTTTACTCTTTGAAGCAGAGATTTATTAACACATAAGATCTTATTTATAATATTGGCAACACTACATAGAGCACTATAGGTAATTATATAGTAGAAAATTTAACAACGATGTACTACATACAGTACATACACAAACTTACCGAATTATTTTATATACTATTTGTAGGTCAAATCAACGTTTCTTTTCGAATCTTTGAGTTGATGAAACTTAACATAATGACTGGAGATTTATCGAATACCTTCATTCTTTTTGGGTCATTTTCGGTAGTGCTTTCGTATTTCTGATGAAGCCAATTAACCTTTCCCAGAAGTTAATCTACGGATCGTTACACATGGTCCGTTGATTTAGTCGGGTAATCTCAATTTTAAAAGTACAATTTCTACAAAAAAATCTAACGGTTATAAAATTACCGCTGACCTTGACTAAATTATGATGAAGATGACCACAAGGCACAGAGCAAAAAAAAACAAGATACGGGTTGATTACTACATTACTTCGGTAGATAAGTACTCGTAACTACGACACCCACCTACCTATAAATGAGTAAATAATTAAAGTAGGTTTGATGAAAAATATTTTTTCAAATCCACGTTCTTACTAGTTTTGCTACGTGGCTTTGCCTGAGTTTTAGTTTCGAAATATTTTTTCATTGTTTAAATGGATATTTCAAAGCTCAAATCCCTTCAAATCGTAATCGTAATATTCACTGCAAGAATCGATGCATCATTTTCAATAACTTTGATATAAGGATTCTTAATAATAACTCAACAAAACATTGACAATATGATAATATCGACGCTGGAAACGGAAAAGGGCTCGAGCGACACTTTAATCAAAAATGAGTTAAACATGCAGTTTTGATTAGTTTCTTTTTCTGCATCGAAAGCCCTGACTCCCGTTTGATTCTGAAGACTTTTGTGGCCCTTCAGCCATCTTAAATATATTTACCATTTGGGAGAAGGCTTGACTCAAGCGACACAAATTTGGGACGCTTCAGGTAACTCAGTGAGAGCTTTGAGTTAACTTTTTTTCAAAAATCCAACCAGGTACTGAAGACTTCTGAATTATATTGTAAAACAAAAAAAAACTTTGAAGTGCTCCGGTGTAAACTTCCCGAAATGGCGCTTCAGCCTCTTTGCCTTTCCGGCGACGATATATGCATAAAAAGTTTGTTCCTCGGTGTGAAGACTTAAATCTAGATTCACATGTTACTAAATAGTAAAATGTTTTATTACTCCTGAAGAAATATGAATAACTTTAGTCTTGAAACTAATTTAAACCAGTAGACAAGTAATATTAAATCGTAAAATAAGGATTTGCGGGTTATTGCGCGGGTAAGGTTCTACGGGGGAAATGGTCGTAAAACCATCACAGCCTTTTTAAAGGCTCGAAGCTTGAAACAGCAATAAGGAGGCGTACGCACTTAATATTTTATGTTTGATTTCAGCATTCAACGGAAGCGGTTGATGAATCTTTCTTGATTAAGGAGTGAAGCCATTTGAAGCGATAATAAGATGACTAAACGGGATAACATTTGATTTAACTGGATAAATTGCAACGACATTACGTAAATTTTTTGAAATATTTTACAAATTTTGAATGTGTTCCATTTTTCGCGTTAAAAAATAACAGGATTTGACATTTGTATTTTTGAGGTTAACCACATAAGTGGTTTTTAAAATAAGGATTTTTAGCCTCAAGGGGGTGAACATGTTATCTGAAAATAAAATCGTAAAAATGTTTTTAATAAGATACAAAAAGTTACACGTTTACGGAAGAAGTAGACGGCCTGCATGGTTGAATGGCATGACGCTCGACTACGAATCCAAAGGTCGCGGGTTCAAGCCCGGCGTGCGCAAATAAATGTAATTTAATTAATATGTTCATTAATTCATATAAAATAAGATATATGGTCGTATATTTGCGGCATATTTCAGAGCGGTAGATACTTGTAGTATCGCCCTGGCGAAAGACCACTATTCAGAATCGAAACGTTGCTTGAAATGGCTTTAGCAGTGTTTGACGACCAGATCTGAATAGTCAGGTAATTCACAAAAAAATGAAAATAAAAAGACCACTTGCAGAAAGTGCACCTGAGTTACCTGAGGATTTAATATTCTCACCCATGTGTTAATTGCACACCCGTTTAGAAGTGCATGTAGAAAGCTTAGGGGGTCGTATAAGAGTAAAAATCAACAAACAGGGGATCGCGTCTTAACAAAGTTTTTAAACCACTGCGCAAACAGGAGAGGAAGAGAAAATGTGAGAGACAGTTTGACAATGGCCTTAAACGCCGAAACAGCTGTCACTAAAAACTAAAATAAAAAACTTAAAAGAACTCAATAATAATAATATTAAATTTAATTCAATTGAATTATATAAAAAAAAAAATATATATAAAAAAAAAATAATAATAAAAAAAATAATAAAAAAAATAAAATAAAAATAAAAAGAAAATGTGGATTTAATATTTTATTTAATGAGCCGTGCATTGTTAAAACGCAAAGACATAATGGTGAGTACTTGGTGGACAAGGCGCGCGCGGGTGACATTTGTCACGGCAACAGTTTCGTCACCATCTCCGAATCTATCGGAGTGTATGGAGGTCCGCGCACGCAGGGACGTGACATTAGGGTGACTTTTCAGTTCCACTAGCCGGTGAATTTTGAGTGACCAAACTGTCACCGTGTCTGTAGAAAGTACTTTTGTATGGGCGCTAGCGCACGGGTGACAAAATGTCATTCGGTGACTCATCTGCCTGTTCTGAATCCATTGCCGGAATGAAAGGGTGACGGGCGACAGTCACTCACCGTGTGCGTGCTCGATTGGAAGACAGTGACAGTGACGAAACTGTTGCCGTAACAAAATTCACCCGTGCGTGGCTGGCCTTACATTCTATCTAGCCACATTGATCTTAATAATAATATTTGGATAATTTGTATAGCGCCGTTTTTGTGAAAAATCACCTCAAGGGAGCACTGCTCTTACTGCTTTGGGGTTAAGTAGGTAGGTAAAGTATTTAGTGAGAGCAGTAATCACCGACTTCCTTACTTCTAGTCAAATTTTATGAATAGTGAAATAGTATGTGCACTTCAGATATCTCTTCTTAATAATAAAAATTGGATCATTTGTGTGGCGCCGTTTTTGTGAAAAATCACCCCAAGGGCGCTGTAAAAAGCTTAATTCATAAGCTCCGTCTTATTACTAGCTACCTATAATCTACTGTGTATTATTATTTATTTTTATTATGTTTAGAGGAGATAAATACAATTGTTTTTAGCTATTTCGAGTTTAGGGAAAGATACAGTTTTGCACTGATATATTTTGAGGGCATGATATTGGAAAAACTATCGTCGATGTTTATTTCAATTACTTGTGTTTATTGTTATATTTTAGGGCATGAAAGCAAATTTCATAGTGGGCTTTCTGAATTTGTAGAACAGTACAGGGATTTGATTAAAATGTATTAAGTGATTCATCGCTCAATAAGAGACAAATAATGATGAAAAGCTTCCTTTGACATGACCCATAGGTCGGTATACTACTAGTACTTTAAATATCACCCGGTCATCTCAGTGTAAATAATTTTTATATTATCGTAAATTTGCACAGTAGTCAACTCATACAATTTATCATTATTCTTTAATCACCTTCTCAGTTGACGATTTGTCTCTTTCAATTCATATTATCTGTCTCTTTCTTTCTGTTGCTTTGTTATAATTTATATGTTATTCTGTTGTTTTCTCGTTGTTCTGTTATTTTATTTTATATATTTTTTCTCCTTCTATATGTATATATAACCGTACACTTTGTCCTTTTTGTTTAGTTTAATTTTGTACCATGTTGATGTTTAGGCTAAGCGAAACCGGTCGGTCATAAAAAAATAAAATAATATCCGCGGTCTTATACAAAGTTATTTTATCGTTTCTTTTAATAAATTTTGTACGATACTACAGACAATGATATTTTAATAATGATATAAGTATTATTAAGAAAGCAAGCAACGCAAGAATTTTATATTGAATTTAAGGATATGAGAGACTTGGGTCTGTACAATAAATCTCAGTGTTTATAGCGTTAAAAAAGGTTTGATATCAGCTACTGTCAAATGTATAATTAACCCGTTCTGTCATAATTAAATTCTCCACAATTATAATAATTTTGTTCATCATTATTCAGCTTTTTGTTTCTTTGGTCGGTGGTGATCGCAACGCGAGAAACTAACAAACAAACTGACCGGACTTGTGGGAATTTTTTTCTCTTTAGATAAGCGAAAAAATCATGATCGTAGATTAATTGGGAAGCTTAATGCAATACATGTGTTAATTCGTCGCGTTAAAGCTTATTAAATTATCTTAGATTAGAATCTGTTATAATTGGGCTTAGACAAATAAAAAATGAATTTATGAATGATACAGTAAGTTTATTTTTAATGTTTGAACTAAACCATAAAGTACTGAAAATATGAAATTGAGGAACTTTATTTTGGTATAAAAAATTACTATGAAAGACTCGCAAAATAAATAATTTGTGTAATTATAAAAAATGTATTTATAAAGTAAGTCAAGGTTGCGATATGTAAACATGCTATTAAAGTCAATATTTATGTTTTAATTGATAACTTGTCGGTAGTGTAATGATGCAGAACAATTTAAACATGCGATACGAATTATAAAATCACCATCTTGGTAGTTCCTACCTATGATGGTAAAATCAACCCAGTTTGATTAAATCGATCCACACTGATTTTATGAAAGTGTGCCTAAATACAAATCAATTCAAAGTGCGTCTGTAACAGCCTATCAAAGGGAAAGACGAGGGCAATGTATTAAAATAACCATATTCACGATGTGTTTAATAAATTAACGTACTACGAAGGATAGCTTGGTGTAGAAAAGAGGTAAATTTAATAACGCCTTCCAAAGAATAAATATTATCCCGTGATTTTTTACAGTTTTAAAATATAAGTAAGTATGTATAATTAAAAAGCATAGTTTACGATGGTAATTTGTATGTTATCTTAATAATCCCTATCCGCTCCCTGTCTGTCTCAGCCGCCATTCCCACGGGTCGTCAGTGTTCAGTGTTCAGTCTTCCAGCCAGAGGCCACTCGGGACAGGCCTCTTAGAGATAATGACAAAATCTTCGCAACCAACTTGTGAGACTTATTATCAAACCATTTGATAAGCGTCACGCGACGTTTAGCCTCTCGCTAAAATATGGTGGAAATGTCAACGTTTGCAATGGCATATTTCGCATTAACTATGCGCTCTATTACATACATTTATTTTTCTCTCCTCTCCTCTTCTTCTTCTCTTCTTCTCTTCTTCTCTTCTTCTCTTCTTCTCTTCTTCTCATCTTCTCTTCTTCTCATCTTCTCTTCTTCTCTTCTTCTTCTCTTCTTCTCTTCTTCTCTTCTTCTCTTCTTCTCTTCTTCTCTTCTTCACTCCTTCTCTTCTTCTCTTCTTCTCTTCTTCTCTTCTTCACTCCTTCTCTTCTTCTCTTCTTCTCTTCTTCTCTTCTTCTCTTCTTCTCTTCTTCTCTTCTTCTCTTCTTCTCTTCTTCTCTTCTTCTCTTCTTCTCTTCTTCTCTTCTTCTCTTCTTCTCTTCATCTCTTCTTCTCTTCTTCTCTTCTTCTCTTCTTCTCTTCTTCTCTTCTTCTCTTCTTCTCTTCTTCACTTCTTCTCTTCTTCTCTTCTTCTCTTCTTCTCTTCTTCTCTTCTTCACTCCTTCTCTCCTTCTCTCCTTCTCTCCTTCTCTTCTTCTCTTCTTCTCTTCTTCTCTTCTTCTCTTCTTCTCTTCTTCTCTTCTTCTCTTCTTCTCTTCTTCTCTTCTTCTCTTCTTCTCTTCTTCTCTTCTTCTTATTTTCTCTTCTTCTACTCTTAGCAACTCTCACACATATCCGAAGCCTATTGCATATACACAATTTCTTTATCAATGCTCCTTACCACGACTGTAAAGATTGATCTGTAAAGATTTTTTGATGTTCAGCTTTAAATTACCAATCAACATCACAAAACTCTAAAAATGTATCTAGAACGAGTCAGATAACTTCGAGAGGTGTTATATTATTAATCAAAGTTAACCTAAAAATGGTGCTTCGTTGAGAATGTAAAAAAGGTTCGAGTGCCGTGACGTTTCTTTCGAAGTCAAAACTTTTCGGATCAAAAAGTTTGACTTGAAAAATTGAAAAAAAACTTGATGAAAAGCTTTCAGAAAAAAGTTCAATTTTTTCATGTAAAAAAAACGAAGGAAATTTGGCAAAAAACTTTTCGGTTTTAAAAGACGAAACAAAACTATTGATTCCATATTGAAAAACGGCGATATACTCGTAAGAAAGACGCTTAGAGCATAGAAAATTTTCTCAATTTCTTTACCAATATTTTAGAAAATTTATTACTTCGGCTATCTAAAAGATTTAAGGTATTAATATTACTTGTAATAAAATGTAAAGCAATTAGCAGGATATCGAGTGTAGATATTGCAGACTGTCGTAAGATGTTAATTTACACTCCGATAACAATAATTGATCACATCAATGGACCAAAGGTGCGCTAAGTTCGCAATCTTAATGACATCTTTATATCAAAAGCTACCAACGTTGCGCAAAACGGGCCTGTCGCAAAATTGGTGCCAACAACTTCATTAAGCTTAAAGTATAAATAAAACAGATGTTTATAAGTTTATATAACGGTAGCAAATAAGATTTATTAGATCATGAGTGATTTATTACAAACAAACAACCAGCTTTGTACCCGACTTCGCCCGATCTGTGGTCCACATTGCGAGTATATCCTTTTTTCTTGAGTTATTTACACGTTACATTCATGGTTTAGATGCTTGGTTTTAAACATATCCCTCCTCCCGGGCAGCCATATCGATGGCAAGCTTAGTGCGGACATCCGGTCGACGTAGGCAACTCTGCCACAGAGGCCCCGGCGCCCTCCGGGAAGTCGGATTACAGAGGACGCCACTTCTCCAGTCAATGGAAATTTTAAAGTATTATAACTCAGGATGGAAGAGGCATTGTGAGCTGGTAATAGTTTCATTGGCCTAGGAAGTAGAGATATGAAGCAGAATTTTCTATAAAGAAATCATATCTTTGATGTGTTCTATTCGCGAGTTTTTAGCGTGACAGACAAACATACAAACATCAGGCCAAACTTAGAGAGGCTGTGATAATGTAGTTTTGATACAGATTGATTTGCCGGCAGGAACTGATAAAAACGAAAGTGGAATTTTTATCACGAAGTTTGAATTGTATCGGAGCTTTAATCTGATCGCTCGGAATTTTCGGAGATAACAGTTTTTGACCCCTAGGGTATGTTTTAATGGTCGATCGGAGATAAAATGGGCACCTGTGAGACGGTCCGGAGCTGAAACACGTTGAACAGGAGGCGCAGATCTCCCCAAGGCGAAGTGTTACACACGCGATACGGAGCTCCCACAAAACAGCAAATGTCTTACCATTGCAAAGAACGTCAAACAAAAAAAATCGCCATATTTAAAAAATAAAAAATACAATTTTCCAGTCATGTTATTTAAAAATAGTTTGGCAGTATTGTAAACGTGTCAAAAATGATTGATTTGTGAAGGTAACTCAATTGTTATAGAAAAAAACACTAGACAATACCAAGGTTCAACCATATCAAAAGATTCATGAATGTAAATTAAAGTGGGTAGGCAATTTAGTTCATATTATCTGCAAGCCTACCATTGTGAGGCTGTAAATTATACAAAATTGGAGCATGGCGATCTTGCAAAGAATGTACACTTCACGGATAACTGCTGTCAATGTTTTATAGCTGTGAATGGATAATTATGGTCATTAAGTAATGACTGTCGATAATACCAGGTAGGCGTTTTTCATAAGTGCGACCAAGCAAGTAAGTAGGAACACATCGTACTACCTAATTACTTTTCTAATGTATTTAGAGTAGTAGTATCTGTTTTTTTTTGTCTAATTATAGTCGATACTTTAAATTTTATATCTACAATATTATCTTAAATCAGTGTTGGAACTAAAAATAACCGACAGTCTTTCATAAAATAGTTTTAAATTGTGAGGAAAATAGAGTGTACAACGTTTGTAAACCACACATCGTTGCGTAATGAATTCATATTTCATCATCAAAGTACAGGTTGAACATTGTTTATGCGCGGTTTAAAAAGTCTACCCTGTACATACACGGTACACATTTTAAATCATTCAAAATATAGAAATTAATAAAAACTAATTGGGTAGGTTACTGGAAGTTATAGTCGAATTTACATATTTTTGGAGTAAATTCTTAGATTAAATTGGTGATGAGGTCCATCATCTCTTTAAACCCTTTAAACGTTTTAGGAAGGTTTTTTATTTTGTTTTAATAGAGATAAGATTTAAGATTCTCACGGCCAATAGTATCATTAGTGGACATTTTTTCAGTCGTAAACAATGCCGGGATTTTTTTTAAACGAAATACAATATGATTATCAATCCTGTTTAGAATATATGCAGTTTAGAATGTAGAAAATCGGATAATATCACGAAAATCCATCAAACTGTTTCTATTTGGCTAATCTTACCCAAGTATCCCAACGCAAACAGACTGGAAAGGAAGTGGTTACAATAGGAGGATAATAAAGGGCAAAGGAAAGGCGCCGAGCAAATAAAACTTGATTTGAATTTAAAATTTCACGAACTGGCGCGCTGGAAAGCTTTGCAAATACACGACAAAAAAACCTACATCCAGCGAGAAAAAAGCTAATCATATTTCTCAACTTTAGCAGCCTTCCAACTTTCTTATCAAACATTTAACTTTCTTGCCTACTGTACCAAACCTAGTATTTAATGTTGATAAAACATGGTGCGATACGCAAACAAAAGGTACATTATATAAAAAGTACATACCAGTACAGTACACAAATAATTCCCCAATAAGTCATCGCGAGATTTCGAAACACGAGAATAATAATATTCCTCGTCAATGAATGATTAGATATGGCAGGTACGCGAGGTAAATAATTGTGGGATAAAGAACGGTTACATAAGAGATTGCTGTCATATCTTTTAGAAACTTCATAAAACTGCCATTTTTCCATCTGACGAACACACCGTACATGGTCACGTATAAATAACATCCTCGGTTTAAATTCTAACGTCGTAATTGCGTCTTATTTTACGTAATTGAGCAACTCGAGGCTCATTATTTGGTGGACTGTGATTTAATTTGCTGGAAAACGATACAATCTACAAGAATGCCCTTGCTTATTTTTTACGTCTCAAAATAATAACATCAAAAGATTACGTTAAAGCAAAAGTGCGTTTTGAAGTTTTTTTGGTCATGCCATGATACGTTATCTCAATCAACAAATTATCAAGTTAACTATCCGCTATGCTAAAATGCGCTAATTACATGGAAACGTTTCAAGTTTGTATTGTGTCGCGTACATATTTAGATATTAAAACAATATCAAAAACTTACATAATAATTAGCCCAAAATGTCTTAGTTTGTAAAATTACTTCCATATTCCCATGACCAGTTTGAGATGTTCCCACAGAAGCTTTTAATACCAAGGCATATAATTTTGATGAAATGATTTGAGAATCACAAAAATCTCGGCATTTTCTGATTTGGAGTAATAGATGGCGTTTAGAGGGAAATTGAAAAAAAACTCAATTCTCAGAGAATCAAATTTGATTAACGCTTTAAATGGAAGTTGGTACATCTAACTTGTATCTTCTCTTTTATTAAGCGTGAATCTCAAGGAGAAGATTAATGATTAAAAAAACTGAAACGTTATAAGGCTCATTAATTCTGCGTCGAGAACGAGCCTCCTGAAAGAACCCGGAGATAGTTTTAAGGAATTGATACTGACGGGAAGTTTTTGTGAAAAACATTAAGCAAATAAAAAAGAAAAAACTAAGAGAGAGATTGACAAAAGAAAATTAAAGCAATCGAAAACTTAAATGGAATAGACCTATTTGGAAATGCTTTGAAAGAATATGGTAAGAAGATGAAAGTGACGTCGTACGTACCACTTAATATAAGCGTATATTATTGCAGTTGTCAACAAGTAAAGTTCCCCAGTTCACACACAAACGAAATGTGGAACAGTTTCATTTAGGAAACTGTAATAATTCATATTACGCAATGCATGTCTACACTGTACGTACATATTACGAATATAGAAAGCAATAAAAAAGTATACCAGAAAAGATTGATTAAACGCTCATGGGGAAACTGCAATACCAACACGTAAATAAATATATACTTTTCGAAATGGGTTCTCGTAACACGTGAAAGCATTGGATGGGAAATTAGTATTTCAAAAGTGAAATTTCAGTTACTTAATATTTGCAGTGAGACAGTAAATGATTACCGACATTACATTCAAAAGTGGTGATGTTGAATTGATCTAAACTTATGACATATGATAAACTAAGAAAGAAATTTTCTAAAATAATGTTGTAATTTTGCAGAATATAAAGTTTTCAATTGGGATTTTGAAACCTGAAAATCATTTTACGCTAGGTAAAAAAATGTTTGTAGATTGATCTTTTCGGGTGTCATATAGTATATATGTAGGGTTTTATTAAAATACAAGTTTGCGTTTGATATCTCGAAACTCGGAAAAAAATATTTAAAACTGTTAAAAAAAAATATTTATTGTTTTCAAGTGAAGGCGGTGGAATCAGTTTTTGATTTTATTCTATAGATGTTAAAACCTAATGCATGCATGTTCGTTCGACAATGGTGCTCCAGGGAGGAAAAAGTGGTTCTTGATGAAGACCCTTTTCGTATTTTCTAGAAATGGTAATTTCAAAGGAAACCGACCACATTAAAATTTTCTATAAAGCTTCCCATGTTTTCTGTGCACATCCATAACATGTTTTAAAAAGCACAACCTAAAACGTCTTCTGAGAAACGTTAAAAAACCTACGTCCATATTTTATATCAATTTATAAATGATTTTCCTCATGCGAATCAGGTATTTAAAATAGAACATTTACGTTAGTAGTAGAAACGAGTGCGTAGGAAAAGGTAAGGTAAAAAATGAAGCCAAATTCGAATATCTGTTTTAATTCCAATTATAAATAGGTTTAAAAAATTAATTAATACAATGTTTTTTTTAATGTATCCACATTGAAGAGTTCACTCGTAATAGAGTATGGGGGCTAAATGCCTATCGCCACACCACTGGGATAAACAAATATGTCTACAATACGCGTGTAATGACGATGACAAAAAATATTGATGTCTTTATTCACGTGGAGGACTGTTGTGGCTTATGGGCATTTTATTATGTGCCGACTCGACTCTCCTACGATACACTTACTAGAATAATGACAATATTACAATTCAGAATACCTGTTCTGCTCCAAGTTAGTCGCTCGGCCGCCGAACAAAAGACTAGTCATGAATACTCTACCTTGAAAACGAGTCGATAAATCAAAGCGAAGTAATGTGAGAAGGAAACAATTTTATTGTCATTTCAAAATTGTGACACGTGGATTGTAAAATAAATAAAAAAAATAGTTGGCACAGGTCAAAATTTGTTTTTCCTTAGATTAGTTTTTGAAAAAATATCAGTGTTCAATGGCAGCATTAGTTTTACTGTTGGCCAATCTATCTCCTTTAACTTATTGGATACTTTTAAAAATATCTTTTGCCTATGTATTATTAATGCTCTATTTTGGAGAATATGTAGCTTAGTTTTTTCTCTGTCAAATCCTTTCTCAACCAGAGTAATTTAAAATTAAAATTGAATCATTATAGGATATTATATTCAAATTAATACTATCAGATTATTATTATTATTTTTATTTATTTTTTTATTTATTTTTTTTTATTTATTTTTTCGAAGGAAGCAAAAACTTGGGGGTGTGACATTGTATATTAAATAAAACAATAAACTTTGTAAAACACCACTTTATTAGAGTTAATCACCAACCAGGTTTCGCTTTTCTCAAGCTTCTTCAGGGCTTTTACATCAACTAGTTGATGTAAAAGCCCTAATAAAGTGGTGTTTTACAAAGTTTATTGTTTTATTTAATATACTATCAGATTATTTTCGAAGTACTGACCCTACTTATTTATAGCTTATTAAAATTGATCCGCATTGTTCGCGTTTTTTTTTGGAACTTCTGTCATCTTAATTAAATTTATCTATAGATAAGATAAATGGCTTATAACTTTCTAAATATATTTATTTTTTATTGAATGTATTTTGTTGTTCGTATTTATGAAAGAATATACATACTTTCATTTTAAAGGAAAAATTAATCAAAACAAAAAAATATATATTCAAAACATTTTCAAATAGTTCCAGTACCTACACTAACGTTTTTATTTTTTTTGATTCTGTGGAAATTAAATCGGATGAGAAAGAGTTTTAAACAGGGTGGAAGATATTCTCAGAATCGCTAGTTAAAAGTTATTTTTGAATCTAATAAACCTCCTTTCATAAATAATTTCATCATCAATTCAATATATTGATTTTATAAAATGATTTATTTATAAACTTAGTTACAAAGGAGCCTTCTTAGGGTTTTTTATCCAGTAAAGACCTTTTCCCTAAGAACTCACTAATGTAAACTTAAATTCAGTCAATTCAATACAACCATCATATGGTGATAGTAATAAGGCCTAATGAGCCGTAGTACTAGTTAGGTAGACATTATGAGGGGTATTTGTATAAGCCCCAGCTAGTTAGCAGAGGATTATAAAAGAATCCATAATCAAAAATAAAAATAGTTACAAGGAATTCATTATTTTTTTCTGATTACCCTGTCAAACTAGGTGTCGTGGTGTTGATTATTGAGTTTGATGAACCCCTATATTATAATATTTAGTCGCCTATAAAATTTTTAATACGCGGCTAGACTAGTAAAGTTTTTTTTGCTGGCACCATGTAAAAATGATAATTTGTTTACTGCGCTAAAATCGAAGACCATGACGTTTTTCTACTTGTGAGTAAGCCCGCATTCAGATGGATTTAAAAATACAGCCCGGAGGCATTTTATAGACAATGCTGCAACTAAAAAGTATCACTGTTCAGATTGCAACAATAGCGACCTTTGTAGACAATGGCTAGATAAGAACGCAGAGTCCTTTTTTCACCACCAGTCTTGAGTCTCTTGAAATACCATCCGAGTTTCAATGGTTAAGGTTAAAAAAAATGAGTTTTTAGAAATTTTGCAAATTAATACAAACCATAGAGCAGGCGACCTTTTTGCCCGGGTATGAATTATGAATCTCTCAGAAACAAATGGCGTATTACCACTTTCATATTATTCAATCAATTAAAAGTAATTAAATCCCAATATTCATTGCATGATCAAAGAAATGCCATGCTAGAATTGAACTGCAATGATTGCATTCCAGAAGTTGTATATCAAACGTAAAACAAATTCTTCGAAACAACTTTACAAGATAAATTGACGAGATTCCGCTTTGCCTCACGTTTTTAAATCGTCTCATCAGAATCATTAGTCAAGTAAATGCATGATCACCGCTTGTAAAGCACTACTTGTGTACATTTTTCATCGGGAATAGTACACCATCTTGTGTATTCCGCATCTTCATACTTCTCACGCAAGTCCTTGTTATTGCCGCACGAACTGGAACACATAACAATTCAAAATATTCTAGATGCGCCATTTACATCCTTCAGGATCTCTTTTATTCCTCCGAGCTCCCATTCGGTTTTGAATGCGAACTTGTTCCAGGACTTGCACCATTGTGCCGTGCGAATACTAAAGTCTAACAAGCCGTATCGAAGCACTTAGTCGATCATAATATTACACTATTTTATAACAAATTGATGTAGAGTACACTCTTCTCCTTGAAACTAGACATCTTTATAGATGGCAGATTGTGGGTGCATTCCTCTGGGCGCTTAACCCGACGTTCGTGTCGCGTTAAAAAAATATTACGCGCTTTTTTATCGCTTTCATTTCTATAGAAAATGATACGCAGAACTATGCACGGCTTACAATGTACATTCCACATTTATTCCTGGGCTGATCTCTGATGTCAATTCAAAATATTAATGTCGATGTCTGATACAGCAGTGTGTGTAATAACCCACTTTGAGTAATGTTGTGCGAACGTAAGCTTTGTGCACGCATGTTTCAAAATATTAATAAAACTAATTGTTTGTCAAAAGGTGTACTTTGTCAATGAACTGGATGCCCGCCTCACAACGTTACCCATCCGGTTATAAGATATTATAGTTGCCCTTGTAGAAATGTATGTAGGACTTTCAAATATATAAAACTTTTCCAGCAGAGGAATTGAACCCACGACGCCCGGGTGGAAATCCGACGTGTTTGTCCACTCAGCCACCGACCGTTCTAAAATATATGTTATAATACAAAAAGGTTACAAGAAAGTTAAAATTGTGATGTATTTCGGAATATCAATTTTGAGAACTTTTATATACTCGTATATATTTAAAAAACATTAATATAATTCATAATATGTGTCTTATCATTGATCTGCTCGTTGTTTTTTTTAATGTTGTAAATTTTCCACCAATTTTTTTATTTAACAATAGTCTCCTAAGATATCTTTTGGAAAATAAATAATAAAAACAAAGAGTTTATGACACTAATTGGCATCTAATACAACATTTAGATGGTGATGAAATTATTTATATATTATTTATGCACTGTTCCTTTTACTGGGGTTCTAAAAAAACAGACGACATTTCTGAGAAAATTTATTGGAGCAAAGAGCAAAACCTTTTTTGTATGTAGTACTAGTGAGGAGCGAGGAAGCAATGTTATAAAAATAATGACCTCCTTTGATGTATTACGTTCGACACGTGTAATGCGAAAGCTCCAAATGGAAAATATTATACGTAATAAATTTGACAAAGTTTTGTGAATTTTCACCTCCCAAATAATTATTGAATTACATGTAGAAAGCTCATCAAACATTTCTGGAAAATGGGAGTTTCATTTACGTAAAACTCGTGTTGTTATTGTTGTTATTTTGCTTTTCAATTTATAAAATATTTATTCATCAGCATGTGGTAACGTAAGCTTTATGCGTCAATCTCGGTAGGAGGTGAAAATATATCAATTAACAGCTTGAAAGCGCAATATTTTTTATAGCCAGTCACGTGTGAAAAATTATTTTATTTTAATTGGGAAATACGCCTCAAAGGGGTCTCGTTTGCAGGGCATTATAAAAACTGGAACATTCGCTCATATGTTCAGTCAAAGGTAAATCATATCGTCGCTGGAAAGGCAAAACGGCTTAAGCGACGCTTTTGTCAAAAATTAGTTAAGTATGCAGTTATGATCAGTTTTATTTTATGCGTCGAATGTTCTGACTCTCATTTGATTCTGAACTTTTGACCCTTCAGCCATCTAGAATATATTTACCATTTGGGAGAAGGCTTGACTCAAGCGACAAAAGTTTGAAACTGTTTTAGTATTTGTCACTTCAGGTTACTCAGTGAGAGCATTAAGTTACCTGAGTTAACTTTGCTTTTTAAAATATAACCAGATAATTAAGACATGAATTTTATTGTAAAACAAACAAAAAACTTTAAAATGGCGCTTCAGCCGTTTTGGCTTTCCGGCGACGATATTATTGATAAATAAAATCCAAGTATAAACGTTTGTGAGTGTGATTTTATTTTTAAGAGAACTAGAAGAAGGTTAACATATAAGCAAGTCGGTAGCTGAGTGGACAAACCCGTCGGATTCCCGCGTTTAATTCCTCTGCTGTCTAAGTCCTCCACCATTGCACAAGCAAAATCTTCCGCTTCTTATGATGGCAGTAAGAGTTTTTCAAATATTGTCAGGTTATTCGTAACCCGGGAATATTTGTCTTTCTTTAAAAACAAAAAGAAAGAAAGAAAAGAATTGTTTCATATTCAAATCGTAGCATTTTACATTCAGTGAGCTCACGAATTAATTTTATCGACTTAGTTATCACAAATTATAACAAATATTTTATTGTTGCAACTACGAAAAAAATAGGTTCGTAGAATGAAATGGTTAATTGAGATAAGTTACATCAAATCTCTAGATACCTTAGTCAAGTTAAATGATGTTTTTAATATCTTAAATGGAAATCGGATAGTTAATTCCAAACAAAACAGCATATGCAACAAAAGTTAATGTTAAACATTTGTTCTTCTTAATGATAACGTGTGGGCCATGATAATTGCAGAAATAATCTCGAGTAAATGGCTAAAGAATACTCGCAATAAATCCACAGCCACAGATGTTATAGCAGTGATTGTGGCAATTTACATGACAGAACATTCTAGAAAAATAATGGCTTGTGCGTTTGCGGGCTAAAATCGCACATTAACATTGTGAGGCAGGCAATTATCAATGAATTTAAAGCTCTCTTGTCACGAAGTGCTGAAGTTACTCAGGAAGTGTTTTGCATTCCGCTGCGACGCCTTCTGTCAATTCACGACATGAATCTGTGAAAAAAAAACAACAGCCGGCGTTGCCTACTGTCTGCTTTTCTACCTACGAGTAGTTAATGGCTTACCGTGAAAATAATGCGACTCGCCTTTAAACTCTTACGTGTATGAAAGGCTCGGTGTTTCAGACAGGATATTCAAGTCCAGAACTGCAGCGCCACCAAGGTGGGCTTTCCGCTCCTTTCAGCTGCCGAACGAATCGTCGTCGATCACCTGAGTGGTGGCTTTTAATACAAGTATACGATTTGACCAGTGCCCTTAAACAGTGCGAACAATGCAAAGAGTATAGAAGATTGCACAACGAACTTATATGAACAATACAATGTGATAATACTTATAACAATAAGCAGTCGTCGGTTAGTGGATCACGCCATTCCTGGATGCTTGTCAGCAGATAAAGAGTGAATGTTCATTCCGTTTCAAGTGTGCGTATTTCGGTATTACAATTCCAGAGACAACCGATATTAATGTCAACATTACACACACTCGATATGTCCCAATTCTCACGTCATTCCGCCGTTGGTTATTGGACATTAGCATATTATGACGGGCCATTATACCGCTTCATTATCCACATTCTCTATTGCCATCGACAGTTGGCAGCTACACAGCAGACAGATCAAGTGACGAGACTCTATCTAGCACTCCCGCTAATGACACTATGATTGTAACCATCGCCGTTAATTTGTCACCCATGCGCGATATACCACTACAGAAACAGACAATTATTTGTTCGAATAATGTTGGTTACCGTTCCAAAAACAAGCGACGCAAAGGTAGACCGAGAGCATCTTAAACCACAACTAGGCAATACGCGTCAACACCTCAACACAAGGTTGTAACTATATCCCGATTACTCAACTCAACAACAGTCCAGAAAACAACCAATGTAAGACGATAGAGTAGTGAACATCTTAAACGGTACCCCAACACCACAACCTATGTGAAAATTAAAAACCATAGCAGGACTCAATACTCAAAAAAACAACCAACGCAAGACTGTTAGCCGTGAACATCATAAATCATTAGCGACGTTAACACCAGGAAATTACAAATGCAGTTATTTGCTCTGAGTTAAATTAAAGAATTTATGACATAATCCTATCTATTCTTGATCAAGATAAGCACTGCGGAACTCCAGTAAAACAAGAATGGCTATTGAAAAAAAAAACAAATTGCAAAATTAAAGTGGGAGTACCTAAACAGTTTCGGCCAGACATAGCCGGTTTTATTAGCGGATGATTTGAAATGTACATTTTTCAAATATCTCCAACATCCTATGGGCAGGAATAATTACGCGGAATGACTTGTTAAATTTATTAACTGAGTGTATCATATTTAGAACTATCTGAATCAGTTTAAACAAAATCCCATTAATTGTTTACTGGTCTGAAGGAGACAACGGGACTGGAGGCAGGAATTAATAAACAAATAAAACCACCTGTTCTCAACGGCCATAAATAACAAGAATTTAAGAAAAATACAAGAAAAAACACGAAAAGTATTAAAAGAACATATTTTACAGATACAGAAATAATCTCAAATACTTTTTTAAATTAGCGTGTTAAAGGAAACCACAAATTGAGTTGGATAGCTGAATTAATTAAAGATAACATTAAATTTAAAAGTAACAAATAATAAGGTGTCATTTCAACATTTTGTTCTTCCAGCAAAGGTATCAAAAGGCTGGTGTTTGGACAATATGGAAGACGGGCTAATAATATTGTCGTCACGTTAATTTCCTAAATATTTTGATAAGTACCAATGTTAATGCTAATTTTATTCATTGATAAAATTATTTTAAGTTTATCATTTGCCACATTCAATGGCTGCCCATCACCCGTCGATGGTTTATCGAGAATCGGTCATATGTCATGCATATTATCGAATAAAATAGGCTGGATTTGCATAAATAATTACAGTCGTCAGCCATTAGGCTCTGTAAAAATCTGATTCGAATCAACACTGCCACGAGAACAGGTTTCACTAAGAATAATTTTAGCCAAAAATGGCCAATAAAAATTAACATGCCATACTTCCTGTGAATAAAACATTTATCCATGATTCTGTATTCATGGAGGATTTGAATATTTCACAGAAAAATAAACAGGAATGCGAGAAGGAGAGAAGGGTGTTCGGTTCAGGAGTTTGGTAGAGGAATTTCAGCATTTTTTGTTTGTTTTAGAATAATTGGCTCTTACGTTAGGACATAGATTTTTCTTCCCAATGAGCACAGGACAGTACAAAATAATACAGTTTATTTGAATAGTGAATAATATACATACAGCAATTTCTTCATGTAACGTTTTCTTGCAGTGAGAAGTGTGTAAGTTTCCTTGCCACCTCCTCCGGACGAGAAGTATTTCATCTTGCACTATCTCGAAGATGAGCGGTGTGGCACTTCCGAAAGGCTTGAGCAAAACACTTCTTTCCAGAGACTCTTCCCTGACTTCTTCATATCACTGTTGACACATGCGGGCTAATGAAGCACACAACAATTTGATGGATGCACAAACCATTTCTAAAAGTTTATAAGTTTATTTTTTATAATGATAAGTTTAATTTTTGTAATTTTTATTATTTTAGTTTAAACCTGAAAATATAGAAATTGATAAATTAAATCATATTGCCTCTCGCAAGTTTAAGCGAGAACCATTATTGATAATATTATTGACTTATTACTAACATTCTGAGAAAGCTCGTCATATTGACACAATTCTTTAAATATACGCTCCTACCTCTTTTTATCAGAATACTTTGTCACCTGCTAACTATAATACATGACTCTTACCATAAATATTGTACATTCCTAACGCCCCTCTTATTTGCAGATGTTTAAACTATTATGTAAGGTTTTGGTCAAAACTTCGTTCCGGCATGTGAATGACATTAAACTTGCATACACCAGAATTAAGACATAGTCCTAGTTCATGGCAATGTGTACTGTAAAATAGTTGACTACTTCGATATGTCCCTGGGTCAAGTAAAAACTAATATATTAAAGCATATTTAATTTTATTTCATTGTATTTCATGTTTCTGGCAGGACAGTTACAAGACAGCACGTATTATATTATTGTGACAATTCTACTTCAACCTCACACTATTATATTTCTATGCGACGAATTCAACATCTGGGAAACAAATACTCCGATGTTGTTGAAATATTTAGTACGTCAATGGCATCCCCAAATAGGGTATGTTGTGAGGCTGACGGTAGTGGGGAGGGGAAGGAGATAGGGAAGAGGAAGATTGATAAGTACCTGGCTATTCAGATCTGGTCCGCAAACACAGCTAAAGCCATTTCAAGCAACGCGCAACGTTTCGATTCTGAATGGTGGTCTTTCATCAGGGCGATACTTAGAGTATCTACCACTCTGGAACGTGCCGCAAATATACTTTTTTTATTATTTTCATATGAATTAAATGTGTTATGACACATATTAATTAAATAAAAGTTATTGGTGCACGCCGGGTTTGAAACCGCGACCTTTGGATTCCGTGGATATGGAGGCCGTCAAAGTATACCTTAATACAGTTTTTTTTTTATCTAGTAGAGCTACATTAATTGTAGAAACTATTTAACTCTGGATGTACCTGTTATTCAATACTGAGGATGTATCTTTTATAATATTTTTGCACGTATACTGTTTTTTTTTAATGTAAATATTTGTGTAAAAAGCTTTTAACGGGCGTAAAAAATTAAAAAATATTATGTTAAATAAGTGAATAACATTAATTATAATGTGTTTTCTTATATTTTGTATTGAAAGTTGCTTTCTGCATGGTCTTTGCTTTGTTTTGCTGGATAATCACTGTGTCTAATCTGTTCCTAGAATAATGATTTGTGTATGTGTACTTATATATATTTATTATATTTGTAAATGGTCATTGACCGTAAATAAACCAAATAAATAAATAAGCAAGACGTTGTCAGAACCGAGTAGTTAGTACCTAAATCGCATAATTCAACCTTCGATATGTGGAGTTATCTTCATTTATCGATATCGTCGTCCGATTCAGGTACACATTGCAATTGAATGAACAGTGTGTATTGGTGTATCACTACAAACTTGTGAGTTGTGAGTCGGGTTTGTAATGTCTTCTCATGGCGGTCTTACAAGTGCAAATGGTTAAACCGATGTAAGGTTTCAGTTTGCATTCAAAGTTGTGAATTTATTGATTGTAAAGATAATGTTTTGCACTGACGCTCAATGAATGCCGCATAACCTCGGTGGCTCATCATTGGCTCTGGACCTGAGGGTCACGGGTTCAAAGCCCGGCATGGACAAATAATAAATATGTAAATGTACCTAAAAAAGTAATATTACATTTTTAGAATCGTTAACGTATTATATAATACTTGAATGTTGATGTTTTTAGGTACCGACATGTCAACTGTCTTTTTCTGTATTTTTTTGCTTCAACGTATTTGTTAATGTGAATACATACTTTTCATCTGGATTTTTACACCCTTAGCTTCTGGTAAATTGTTTTTTCAATCTGTTGATGTACACATGCACTGTTATACCCATATCTGAACCTTTTCCTCTCATGATTTATGATAACAATCAAGATTTTAGATAGTCTTCATTTGTATACATATTATATATTATTTTATTTTCTCCTTGTCATATTAGGTTAGGTAGTTTAGTATGAAACGCACTTGAGGTGAAATATCACAAAACTGCGCCATATAAGTTCACTGTTATTATTATTTATGATTAATTTATTGCGATGAGTGCCATACTCTCAGAATCGTCCTGGAGAGAAATCACCATAAAAAAACATAATTTGATAAACTTTAGCTAAGTTTAGTGATCAGATTTGAATAGTCTCTTTGCTTCTCATCTGTAATTCCTTCAACTACAAAATAATTTCGAAGTTATAGGTCCTTGGCTCCAAACAATTGGGTTTTTTTTTAAGAGTCCCAACTGCTCCCAACCGCCTATAGCCAGTGAGACTATGGCATTCCCAATCGGGGTATGTTGCGAGGTTGAAGGTTGTGGGGAGGGGAAGGAGATTGGGAAGAGGAAGGTTGGGAATTGCCTGGATATTCAGATCTGGTCACCAAACACGGCTAAAGCCATTTCAAGGAACGTTTTCATTCTGAATTATGGTCTTTCACCAGGGCGATACTTGGAGTATCTATTACTCTGGAACGTGCCACAAATTTACAGTAAGTATATTTTATTTAATATGAATTAAATTCGTTATGACACATGTTGATTGAAAAAATATATGCGCACGCCGGGTATGAGAGCCCGCGATCTCTGGATTCAAAGTCGAGCGTCTAACCACTCAACCACGGAGGCCGTCACGGAGGGTCTATTGTGGGGTATCACAAAATTCTAAGTACTCCGCCGTGTAGTTAGTAGTTTCGGCTCTATACTCTGCCATGTAATACAATATGCAGCGGTTGTCTGAATTATCATAAACATTACCTACGCATTGCTCGTTAAGTACACGGGGAAACAGAGAATGGTTGCTCCGTGTAATTCTGCTTCCCGGGTAGCTCGGCCCGAGACATCGCGGGGCGGAATGCAAAATGCAATTATCGACCCAAAACGCCCGCGGCCGGAGAGAACTACAAAACGATGTGATTGCTTTAATTCTATGCCCAGGCTAGCAAGTCTGTCAATTTATTATTATTGTGCAGTAGTAAAGAGACTTAAAAATAATTTCAAGAGTATCAAATGCGTGTTGTTTGAGTTATTGATCCAACAATTATAAGGAGGCGATTGTAAATGGGGATTATAAGAATCTCTATGATTGCTGTTAAGGCCGATTATATCAGCACGATCTATAATACATGTGATTATCATCTAAACTAGTACAGATCTACAAACTTATCTATGCATGTAAATCAATATTTCAGTCAACAATTCTTGTCGTAGACTCAGAAACAATAAATTGCTGTTCCTCAATCATCACTATACTCATTATTATGGGTATCATCATTCTCCACTGTCCAGAATGTCAAGACTGGTTAATTCAAGCCATGGTCTTGAAATTTTTGGTAGCGGTCTAAATGATTTTTGTCATTCTTTACGACTCTATCAAAACCTTGACTCGATCTTGGCTTTGATTTGAACGTTCTTTCAAATGTATATTTTGTCGCATTTTTGTCGTTGCTTCATTAAAATATTATGTGTGTACTGTTCTTTCTCTGTTGCTCTTTTTTAATATTATCATTTTTAAGTACCCATAAACGGATTAATTAATAGTTAAATGAAATAGATATATTATGTACCATATAGTTGTTCCGAAACAGGTCAACTTATAATATAAATAAAAAGTGTTTAATACAAAATGTTATTATTTCATTATAATGGATAGCCACAAAGTGATAACTTCATACAATAGATCGATTTATTTTTAAATATTGCTGAAAAATTTGTAAAATGTATTTTTCTACATCGTAATCTTTGTAGAGTTACTATATAAAATCAGCAGAAAATAAGTTTAAATTCTTAGGTTTTTCTAACATAAAAAGCGAGCAATAGCATATAAAGCACTTACAATTTTCAGAATGAAAAAGGTTAAATATTTAATTGAAATAAATATCTGTTTTATCAATCAAACAGAATAACGGTCTCCTGTAATTTCGAATTACGTACGTTACAAAGTTTATTTTGAAATAGTTGAATCCTTTTCGTCAACAAGGAGAATATCAGCGTAAAATATATTCTTTTCAATGCTGAAACTTATTAGCAAGTAAATTAAATATAATATGTCACCAGAGCGACTGGAATGTAAAATTTACAAGTTAAAATAATTTCAAAGAAATTCTTCGGAGAGCGTCAAAGATTCTCGGGTTAAAGTTCCCATATATTCTAATAATCCTTTAAGTATAATAAAATAAAGGTTCACTGCGCATAAAGTTGTAGTGGGACCGCATGGGAAAATGAAATACTATCCTTGGAGTCTGTCCAGGACGTTCTTCATAGTAAAAAACCATAAATCTAAGAATAATTCTTCTTCTCGTGGATAATTAATTCTTTTAAACCTCATGGACATAACTAACTCTTTCCGGAGTCATTGAGGAATATGGTAGAACCTAGCTAATTGGAACTGATCACTTACACAGTTAAAATTATTTAAAGTATATTTAAGGTATAATTCCTAAACAAATACAAATATAAAATAAACAATATGCTTTCACAGATGTAATTTTTGGGGGAATGAGTTTTTAATAAATTTAATGTATATATTTAAATGAACCAACGTAAATCTATTTGTTTACTTTTAAATAATATTTATCAATGATTTTGGTTTTGTGTTAAATATTTGCTTTCCGTGTGATATCTTAAAGGTGTGTAAATAAAAATACATAATAATATTATATGGAGATATATTTAAAAAAAATTCTAACCTTGAAATGACACAACTTTTAATATACTTGACAAGATACAAACGACAAAAACTTATTTTTGCTTCTTTAACTAACCATCACACCGTTTCTCCGCAGGGGTAGGCAGAAAGGACGGACCGCCATACAACTTTGTCTTCGGCACATACTCCTTGCTTCATTCACATTCATATATACTCTTATTTTATTCCGACTCTTCACATGGCCCGATTGAAGTATTTGATTCACTTGATCGTGTCATGTCTTCCTAGGGCGTCCCCGACTTTTTCATCCGGTTCAATTTCGTATTATATATTCTTTTCACACTCCTTTCTTCGTTCATCCGCTCTACATACCCAAAACCATCTAAGCGTCCCTTTCTTGATCCTATTCAGTAGCCTTCTTAGTTACAATATACACCAAGATTGGTAAGTGAAATCCATTAATTCTCACAAAATACGCTTTGAATTAAAAAATTCACCTCCATTCCTAAAATCACAACTAGGCATAAAGAATTTGTTATATTACGATGTCATTGATAAAATACTAGATACAAGATTTTAAAAAATCCATCTTGTTAGTCTGATCGAGTGTTTACTTTTTTAAGTTTTTTGCTTTTCACCCTCGGTAATATCGTCCGATCCCCAATAAAAATATCCATACGGTGCAAAAAAACATAGATAAAAATCTGCAACTTTCCTGTTAATTTTTTGAGATAACGTTTAAAATTATTATTATCAGGTGTTAAAATGCCACGGAAATGGATAATACCATGTTGGAGGTGGTAAATATTTTTAAAACAGCGATAATAATTTATTGAATGAATATAATTATTAACTTTTCCTTTTATGATGCGAAGAGAAAAGGTACACTGTCTTATGCAACATTCGAATTTCGTTGCATAATAGATATATCGTTCTAACTAGTTGTCGCTGATGAGAATAAGGACACACTTGTTCGTGACATAAAAAAAACAATACGAAAATAAATAAATTATTTTTCATGTTATATAAAAACCATCTGACAGGTCTAACCTACAAAAGCAAAAAAGGCCGTAATACGATGTTTATGACATGTGTCCAATTCAAAATATTCCTGTTTAATGAAAATAAGGCCACGTATGAAAAAGCTTTTGTAATAAAAAGGTACTAAAACACAATAAATTTAAAAGAGAATATAACGACCCACAACCGCGTGTGAACCCCTGTTGAATTAAACAAAAAAAACGCATTGAATTAACTTCAGTTAGCAGCATGAGGTGCTATTGCAGACATAAAAGGCATTCGATATAAGCTGCGCTCACCCTAAGGCCATGTAATAATTAATACATTTAAATGCAGTTGTATTCTAGGATATGCCAAATCTAGTTATCTTCCCGGCACATAAAATATATGTATACCAGGGTGGCCAGTTGGCCATAAACCTGGAAACCTGATAATTTGACCTACTATTTTTTCCGGGTAATTTTAATATTTGTTATATATTTTGAAATTCTGCTTCTGAAGGACATTAAGTCAATGTTTTTTGAACAATTCGGTTTTTAATATTTTTTTATTACTAAAGATCTAAAATTTGTTTTTTCTTCAGAAATTCCTAACAAACTTAAAAAATAATATCTATTTTTTGTAATATTTCTCATGAAAGGCCCTTTTCCAGGTTAAAAAATAATGTGATTTTTTTTTCAGATATTGTACAGCTTAGATTCACCTTCAAAATTTCATTGGAAATATTAAAAACTGACATTTTAAATTTGGAATAATCAGGGAACTGGAAAAAATATTTTCTGGAGCCACCCTAAATACCCATTTTAAATTGTGTACGAGTGTTGAATACATTTTTTTATTTTAGCAATAAATGTAATGTTTTACGATCGCCATCCAGGCCCATGGGTGCATTGTATTCTAAATCAAAGGCTGTTTTATTGTCGATTGAGTTCCCGCACTAAAGAGAATGAACATTTATTAAAGGAACAATAGACTGTTTTAAACACTAAACAACTCATAAATTATTGCGGATTGAATTATAATAAATGCAGATGCAGAAAAACTCATCAAAGATTTTTTTACATATGGGGTTGGTGATACGAGTATAATGCAGGGTAGTTTATGCGGAAGGTTTTTTAAAAAGAGAAGGAGTGTATCTGGGTGTTAAAGAGACATGTCGTGGGAGGGAGGAAACACAAAAGCCGGCAGACCGTTTCAGAGTCTAAGGGGGTATTTTACCACTCCTGATTAAACCGTTGAGTAACTACTTATCAAGTTACTTTAATCATAGGATTAACATGACTACAAAAAAAGAAATTTATTTTATGGGTAGTGTTAATCAGCGTTGGCAAAACAAATAAGTATCGATACCCGTCAATTAAATGCCATTTTAATCCTCTGATTAAAGTTATTTGTCGAGTAGTTACTCAAAATTTTACTCAGATGTTGTGAAATACCCCCTAAGAATGAGTCGTAAAAACGCATGGGCCAAATGTCAAGGTTTTCCTGAAGACTTCTTAGTTTCTCAGAGCACTTTCAATAAAATAACAGTAAAACAGACAAAATAGCCGCACACTGCCTATGTTTTAACGATTACAATAAATTACTGAAAGTCCAATTAAAATTAAAATAAAATAAATCGTAGAGATAAAATATAAATTCTAATGAGTTCTTGTAATTTTTTTGACCTAATTTTTAACATTCGATTTCTATGAAAATGAGTTTTCCACACAATTCGTAGTGAAAATGCTTCTATTCATCTAGATTGATGTTCCCACGCTTTAAATACCAATACAATACAAACTCTTCCACACACAATATGATACACTATACAAGTACATAATAACTATAAATAATTTCATTTGTGATTACGTACGATTGTACAAGTGTGAACTTTTTTAAATTTGGAACTGATGTTGAATAAAATTATCCAATTTAAAAATAAATCTTTTCAAATCCCTACCTACCTTATAAAGTACCTACCTACAATGTATTTGATCAGATATTTTTCTATATTTGAAATGAGTGGATTGAAAGTCAAGTAACACCCAGTGAATTTTCAAGGGTAGCAACTAGAATTGTACATAAATGTATTATATTACACGGTTCCCCTACGCCAACTACCGACGTCTTCACTGAGAATCTGATTCGCAATACCGCGGCTGTAAAGTACTTTGAATCACAATTCTTCTCTATTACGTTTATGGCCTCCGCCGTAAAATAACTTCAGTGTTTTATGGGAAAATACGTGGAAATTGCATCATATTGTGCTGCTAGTAGCGCCTTCAAAACACCGACAAATTATTATTTATTTATATTCCCCCTCAGAAACCGATTAAAAAAGATTTATTGATTACTCGAAAATTATTATCGGTAGAGCAATGACGTTTGAAAGAGAGAGTAAAAAAAGTCGGAGAACGCCAGAGGAAGGGACGGCACGATCAAGTGAATCAAATTCTCGCCATGTCAAAAGAGTCAGCATAATATAAAATTATGTACGAGAAGATGAATGAATTTGAATGAAACGAGGAGTGTGTGCCAAGACAGAGTGTGTGGCGGTGCCAAACGTTATTTGCTTGTTACGATTGGTTCACGTGCTGGCCGCGAACTGTCGAAGAAGTCAGTTTTGTAGTTTAATAAGACCGGTTAGTGGGCGAGTGGTGTAAGGTGCCAGGTTCCCACCAGGAGTCGCAAGTTCAGTTCTCTGCAAGCCAAGTCTTCTATATTTGCTCAAATATAATTTTCCGCTTACAATTATGGAAGTAGGGTGAATAAGAATTTCACAAGTAATTCGTAAAGGGGAATGGTTGTGTTTCTTTAAAAAAAATAGGTTTAAAAAATCGTACAGACGACAAATCTTTTAAAAGTGTTGAAATTTGTATCATGTTTTGGAACATACTTTGAATCGACCATAATTGACTGATGGGTAATCGTTTTCTCGTCAAAGAAATAATAGTAATAATTGATTGCTGGATTAAATTTCTAATTTTTAAATCGCTGCCTTAAGTACCGAAACGAACGTTAAAACAAGCTTGTTATCGAAGTTAAAAGTCATCGTTAAATTAATATGCCCAGATAAACAGGCCCAGGCAGGTGTACCTGCATGCGGCACATTATAAGCGAATAACAAGAATGGGTACTATCGAGCCAATCCAGTTGCAGGCATGACCACTTGATCGGAACAATTATTTTTGGTATTTTTGTACATAATTTCAAAGCGGACAAGTAGCACGGCCGGAATTGTGCCCATTGCGGGGTGTTAAAGGTTACCTGTATTAGAAAAGCAGAGAGCAGCGACAGGTAGGTGGTAGTGGCAACAAGAACGTGGTGCACGACGAAAGTGAAGATAAATTCATTACAAGCACTCTCAAATGCGTGAGGTACAAATCAATACCGGGAAGCCAGGATATCGAGGAATCCTGTAGTAATGGGCTCGTGACCAGGAGGAACAGAACAGACCCAATGCTAGCAAAATGTGCAGCACTGCAAATCGACAATGATCCGAAAAACTCTGGAGTTGAGGTAGGTTAATGGTAGGCTGCCATTCGTCCGGATTTAGATCGGAATTTCCGAACTTTTGCAATACTGTTTGGATTTCATTTCTGGTCTATGGCACAAAATGGAAATTGAGGCAGAACGATGTAGTCAAAAAAATTGGTGCATTCTTTTAATTTACTGTCTGGACTTGCCTTAATGGCATCACCAGTTAAAGAGAATCAAGTCTAAATAACATCAAACCACGTAATACGCTTCCCCCGATGTTTTCAAAAAATAAACGTACACATAGATGAAGACATTACGGAATGTTGTTACCTTATTCAAAAATTTGTTGTTTGACAAAAATTGGCCTGCAGTTCAATTTGCGATACCTAGTACGATTAAGAAGCATTTCTTTATTTAACGTTGGGAGTACCTTCTTAAATTTGATCATCTACAAACTAAAGTATCTAAGAACTTCTTGAAAAGATAATTTTTTGACTGATAGCTAAACGCACAATACAAACGAATCAATAAAAACATAGAACTAGCATTGATAAAATAGGGGTTGCTATTGTTGATAATACACTTTATCAGTTCTTTCTATATGAAATATGCAGCTAATCACCATCCTCAGTACAACTATATGCCCTTAAAGGATGTTAATATTGTAGCGATAAAAGATATGATTAAAATCAATAAATGGTGTGCTCCATGTCGTTATATTCCGTGTTGGTTTCGGGGAACGGATCCCTAAGGTGTATCGTCAAATCGGTTTTCGAAAAATACAAATTAAGAACAGGAAGTTGCTCCTTTCTGTCAAATATATAAAGCGTCAGGGACGTGTCGTGCGTGGCACTGAGGTTACTGTTTGCGGAAACTTAAGGCTTCAGGTATTCCGATGCTAATCACGTCACTCTATGTAAAGTCAGTTATCAAGACAGAGCTTAATAAAGAATAGAAATAATTCAGCGTTTGATCTAACAGAGAAATAAAAGTTTATTTAAAACTATATATCAGTATACATACTTATGAGTAGTTTAAAACAGTCTCGAAAGAGAGAGATTTAATAATATGTGTTTGAAAATGAACTACAAAACTCACCTTTTTTAAATTATCATAACGACAATAACGTCAATTTGCTTCACTAGAGTTTTGATCACTCAGTACGAGTGCTATACATAGTTCATATATATATAGTTTACTATTACTTACTTCATTTTTTTCTACCCTAGGTCCGACAGCACGGGCAACAACCATTATATATATATTTGTTAATGTAAATTTGTTAATGTTGAGATGATATTACTGTCACGAAAACGGCGCTATATAAATCAGCCAATTATTATTAGAACTGTTACACTAAAATTGAGCCAAATGCTGTAACTTTCTTAGTGCCCATACAATGCAAATTACATAAGTAGGTAGGAAAGTTATTGAAATTAAAATAACAATAACTTTCGCCCTTCGAAGATATTATTATCATAAAACAGAATTTGATAATTAATAAATTAATTGTTTAAAAAGAAAAACGAAGGCAGAGATTAAAGGGTTATTTTATTGGTTCGGAGTTAGGGTTTAGCAGTTTTGCGCGGCAGTGAAAAGAACAAATAATAATATCAGCCCTGAACTCCTGTTAATGGTGGCATCACGCTGCCTCCGAACCCTTTGTAATTGCCCTTTCTGGAGAATCACGAAGAAAGAGTTCGTGGTGAAACGTCAACTCATCAAAAACATTAATTAATCTCTGTTACTTACAAGTCTGCCAGTGGAATAGGCAGCTCCGTTGCGATCCTCATTTATCTCTTTAACTTTAAAACAATACAAGCGCTGCGGTCTTTATACAATTTAAACCGAAACTCAGTAAACCATGTAAAAGAGACAGTGAAATTCACCGGCTGAGCGAAACTATAAACAAAGCACTCAATAATTATCTAATTTCTCTATTCGTTTGACGTTGATTTCTACAAAAGACAAATGATGCAAATCATGCCGGTCTATAATAGGTACTAGATACGCCACTATATCAAAGACATAATTATGACAAACTTGTCCCAGATATTAAATTCCATGTTACATTCGAGCGATCAATCTTCAAGTATAACTGAACGCTTTTGCGATACTATTGCGATTAGTTTTTCAATGACAATGAGTTTTACACAGCACATTAAAGATTGGTCTCCGATCTTGGTAAGGTCTGTTACATCGATTCGCCCGCTGCGCAAGAGATACGATCGGTGCACATTTGTAATGATTAATATGACTAATTCGTCAATTGAGCGGCATGGAGTAATGATCAAAACATTTTAATTGATGGTGCTTCGATGACTCGATGATTTACTATTATTGTTCTGCGAAGGCTGTTACAGAAGTGGAATTCGATGAATATTTACGAATCGATATTTTATTCTCAAATTATATGCATTAGGAAGCCACACGGAAAAAAGTGATAACCATTTAAAAATATAAATAAACTATAGCGAATAAGAGTCTCAACTGCTCCCAACCGTCTGAAGCGAGTAGGACTATGGCTTTTCCCAATCGGGGTATGTTGCGAGGTAAAAAGATAGTGGGTAGTGGAAGGAGATGGGGAATAGGAAGGTTGGGAAGTACCTGGCTATTCAGATCTGGTCACCAAACACGGATATAGCCATTTCAAGCAACGTTTCGATTCTGAATGGTAGTCTTTCACTAAGGCGATACTTAGAGTATCTACCACTCTGGATCGTGCCGCATAGCATATATTTTTTATATAAAATAAATGTGAAGTAACATTATTTAAACAAAATTTATTTGCGCAACACGGGATTTTAACCCGCGACCTCTGGATTCGTAGTCGATCGTTTTAACCACTCGACTACGGAGGCCGTTACTGCCATAACCGGGGTTCGGACGAAATAGTACGAAACAACTGAACTATCGATGAAATCTATAGCCGCCGTAATTGACCAATACGTATATTGAATACATATTTGCCATAAGACAGGGACATCTCTGGTATGGCCGCACAAAAATACCCTAAAAACTGTACTACACTGTACACTTATTTGTATTTAATAAATAAATATATGTTATTTCATGTTTTATATTAATCTTTCCATCACCGTTTTCAATGCGTAAAATTTTAATAAAAATAATATTTTTAAAGCTCTTACAGAAAATGTATTTACAAAAATGATCCCACTTCTTGAATGGATTAAATTCACGAAAGCCAAACACGTGCCAATTATTATAAGAAGTTGGAGCCTTTTTATCTGGTACTAACGTTTAAAAATACGACTTGTTCAACTGTATTTTTCTGGTCACATCTCCGACGAATCGTTGGGTATAATGTTATTCTTATTAATAATTATCTTAGATCGAGTCCTATGGGCGTAGATAACGAAGCCAGCATAGTGAATATAACGACGTGTTGGATACCGCTATGTCCAGGTATTTTGATGGTGGTTGACCATTAGAAAAGAAGTAAACGTTTGTAGTTAATTTTTGATGGGTTAAATAGAGTCGTTTAACGCAGAGGATATCGGAATGTCTTTTCCAAAAAGAAGATAAGATGTTAAAAATGAAAGAACACAGCGTGAAGAAGATGGTTTTTACTACCGGGAAAATATATAATAATCATTACGGTTGTCAGATTAATCTCTAAGACAATTAAAACTTATTTGTAAATATTTCGATGGAGAGGAATTCACCGCACGCAGTAGCAGACGACTAAAGGTCTGCTACGCTCGGCTCGTGAGCAGAACGATGACAAACGAAATCTTGTTCATACTAGAACCCTGAGGCGTATGTGCGGTAAAAGTGGAAAGCATGCGAGGCTGATGTAAGCGTAATGTATAGGACCAAGAAAGGGACGCTTAGATGGGTTGGGCATGTTTAGCAAATGAATGAAGAAAGGAGTGTGAATAGAATATATTATGCTAAAGTGAATGGAAGAAGAAGTCGGGGACGCCCGAGGAATACATGGCACGATCCAGTGAATCAAATACTTGAGTCGGGCCATGTGAAAAGTCAGAATAACAGAAGAGTATGTATGAGACGATGTATGAATGTGAATGAAGCAAGGAGTGTGTGCCAAGACAGAGTTGGATGGCGGTCCGTCCCTTCGGGGAACGGCGTGATGGTTAGTTAGTAAGTTAGTTGGTTATTCATACTATTATACCGTCGCCGGAAAGGCAAAAGGGCCATTTTGGGAAGTTAACACCAGAGCATTTTTAAGTTCACAAGTCTTCAGTACCTGGTTCAATTTTGAAAAGAAAAGTCCCAAACTTAAATCGCTTGAGTCAAGCCTTCTCTCAAATGGTAAATATATTTTAGACGGCTGAAACGCTGCAAAAGTCTTCAGAATCAAACGAGAGTCAGAGCTTTAGATACAACAAAAAAACTTATCAAAACTGCATATTCAACTAATTTTTGACCAATGTGTCGCTTAAGCCTTTTTGCCTTTCGAGCGATAATATAGTCACATTTTGACCGCGTATCACGAAGGGACACACGTAGCGTAGGTTAATCATCCCTGCGCAAAAACACTATTTCCAGGGAAACGTGTTTGACATAACTATTCTTGTTACATAAAAATCCTAATCCCACGTTTTCTGGGCGAACTTTCGTATTTTTACTGTCACCGGTTCGTATCGTTGAATGAACCTGCCAGCCTGATTTAGGGCTTAGAATGACAAAAAACTTCGCTGGCAATTACGTCCAACAGCTCGCCGAGGCTGTAACGGTGATAGCCATTGTTTGAACCAATCGATTTGTCTCGCTCGTGACTCATGCTGGGGCTATCTGCGCTACGTATCTCAATGGTAGGAACTAGTATCACCACACTAGGAATATCTTGATCCATGCTGCGGAATACACAAGATTGGACTTTGCTATATCGAAAATGACACCATAGCAGAAAGATAAGTATATTCTCAGAGGAATAAATACGTATGAAACAAGGTGAGGGGAATAGGACAGTGCGATAGAAAAAAAGTTGTTATTTATGGCCAATAATCGCTGAAAACGTGCATCAGATAATTTAAGTATAAAGGCACATTTGTGCAGAAAAACGTTGAATCTTCGTGATAATTTAACTCTTGTAGATATTAAGACGTTATTCTAGTTAGAATCGAGAGTTAAGTAATACTCCAACCTTGTTATAAAGTTCCTTTTAACTTCCACAAAGCATTTTGATACAGTACAATCAAATGCAAATTATAGAATAAAGGTGAAGTGCTAAAACAGTTACCCCACAAAATAATAAGCCCCTATTCTGTAAAAAAGCTTCGATGCGTCCTATCCAAGAAATAATCGATGACATAAGCCCTACACACGGAGATACTCAAAATAAACTGATCACGGACGCAAATTACTAATCAGACCATAGATGAGTTTAAATCTTTGTAAATAAATGAGCCGCCGCAAACGGCGCTGCCTAGGAAACTCGACCTCTCGACTCGTTTTTGACTCGAGTCTTGAGTCGCCTAGTTTTTCGTCCGATTGAATACATCAACGTTTCTTGCCACATCATTTTATTTAATAATATTATCGTATGTATTTATTTTATATCATTTAATTTTTATTCATGAAAATTAACGTTCAAAAAGTGAATACAAAAGTTGTTGGAGAAGTAGAAAAATATCCCATTTATGTTTTATATATAACTTTACTTTGCACACTACACAGAAATCACAACCCAGTTCAGTTTCTTTTGAGTATCTCCGTGAGCATACATTTATATTGGGACAATTTAAGTACAAAACTATTTTGTTTGTCTCATTCTACAAGAGTCGATAATTTGATTCGATTCTATTTATATAGGCGAATCTCTTCTAGTGTTTTCTGTTTCAATGCCAGTTCTGTTGATAAATCCGATCGGACAATCTGGATGTGAAAAAGACTAGGAAATCTAACCGTTTTGATACGCACGAAATACAGATCACAGAACCGTTTCTTCAGCAGTTTTCTCTTTTTGGCGTTAGGTATAAACATTAACCTGCTAGGGACGCTTATTATGGCTGCCTACAGAGACACAAAGAAAGACAATTTACCAGAAAAACACCGAAGAACGGCGCTTTCATTCATTTTGTCAGAGTGAACCGTCAAACGATACATTAATCATTTCAAACTGGAACAACTGTTATCTTCCTCACCTATGAAAAACATCCCATTTCTTTGATGACTTGATCCAATGGACACGAAATTGAAGCTCTCTCCGCCCACGGATTATCAAAGACAAACAGTGAATAAATAGCAACACAATTAATAGAAACATATTAACTATCCAATCACCAAGGTATTGCTCCGCAGAGGTAGGCAGACTGCCTCCGTGGTAGAGTGGTAAGACGTTCTACTACGAATCCAGAGGTCGCGGGTTCAAACCCGGCGTGCGCAGATAAATTTTATTTAATTAATATGTGACATGACACATTTAATTCATATAAAATAATATCTCCCTGTGAAATTGCCCTGGTGAAAGACCACCGTTCAGAATTGAAGCTTTGTTTGAATGGTTTAAGCCGTGTTTGATGATCAGATCTGAATAGCCAGGTACTTTCCAACCTTCCTCTTCTCCATATCCTTCCCTTTCCCTTACTACCTTCAACCTAACAACATACTCCAATTGGAGATGCCATGGTCTCAGTGGCTCTAGGTGGTTGAGAGCAGTTGGGACCCGTGTGTGGTATTAATTATAAAAAAATAAAATAAAAAAAGGGTGGAAGACTACACAAACCTCTCGTCATACGTTCTTTGCTTCGTACACTCCTTGCTTCCACACAAACCTCTCGTCATACATTCCTCGCTTCATCAATCGTCTCATACATAGGTACCCTCTATTCTGTTTTACTGGCTCTTGGTAAGACCAACTCAAGTATTAGATTCACTTGATAGCGCCGCGTCCTCCTGAAGCGACCCCGACTTCTTTATCTATCATACAAATATAAATAGAAAGTTACGCATTTAATCGCAATGCAATCAACGTCGGTTTATCAGCGTCCGACAGTCAATATAATGTATTAATGAATATGCTCAAAGTTGCGATCATCATTATGAGTAGAAACAGATCATTAATTTTCCGTAATGAGTAATGGCGTACTACGATTGAACGCGCAAAGTGCGTGTACTTGAATTGTACAAGTAATTAATTTCCATAATCAATTGTTTATCGACTGTAAAAGGGTAGAAGTGAACTAAATAACCTAGATCGAAAAGTTGTTATCGCAAAAAAATTATAAAAGTTAGTTCAAAGAAACAGTTTTTGAATAACAAAGACTTTTATTCACAACAAGGAGGTCATGAATTATAGCCGACAATATAGCTACTTATGTAACTGCATGTTAAAACACATCAATTGATTATATAATTGCCAAAATGTAAGGTTCTTTTGTCCTAATCACACTTTCTGTCATTCTTATTGAAGCAGTACATATTGACTGTGAATAAGAAAAAGGTAATAAGTTATAACTTATAACTCATATAAAGTAATTTAACAAGCGTGTTGTTTCGACGACCTCCATGGCCGAGCGATATACTTTAAATGCAGAGATCACGGATTAAACCCCAGCGTACGCAAATAATTTTAATTTAAAAAAAATGTGTTATTTCACATTAAATTAATACAAAGTTTTTTTTTCTCACGTTCCAAAGTGGTAGATACTCTCAGTATCACCCTGGTGAAAAATCACCATTCAGAATCAAATCGAAACGTTGCTTGAAATGGCTTTAGCCGTGTTTGGTAACCAGATCTTAATAGCCAGGTACTTCCCAACCTTTCTCTTCCTCATCTCCTACCTTTCCCCACTCCATTCAGCCTCACTATATACCCCAATTGGGGACGCCAAAGTCTACTTGTGGAGTATTCAAATAAAACAATTACTCAGTTTGAATAATGATCTGAAATATTATGGGATATCTAAAATTTTACAAAACGAAAGGGATTTAACATTAATTTTTTTTTTTTAAGTTCAACTAATTGGCTCTTATTTGCAGTAAATAAATGCAATTACATTAAGCAGCATGTATAATGTATAAAAATAAATACTATTGCAAAATAATTAATTGAGAAAACATAATCAGTTGTGTCCTTGGTGCACAGAGGAAGGAGCGTCAGTGAGAAACACCGGATTTCTACTCTAACGATGACGCAGTGAAACTAAACGCAGTATTTACTGCTTGAAAATAATAAAAACCACCAAATACAATAATTATTTAATGGAACAAAGTCGAACTTTATTGATAATTTATTCATCGTTCAAAATTATAAAAGGTCACTTAAGTCTCAGCACTCTACAATGGCGCTAATTACCACTATGTAATAAAAGCAATACTGTAAATCGTATATATGTTAACTTACAATGGGAAATCAGGAAAATGTCTAAGGTTTCTAGTGAATAACTTTTTAACAATTTGATTTTTTTTACAGTCAGTTTTTGTCAGAAACATGTGCAATTTAAAACCAGCGAAGGCATTTTTTAAACGAATTTCAGTATTCATTTAATAAAGAATTTTTAAAAATACTGTTTTAGTAAAATTTTATTTAGTGAAAACCTTAAACATTTTTCTAACTACCCGTATATAATTAATAGATAAATCATTTGTAGTATAGCTTGTATGTGAAAGCCAAAAAGTATGCATTTAAACATAATGAATGCATTTTAGAAAAAACAAATTCTTCTAATTTGAATTAAATAAAATTAGTTTGAAAAAAAAGACGATTCTATCTTTGACACCATCTGCGTTTACAATTGCGGTCGGATAGAACTTTGATCACAATTAGAAAGATGGCTACCAAAAATATCGGAAAAATAATAATTTTGCCAGTTTTCAAGAAGTACGTTATTGTTATATTAATTCGTTGTGATGGCGGAATTGGTAGACGCGACACGCCCGGATAGTGTGGAGGTTCCGGGTTCGAATCTCGGTCTAAACCTAATCTTTTTATTTTCTAATGCTGCATCAACGTCCTTCTAAATGTTATTGTTATCTTGTGAATTGATATAATTTTTGAAAAAATTATCCAACTTCTGATTGGTAGAGTGAAAGTATCTATTACCAATCTCATTTTATGGGGGAATAGTACCATCTACTACTAAAAAAACAAAATTCATATCGCGATATCTGAGAATGTGAGACAAGACTGGATACTCTTGCAGTAAAAACTAGAACACTCTAAGATTTGCGTACCGTTAAAAAAAATGTTTTGTACTAAGCTATTTCGTGGTTAGTGCTGTTTCGCTATCACTACAACGTGCGGTGTACCGGAACATATACTCCAAAGCGTGCGGTGCACTGGTATATATATTAACTAAGACGTGCGGTCAACCGGGACGTCTATCATCATTATGCTAATGAACTATAGTAATATTTAAAATCTTACCTAACCTAACCTAGCGGTCTTCTGAGACATTTACACTAACATAATAGAGAGGGGTTCCAACAAATATTACTGATTGCTATTGGATTTGGTCTTTAAAAGCACTGGTGACACTAACAAAATTACCAACACAAACGAGCCACCTGTACCCGCAACAGCTCATAGCATACATATTTAGTGCAGTCTAGTGAGCATAGAATAATCTACTCTGACGTTAGCGGCGTTTGAGTATATGTGGTTACTGCTTTTGACACGTTATAGTAGGAAGGTCGGTGGGGCGCTCGTGTCAGTGTGATTAGCTGAATTTCGCGCGTATTTTTGAAATTGTACATTTATTCATTGCAATAATTTTATATTATTTAATCCAATATTATACATATTTTCATGCGAGTACGGCGGGTAGGCAGTGCTTGTGTGCCTTTATGGAGTGCACGCCTCTGAATATAGTGTGGTATATGTAATATGACGTACATTTCGTATCATGTCTTAAATAAAATATCCTACGATTAACACTCCGCATATTACACCGAATATACAATAAAAAAAATAATCGAGGATCGCGTCAGTTTGGTCAACCTCTATTTTAGAACCGTTAATTCCATCGATTTGTCTATCAAGATTTAGTAATTTACATACTTGGTTTAACAACTGTCATTTGTAGCATTTACAAAAAAATAACAGACTCACTCTCGGCAACCTCCGCAATACTCCTGTGACTCTATCTAATCTTCGTCCCGCGAGAGTGTGAACGAAACACTCGTCGTGTAATTACTAACGCAGTATGTAAATTCGAGTAATCACAATGATATAAATTCGACTCGGAGTCCAATCAGTGCAGTCATTAAGGCCAAATGTAATTCGAAAAAAAAACTTTAAATATCGAAGAATCCGAGACTTGGTATTTAATTCGACTGACGAGCGATCAACCACCGATTTGAAACTCGGTGTAAATAGAAAAATAAACCAATTGAAAACAGGGCATTTTATATCCATTTCCTGTATCAGATTCCCACATCCGTTTGATGTGATGTGATTTTTTGAAATTACACCCTTATTAAAAACGAATAAATAATTATTATAAATAGAACACATATACTTTGTTTTTAACCACTTTTTTATTATTTATATATTACGTTCCTGAAGAAGGTTAAGTTTAACCGAAACCGGTCGAATTGTTATATGTGTATAAATAAAGTGGCTTAAAACAAAATTATTTTTTATTTAAATTATAATGTCAAGCTACAAAGTGATTGCTTCCTTTGATAAAATAAATAATTATTGACGGCTTCCGTGGTCGAGTGGTTGAAACGCTCGACTACGAATCCAGAGGTCAAATCCCGACTAGCGCAAATAGTTTTTATTTGATTCATTTGTGTTATTTAACGTTTAATTTATTATGAAAATAAAGTATACTTGAGGCACGTTCCAGAATAATAGGTACTTCAAGTATCGCACTGGTGAATGACCGCCATTCAGAATCGAAACGTTGCTTGAAATGGCTTCGGCCGCGTTTGGTGACCAGATCTGAATTACCAGGTACTTCCCAACCTTCTTCTTCCTATTGCCCTTCCCTCCCCGCTACCTTTTATCTCATAACATTAGCCGATTGGGGATGCCATAGTCTCACTAGGTACTGAAGATTTATGAATTCTATTGAAAAACAATAAAAAACTTTAAAATTGCTCTGGTGTAAACTTCCCAAAATGGCCCTTCAGCCCTTTTACCTTTCCGGCGACGATATGTTATGTAAAAAAATATATATATAAATATGTCAAAAAATCTTATCGAGCTCGATGAAAAGAGCCTTATTAGCACGTGTTGATGAATTTTATTTACATTGAAAAAGGGAAATAACAAAGTTGAAGTTTGGTGGTTTGTTGGATATTGAGTTTTATGACGAAATTTTGACGGGAATCAGAAGATATTGGAAATATTTTAAAAACTCTTCATAAAACTTATACTCGTATACTAGCTTTTTTAAGTGAATAAAATGTATACATTTTTCCACGTAAATACTGTCGGGCAGAGTTCTAATAAGATTCACGAAATAAATTACGAACTAAAATAACCAATCCTACATAGAGATCTGGAAATAATAGAGAATCGTGTGACAGAACTTCTATGCATATTGATAGTGCTTTATGTACCTCAATGGATAGTGCAAAACAATATATTATGACAAAAGATAAATTGTGAGGCGTTGGCTGTATTCTGCCTACTCCTACGCCGACAGCTCGAACATGTTTAATAGAAGATTTGCGCTCCCGACTGTCCAAAGCCAGTGGGACCATGGCAATCCCAATCTGGGTACGTTATGAGGCTGATACGAGAAAGGGAATTAGATGGGAAAAAGTAGGTTGGGGAGTATCTGGTTATTTAGATCTGGTCACTAAACGCGGCTAAAGACATTTTTTTATTTGATTTTTAGATGCATACATTTTTTGAAAAAAAATAAAAAAGAAAAGATTATAAAAATAAGAACATTAATTAAAAACATGTTATAAAGAAAAGAAAAAACAATGTAGACATAACAAACAATCCCACATAGGCAAAGCCAGTGCGTGGGTATACTAATACAAATCAATAATAGTAAGAGTAATTATCACTTTGAAACGTGCCGCAAATATTATGTATATTATTTAAAAATGAAAAAACACAAATTAAAGATAACATAAACTATTAAAAATTTAAATACATTATTACACAAACTATCGTTTTTACGAACTGAAAAACGATCTCAGAAAATAGAAACTAAAAACGTGCATGTATTAAAATCGAGTTTTTTACTTAAGTTTTAAAACCTTTAGCTTAGCCTTTATACCCTTAACATAAAAAGCGGTTTCATAAAAAGATTAGAAATTCTTATCATAAATATCTACCATTTTTTATAAGATTTTTTCAGCCGCTGTCATATTTTTTTTATAACGCTTTTACTAAAGATACAATCGTAACCAATCTTAAAAGCATTGGTTAACTCGGATATTTCATACGATTTTGGAATGTAAGTATGTCGAATTATAAGTGAATAAAAACATTGTAACAATAAAATGATTTCGCACATCATGGTATGTTATTTCTCTCGCAATGATGATTTACGAATAAATGCATATTTGATACCTTCTAAATAATCAGCATGGACGTTTAAATTGATAATATTTCGGTTCGATGAGAGTTATTATTGCGTTAATTTGTAATACATTACGATTTAACACTAGGTTTACGGGCATTTTTTATAAACCTATTTCTACGGACAACCATCAAATTGACGGATAAACACAAATACTGTTTATTTAACTGAAATTAGACTCCACACACTACAACTCTGTAACTGAAGATACATTTATGTACTTAAACTAATTCAGTCGTATGGTCAACGTCGCCAGACTTCCACCCTCGAAGAGACCATTTTTTACTGCCCCATAAATCATAATGCGCCGAATGTGTAATTTGGATTTGAAACAAAATATGACATTATTTCTTCATTGCTTCACACAAATTGTTAAACTATAATTATTTTGTTTTAGAAGTAATAATTTCACAAATGGGACAAATTCAAAAGCATTATATTACCAAATCCGTCAATTTGTCGGGTGTCCGTAGAGATAGGTATATGGCGACTAGATTTTCAAAAATAGTAAGTTTCCGAAAGTAAAAATACAGTTTATATATTTACACTGTTCAATTATAAAAAGTCGTAAAAAAAACTTTAAGAAAAATACTGTCTGTTTAGTAAAATTTGCACAGCAAATCGCAAATCCGTGAATTTGACGGGTGTCGTAATCCTAGTGTTAAAGATTATTAACAATGATTCTTTGTCCATGTGATCACTGATAATATTAACATGTTACTGTAATTTATTAATCATTTTAATACAATTAATAAACTAAGCAAGGAAAGTGTGCCACTCTGAGCAAGTGTGAAGTGTATTATTATGTATTTTCGAGGCCAGCTAAATAAATAAAAAATCTGTTGGTAATGTAACAAAGTGGAACAAAGCCGATCAACATGGTGTGAAAATAACCATTGATTATATCATCATAACAAAAATTACGTAAAAAAATTTACGTACAATAGATTTCATTACAAGTATTAGCTAACTTTAAAAAAGTAATTGTAAGTAAGGACCTACTTGTGGATGTAAAAAATAATTTCTTTGCATTATGGACCTGGTGACCTCTCACGTGAACGAACCGCAACTTCTAGACCTTTGAGCTTTACTGTGGACTCCAAAGTTTCTAGAACAAATCGGCATTCAATTTACAATTTCAAGATAGTTATTCTCGAATCAATTGCCGACCTAAAAGCTATCACTGTTAGGAAAGAGAAAGGAAATCGTGTTATTCTAAAATAAAGAAGAAAGATGTCGAGCAAAAGTTTAGTAAATCTCTCATACATACTCTTCTGCTATTCTGTCTCTTTACATGGTCCGATTTAAGTATTTGATTCTCTTGATGGTGCCATGTCTTTCTCTGACGTCCCCGACTCGTTCTTCCATTCACTTTCACATCGTATGTTATTTTCACACTCCTTTCTTGCATTCGTTCCACATGCCCAAACCATCTAAGCGTCCCTTCATTGATCCAATTCATTACGCTTGCATCAGCCGTACATTCTTTCCGGATATCCACATTTTTAACACGGTCATAGATGGTTTTACCGCACATACGCCTCAGGGATCTGATTTCCACAGCATTCAGTCAACTTTCATCAATTTTAGTATCTACTCGTATATATTATACGACATCCTGCTGGGGAATGAAAACGAAAATTTATAAAGAACAATGCCAAATAAAATTTCCGGAGATAAAACAAGTTTGTTATTGTAGTGTAATTAGATCAGTGTTCTTAAAAATCTCAAACATTATAAATGTAAGGTCAACGCTCAGTTAAATACACGAAGAAGATACACTAATTGACAAATACTTAAGGCTGTTTTTTACCATACCAGATTATAAGTTAACCGTCATTTAAAGCCTCGGCATTTCTATAACGTAAGCGCACAATCAATCACACAGTAAATAAACCGACTTAAACTTCGAAACGTTGAAAAAAGTGAAGTCATAATGTATTCAGTGTGACATTCCCGCCATGTGACCGAGCTGACTAATTTCCAATTATTTCCTCATCTGGAATACATAATGACCAGTGAATCACTGGAAAGAAGCACGTCAGATCAAAGCGAACCGTCCAAACATCCTTGAATATACATGGATATCGGACTATGTCAGAGCCAGTACGAGGTGATGCCCTGTTCATAGGAAGTTCCCTACGTCTTTTCTAGGAATTCTAATAAATACCAGAGGTACACTTGCTTTAGGTTGAAATTGGTTAGAAAAAATGCCGGAAGCTTTTTGACACGCAATGTGAGCAGATCATTATGGCACTCGTGATGACAACAGGCCACAGTAGTTAGGTGAAAAAAAAATATTGAAGAAATGAAAATATAACTTTGTATAAGACCACGGATATTATTTTAATTTTTAATGACCGACAGGTTTCGATTAGCCTAAGCATCATAAGGGTACAACATTGAGCTAAGCAAAAATACAAAGTGTGCGGATATATATACATACAGAGGGAGAAAAAAATATAAAATAAAATAACAGAACAATGAGAAAACAATAGATTAGCATTTAAATTAAAAGGAACAGAGAGAAAGATAAAATAATAATTGGTTTTCGAAACACTTTGAGGGACATGTAAACTGGCTGTATCTAATATTTTTCCGTGATTTTAAAATTTGTATTTTTTGTTTTGTAAAATGTAGGTCTTCTTTCCTATGAATCAAAAGCAATGCTCGACAACAGCATAACTATCACACGCCATTTTCTCGGAATTAAATAAAGTACCTACTCAGAAATATTTATTTGCAGTTTTATGACCATTTTGTAACCCTTTTGGCACCCTTCTGATATAGCGTAAAGGCTCAGTGTTCCAATTATCCCCTCTTTGCCTCTACTCTGATATAAGTTCGGACTCACCTTAAATTTCGTCCAGTGCTTGTGGAATGTTTACCCTAGGTCAAGATCGCGGACCAGATATATTATAACACGGTGTTTTTGCCTTTACAGTTAAAACTGGTTCAAATTTCGATTAGAAATTCTTTCAAAGTAATTTTGCTCTCGGAACAACGCGATGTTCATCGGATTCAACACAAAAGGAAAACAAATCAGAAAATACGCGGACCACTGTCGGAAATTGTGTCACGGGTTCGAACCCATCACCGCGAAACAACGGCCAAGTGGGTTTAGACTAAGTATAGAGTGGAGTAACTACTTCATTGAGGAATTGTATCAGAAAATCAGAGAATGTACATTGTACAGTTTGTAATAATAGTATTTGAATGTTGAATACGAAATCCAACTTCTATTTCTAACGGGAATTAGATGTGGTGTTGAAAGTATGATAAGATTGTGATAAGATATGATATAATTGAAATAATCCCTGGCAGTTCAAATGTCGGATGTAAAAGGCATGGGTTCAGATGTCAAAAGAGAAATTCAATTCGTACGCACTTAAAATTAGGCACGCTGAGTGCGTTCTGTTTAGGTGATTCGGAATCATTCTAAATTATTGTAGAACCAAGAAGATAATACGGTTGCTTTGTATATTATTAAAAATAAAAAGGTTTTTTAGAAATTAAAAAAATATATTTTAACATGACACCGTGTAGTATTGGATTTAGATTTTTTTAAACTACATACTTATTAAAACAGTGAGCATTTTCATATACTTCAATAGAGTTCAATGATCACTCAGTCCGAGTGCTATACATAGTTTACATATATAGTTTACTATTACTTGCTCCATTTTTTCTACCCTAGGTCCGACAGCACGGGCAACAACTATTATACGAGTATATATTTGTTAATGTAAATGTTTTAGTTATAAGAATCAGGCATAAGCTAATATTAAGTCTTAGTTTTAATATTATGTTAATTATGCTGTAAAGCGCCCTTGAGGTGATATTTCTGTCACAAAAACGACGTTTAATAAATCAGCTAATTATTATTATCATTATAAATACCTGGTGCAATCAACTATAATATATAAATCTGATTGTTTAAAGCAGTAATAACTCCCAAAATGTGAGTTTTGATATCATAAAATTAGCACATCTTTTTCTATCTGGAATTACTAGGTCAACAGAAATACGTTCTGCTAAAAATGAAATTTCTATCATCAGCAATAGAACTTTGAAATAACTATCCATCTAACTGTCAAAAATAAGATACCGAAAAAATACTGTTAAAACTCGGCCGAAGCTCGGCAGCAAAGCCAGTCTGTAAAGTAAAATGCTTGAAGTAACAATATATGGAAGGAGAGCTAATTATTTTTACCCAACCTACACGAACTTGCGATAAATCACTTTCTCACGGGTTTTCACGTCGTACACCATGAGAGAAAAAGAGACAACAAATATGATACACCGCTTTTATGTACTGTAACGATGATCTTTGGTCTCCTGGGTCACCGCGGGACTCCGCCCACATTTTTTATTATGCCACTAAACTTGACATAACTAAACGGTTTTTTAGGTTATAAGCTATATTTTTGTTGAGGACAATACTGTGAAAAGGTGGTTATACGAGTAAACAAAAACATCATGTCGATTTGTGCTATGAATGGATGTATAAATACCCTCGCTGCCTCGGATAGGTACCACCTATTTTTTATATGATTATAAAATTGATAATATTTCTACATCTGTCAATGAGTAATGATCTCGGCATTACTTTCGATTCTAAATTAAATTTTCACATATCAATATAATAACAAGTAAAGGTTTAAAATTGCTAGGCTTTACTCTGAGGTAAAATGTTATTAATTCAATCTAAATATGGCAAAGCCACAAAGTAAGTTTATTTTACGAGCGTGAAACTGAATGAGCGGCTAACGCCTGGTTAGCAGGTTGAAGTTAGGCCGCCGCCATCATAAATATGTAATTTTTAAAAGGTTCCAGTTTGGATGCGCGACGGTGGCCGCTCTTGCGCAAGTCCTCGGCGAAGACAGGTGCCGGTCGCACGCGGAATGGATTCGCTCGCGGCCCACGGGGTTATTACGATTTCAATTATTTCGCGCTGTCTCGGGGTGCTCGTGGCGCTCGCTGCGAGCACTGCTCGGAGCGCTGCCTGCTCGCTGGGACATTAATCAAGGGACGCCCGCGCGCCACTCCGAGCACGCGCGGGGGGCAGTCCCTTGAAGTAACAATATATGGAGGGAGAGCTAATTATTTTTACCCAACCTACACAAACTTGCGATAAATCACTTTCTCCGGGTTTTTACGTCGTACACCATGAGATGAGAAAGAGACAACAAATTTCATAGACCGCTTCTATTTACTGCAAGGATGATCTTAAGCTCCTGGTTCACGGCGGGACTCCGCCCACTTTTTTTACTATGCCACTAAAATTGACACGACTAAACGGTTTTTCAGGTTATATGCTATGTTTTGTTGATAAAAATACTGTGAAAAAGTGGCTATACGAATAAACAAAAACTGTATGTCGATATGTGATATGAATGGATGTATAAATACCGTAGCCACACCCAGGTGCGCCCAGTCAGGTTAAAATCATCAAAGACAAGTGAAAAACTGACTTCACTGCCTTGGATAGATACTACTCTACCAATTCTATGGGGCAGTCCGCACTACGCCGGGGCAAGACAACCGCACAAACCTTGAAGTAACAATATATGGAGAGAGAGCTAATTCTTTTTACCCAACCTATACAAATTTGGGACAAATCACTTTCTCCGGGTTTTTACGTCGTACACCATGAGAAAGAAAGAGACAACGAAATCTCCCAAATTATCACACCGCTTTAAAGTATTGTAAGAATGTTCTTCGTGTCCCGCGTCTCCGTTGACTGCGCCCCCATGTTTTGATACGCGAAATAAATTAACATAACACACCGGTTTTTTGCTTTTTTTTGGTTATTACAATACTGTGAAAAATGGTTATACGAATAAACAAAAACATTATGTCGATATGTGCTATGGAATGGATGTGTAAATACCCCAGCCCTAGTCCTAGCCACATAAAAAAACTCATAAAAAACAGACTACAGCAGCGCTCTCTCTTGTATATTATTGCTCTGAGGTGCAAACCCTCTGCGGGCACAGGTCGCGGAACCAGGCGGAACGAAAGTTGTTAAAAAAGTACACTACTGTGTGAAGGCATACACACTGTTGACTCTACACTGATTGAAATCGTTTTATAACACAGCAAACAGGTGGGAACTTTGTGTCTGTTTTACAGATATTTCAAAGAAAGGTGCTTTAATTAAACAATTGTTGCAAAATAATATTGAACTCTTGTTGACTCAATTGGACTTATCGCAATCGTAAGAACATAGCAAAAAATGTTATTTTGTTTTTTTGTTTTACTTATATTTCAATGACATGGCGCTATTATGAACTAACGTCTTCGATCCAGAACAATCGGGAGATCCACACAAAAGCGTGCTTGGTTTGTCTGTTTTACTTGTATTTCAATGAAATGGTGCTATGACGAACTAACGTTTTTTATCCAGTACTGTCGGGAGATCCAGGAAAAATCATGCCTGATCCTTGTTCCCATACACGATTAACACAATTTATTATTATTATTAATAGCTCTACCCTACCTTACTACCTCCAAACTTTTATATCACTCAAAGTTCACGTCTGTCTCTCGTTTCTCCTTTCAGCATTTCAAGAGATGACAATAGCTCAGAAGTTACATAAGTTCATATTAATAAATAAACGACTTGCGATATGAAGTGATTCACTCAAGAAACAAACTGATGGTTGAAAGATATAATTTTTGTTTTACTTGGGAAAGAAATTGGTTTTAAAGATTTGTCACTATTAATTTAGCGAATCGACTGATTCTCCAATTCGGAACTAGCCGTGCCAAAAGCTAGCGTGATTTTGGCAGTGTAATGCAGAAATAACAGCTGTTCAAAGATAATGTATTCAATGGACAGAGGAGCAATTTCGTATTCAAAATGTGAGCTGCAAATAAATTGCCGGATATTGGGGACATTAGAGGGCAGCTTTAGGAATCGATAGCGCTTCAAATCAACGCAACGGTTCTAAGAACCACCGAAACAATACATGTGGCAAACTAAAAAAAATAAACTTACAACGGGATTCTTCATTCATAACCATTGTTTTCATCGAAACTGATCACCATTGTTTCTTGCATTCCGAGACAAGTTGAAAAACATTGATCTTATTTATTCGTTTATAAAATGATTTTGCATAAAGCAAGTGTTTTACGGTATGTGTACTAAAATAAATATCTATATAACTTTAAAATGTTGCGATATTAGGGCAACAAGCACTCCAGGCTAAAGTACGCCATACACCAAAGAGCAATCACTGTTAAAAAGCTCTGTGATCAAAAAGGACAACTAGGCAAAATGACACTTCAGACCAGATGCTTAGGGAAAATGTGCTTAATCGTTAAGGCTCATTAGGGTAAAATTTTACTTCAGACTATAGGACACTTTAGGCAAAATTTCAATTAAGACCCTTGGGCACTTTGGGCACCATGGGCAAAAAGGCATTATCTCAATATATTGACAAAATAACGGTATAACTAATCTATAATGCAATATAAATGTTTGCTTTGTTAAGCAAGTCGTTTTAAACCGCCCTTTGAGTGATTTTCCGCAAATAAAGCGCAATAAAGATGATTCAACTGTTGTTGTTGTTTATAGTGAATACCGCACCCGAGTCTAACCGCCCAGAGTCAGTGAGACTATAGCACCCCAATTGGGTTATGTTGAGAGTCTCAAGGTAGCGGGGAGTAGGAGATGAGGAAGAGGAAGGTTGGGAAGTACCTGGATATTCAGATCTAGTCACTAAACACGGCTAAAGCCATTTCACGCAACGTTTCGATTCTGAATGGTGGTCTTTCAACAGGGCGATACTTGAAGTAGCTACCACTCTCATATGCTATATATTATAAACTAGCACTTAATGAATGACTCCCCAGGGGGTTAAAGGGTTTTTTTAGTTTTATTTATTTTATATTAGTTACTTTGTACATTCAAGTTTACAAGTAGCTAATTATTTCATTTTCTTCTTAACTTTATAATATTTTACTTATATACTACTTATTTTTTTGATTTATATACATTTTAAATATTTTTTACAGGCTATTTTGAATTTTATTGATAGGCATAATTTTGATGGTTTCCGGCAGAGCATTATAAAATTTCATCCCTTTATATAGTAAGCTATTTTGTGTGTTGGCTTTATTTCTTTCTGGTAGTCTAATTTCTTTGCATGCCCTTGTATTATATTTGTGAATATCAACATTGTAGATAATTTTGTCAGAAAAATATTTTGGTGACAAGTTGTTCTTTATTTTATGTATAAACATCAATGTGTTTAATGTTAGCATCTGTTTTACTGTTAAGATATAACTTGCAGGCCCACGATACTACGTAACACTCACATGCAGCTTACAATGGGTGACATAATATTACCAGTGTTTTATTAATTTATTGCCTCTGAAGCCTGCACACCTGAGCACTGCCGAGTACTTTATGGGCCTTGGACTAATGCGCAATTAAATCTCTATTGTAGTGTTGATCTACGAGTCCCAGGCATCGCGCGCCCAATGCAATTGAGAGATTTACGAGGACGGGGGTTTATCGCAAATGTATTGCGTTGAATATTTATTTTCCTGATTGCGTTACACGTATCCAGGTACTACTGAAAGATTTGATTATTCGATGACCTCACATGTTTACCAGATAAACGACCGATCAAAGAGTGTATTTATAAACATTGGAATGGAGAGCATAACTAACTAACTAACGAAAGGATAGGCAGAGGGGACGGACCGCCATACAACTTTGTTTTGGCACACACTCTTTGCTTCATTTACATTCATACTTCGTCTCATACATACCCTTCTGATAATTGATTCACTTGATCTTCCCATGTCTTTCTCGGGCGTCCCCGACTTCTTCTTCCATTTACTTTCGCGTTATATATTATTTTCCCACTCCTTTCTTCATATATTCGCTCTGCACGCTCAAATCATCTAAGTGCCCTTTCTTGATCCTATTCATTACTCTTTCATTAGCCTTGCATTCTTTCCTAATACCCATTTTTTCAAATAATACGAACAGAGATAAAACAGGAAAAATGAAGTCTCAGTTTCAGCTTAATCTTTTTGTTTGATGTGTCTTTTTCCGTTTTCATATTCTTTGAAGATTGTTAATATTACTTAAATGATTAACATAACAATGAGGCGTAAAGCTTTAAAAAAATAGTACAATTTGTGTTTAGCTTTGTTTGTAAGAGAGAAACAAATGTTATGTGCGATTAAACGAGGAAAACCTTTGGAAGATTAAAAGGTTCATCATCATATCGTGAATATTCTAGGAAGTCATTATGAATTTCACCCACGTATGTGATTCTCTGGCACATTAATTTAATTCGGTTGCCATGTGAGAGTTTTAAATGCGCAGAGTTTGTGACACTATTGCCAAACTTTGACAAAAATAAGGGGGCAGGGGATCGAGAGAAGGACCTGGCAACTCAGATTTAGTCACAGCACATGCGTAGCTAAATCCATTTCATGTTTATTTTTTTTATTAATGGTCTTGGGCGATACTTAAAGCGCATCTACTTTGATATCTAATTAATATTCAGTCTCTGAAAATGCATATATGCGTGATTCAATTCTTAAGAAATCTATAATCATAAAATTCATAATCTAAATCGCTTTTTTGTGGTGAAGTGTGAATCAAGTTAAATTCTAAAAAAATAAAAATAAAATTATTACCAAAGTAGCATGATATTTAAATGGCTTGAATCGTGTGTTTATTTTTCAACATATCTATAATATAAGTTGTCTAAAATTTTGTTACTCCAATCTGACATTTCGTCGACGTAAAATATTGATAGTAACATCAACACTCAAAATAAATACAGTCATTTGGTCATGTGCACAATATTGCTGCAGAAGTGAGATAACCAACAAATCAGTTATATTATTACGTTCTTATTTTTTAAAGCACCAACAGTTGCACGGGTCATGACTTAGTCTAATCAATCACTATTCTTAACTCTTACAAATTAAACAATCAACGCCATTTTTATCTTTCTGATAAATTTTACAACAGCTGTGTACGGTTGTGAAAAATAAATGATAAGAAAGATAATAAAATGATATTTAGGACTACACTTTTTTATCAATACTCAGAAGTCTATCTAACAAACCTGGCAATCAATGTACAATCCTAACCCTCAATGCAAATAATTTGATACCATTTTGATGTCATTATTATTTCTTTTTAAATGAAAGATATCCATTTCAAACCTGACGTTGAAAAAACATTGCCATTCAACTGTCAAAAAGGGGGAAATCGAAAAATTGCATCTGATATTTTACAAGGTTACTGCACTATGGCTGAAAACATTTGGTAAAGCATTGTATTATCTAGTTGATAAATAATGTCCTAAAATCTACACAAATTCCGAAAGTCAATATAACAATAATGGTTCTCGCTTAAAATTAATTATTAAAAAAAAGAAATATCAATTTGGAAATGTCTTGAATATTTATTTACCATTAAAGTTCAAATACGTTGTAAACAAACACGAAATATCCAGATTGTCACTTTTCAAAATTATAACTTCACAACTGTCACTTTTGTTTTTAACTTTGCACAGCCAAACTTCAAAGTAAACCGTGTTTTGCTTTAAAAGTGGCTAAAACACTGTTTTTAGAAACAAAATTAATAACTCGAACAGCAATGTCACGTTCAGTTTTTATTTTGAATGACACTTCAAATTTCGAAGCACAAAAAGTTTTGGAATTTGGAACTTTCAAACGTCACAAAAAGTCCCTTTCAAACCTTCCAATTCAGAACAGGGGTGAATTTAGAAATTCGTACGGGAGCTTGTTCTTATATATTCTTTACGACTCGCGTGCGTTCGGAGGAAAGGGGGGTGAGGGGAGCAGACTGCGCGCGCACGACCGTCACCTCTGTCGAACGGCGAGCAACTAAAAACTTGTTCCTAGTTCCGACTCCAATTTTGTTCTCGAGTTGCTGCGAGTGGATATGGTTTGAATAATTTGAATGATGCCAGCGGGGACCGTATCGGCCTTTATGAATAGAAAGCACCCTGAACTTGTCAAAGGTATTGTCAACGTTTTTAGCAAATATTTAGTTATTTTCATGAACAAAAAACATTAAGACAGGTATACAAATGTTAAATAAAAATATATTCACGATATTTTAATTATACCTTTATAAACTAATGATTATCTTTAGGTTCATAAAATATTGTTTTATTTCAATATGTGATACTGGCTAGTTACAATAAATTACACGCCGTATATATATATATAATATTTGTATCTGTGTGATTACATTTAATATTTTTTTTAATATGTAGTTATAAGTTAGGCAATATTAGTTGTCAGTCACTACATTTAAAGTTTCAAATTGTACATCAAAAATATAAGGCTTGCACATATATTATTAAGTTTTACGAAAAATGCTTTTTTTTCTTCTATTTATTTATTAATGACATTTTATTGAGAAGAGTTCAAGAGATGATCTTTATACATATATTAAAAAAATTATATTTACAATGCTTGTATATATTTTTTTATGTTGAATTCTGATTCATTCGTGTAAAATAAAAAATAAATTGTGACGAGAGCTTTGCGAAAAGCCGTATGGTATCTAAAGAAAATGGATAATTAATTACGTTTATAAATGCCTGAAAATATTTAGATCACGCGGAAGGTAATCCTTAACCAAAATCAAAGACAAAAATTATTAATTTCTTAGTAAATCAAAACTTGGAAATCCGTTAATTTTCTGACATGATTCAATAAAATAATTAATTCTCCTGCTATTCCGTGATTTGTCTCATCTAATTAATTCTGGATAATTAATCACTGCAGATTAATTAATGAAAAATAATAATAGCAAATTAAATCCAAATGATTAATCATAGTTCCCTTTCTCACGCGCCTGGCGGAACAATCATGCCGACTTTTCACTTGCCAGTATTCAAGCACGTAGTTGCTATCTTTCTTGTTGTGGATATGGATGGAATAATAGTGATTCTAATCTCATTCCCTTGGAGCAGGGGTGCACTCAATTAGCGCTTGATTTATGCCCCCTTCGAGATGGTGCATCATTTTTTGGATTCCTGTCTCGGGAATCTATGTCGGAATAATTATTCTTCTTAAAAACCTCCCACTCTTTTATCTTCAACCCATTGTGTGCTTCGATCTTTAATTTAACAAATATTTGAATATGAATTCATCCGTTTCATTTGGATTTTTATACTCCTAGCTTCTGGTAAACTGTTTTTTTTTAATCTGCGGATGTACACATGCACTTTTATACCCATATCTGAACCTTTCTCTCCGATGATTTATGATAACGATCATGATTTTAGATAGTTTTAACTTGTATACATACTATATATTATTTTATACTTCTTAGTTAGTCTTATTAGCATAATTAATTTAGTATAAAGCGCACTTGAGGTGAAATATCACAAAACTGCGCTATTTAAGTTCACTGTTATTTTTATTAATGAGTTTTATTCTTGTCTAATGTGATTGAAAAAGTATAAGAAATTATATTTTGGACGACATATATGTTTAACTTTTTCCACTTCAAACCTTTTTTATTGAATTCCACCAACTCCACCCCAAAATTGCGTGTCTTCTAAAAAAAAATTTTTGTTTTCGAAATATTTATTACATGCTACTACTATATTATAATTCTTAATTCTAATCTGTATAATTAATTTTTGTATGGTATTTTTCAAATCAAATCCCGGGTTGCAGCAAAGGTTTTGAAAAAATAGCAATTGTGAAATCAATATTTCGACAGTAATTATCTTAGTTTGGCACATGCACCCAAGAAGAATGGTCTGCAATATCATGAACACTTTTATCACTGCTCAAAATTCTACAAACTCTGCGTCTTTGAAAAATATCATCGGAACAATCTAAATCAGTTAGGGGAAGTTGGTCCTGTATCTGATGCGTACCGTACTTTTATGACTACCTGCAGTAAGGCACGAACTATGTCATCCTTTTGACACAGCAGGTACTTGAGTGTCTTTTTTCAATTATTTGTTTCATAAACTTTACTAAAAAAAAATACCCCTATTTTAAAATGGTCCACAAAAAGAGGTATTACATCATGTCGAGTGTCACTCGACATTGGAGCTGGTGGAACAAAATCAATGTCGAGTGAGATTCGACATTGGAGTGGAAAAGAGTTAATTCTTTATCACTAATTAATCACGCCGTTTCCCCGCAGGGATAAGCAGAGAGGACGGACCACCATATAACTCTGTCTCGGCACACACTCCTTTCTTCATTCACATTCATATATCGTCTCATACATACTTCTTCTGTTATTCTGACTCTTCACATGACCCGATTTAAGTATTTGATTTACTTGATCATGCCATGTATATCTCGGGCGTTCTCGACTTCTTCTTCCATTCACTTTCGCATCATATATTCTTTTCACACTCCTTTCTTCGTCCATTCTCTCTACATGCTCAAACCATCTACGCGTCCCTTTCTTGATCCTATTCATTACGCTCACATCAGCCTAGCATTCTTTCCGGATGTCCACATTTTTAATACGGTCATACGTGGTTTTAACGGACATACGTCTCAGGGATATCATTTCCAAAGCATTCAGTCTACTTTCATCCTTTCTTTGCCAGTTCCATGCCTCACTGCCACACATCAGGGTTAGTATAAACACTCCATTGTGGACTGCTAGCTTTTGCGCCAGCAGCGTTCAGTGCTTCATTAATGGAGTTTCCTTCAGGGAATTCTTATCACAAACTCAGAAATCGACAGTGCAATCGAAATCGAAATGTGACTAGAAATGGTTTAAGCTATTTGTAGAAACCAGATTGAATAGTTACATTTTTTCCCATTTCATCTTCCCCAACTCCTTACATTCCCCACTTCCCTCAGAATAAATTAAGCTACCATGGTCCCCAAACGTTCAGTTTGGTTTTATTCGTTTAGGTTTGACTTTGATTCATTGTTAACCTTTTAAGTGATTTCTCGCAGCAACGGCGATGAAAAAAAGAGTTAAATTTGGTCATTTATATTAACCCTATCTTCTACACAATTATTCGAGTATAAGATCGGAAACGAATTGTTTAACGATAATTTACTGTTAATAATACAATCGAACGGGCAAGCCAAAAACCCAAAAAGAAAGCAAATTTTCGGCAACAGGCTGGTATACTGAATTAATATGAAAAATAAAATAAATTGTTATATTAAATACTATGTAAAAAGTAATGCAACACATATTAATCTTTAAAAAAACTTTGAAAATTCTATCCTTTTAAATTGACTGATGACAATGATGCCATTGTTATCATTCTAATCATCAAAAAACAGACTGACATAGAAAAAAAACGAATAGTCTATTAGATAAACATTACTCCGCTCAGTTTTGCCATTGTATTTTTAAAATCTATTTTTATATGGCAGATAAACTCGAGTAACCCTTGCCCATGGGTCGGGTGAAATATCACTGGGATATATTCGGTAGATTAATAAAGCGCCATAAATAAAGGCGTGGGCACAAAGGCTTGAACATATACCAACATATTGATACACGGGGCATAGTCAAATGCATTTGTATTTCATGACACATACAATAAAACGTATTTTTATTTTCAACGCAAGCCCGAAAAATGCATTTTAAACTGTAGCAGTAGAAAACGTTAATATTTAAAAAGTTATGAGTACAAAAAACACACAGTGGTTTGAAAAACTTTCATCTTACTTTATTTTGGTTTTTTTCATTATTTTAAAGGTTGTTCAAATTGTAAATTGTCCAAAGAAGCGAAGCTATCAGTTCACAATAGAGTGCTTATACCAACCCTGATGTATGGCAGTGAGGCATGGAACTGGCAGAGGAAATGATGAAAGTAGACTGAATACTGTAGAAATTAAGTCTCTGAGGCGTATGTTCGGTAAAATTATGTATGATCGTGTTAAAAATATGGATATCGGAAAGAATGCAAGGTTGATGTAAGCGTAATGAATAGGATTAAAAAATGGACGCTTAGATAGTTTAGGCATCTAGAGCGACTAAACGAAGGAAAGGAGTGTGAGAAGAATATATCAAGCGAAAGTGAATGGTAGGAGAAGTCGGGGACGCCCGAGGAAGACGTGACACGATCAAGTGAATCAAATACTTCAGTCGGGCCATGTCAAGAGCCAGAATAACAGAAGAGTATGTACTCGTATGAGACGATTTATAAATGTGAATGAAGAAAGGAGTGTGTGACAAAACAGAGTTGTATGGGAGTCTATCCTCTCTGCCTACCCCTGCGAAGAAACGGCGTGATGGTTATTTAATCATTAGAAGGTTGTCAATTTCTCGGTGGATAAGTTCTTATACCTATATAATAGTGCATTGGGAATCTAATTAGTTTTACATCTATCACTGGCAATAATGTCAAATTCAGAGCATGGCTTCACATTCAATCATCGGTATAATAAAGCGGGTTATGTTAGATTGTTTTTTCCTTCATAACATCGGTCGTTCGAAAGCTGACTGCTGTTTAATATGACATCGAAACTAAAAATATTTTTTAGGTATTTTAAAACGTTTCATCTCAACGCGTTTTTGAATGCGAAACCGTGATTTGTGTAAAAACTCTGTCGTAGAGTAGGAAATTAAGGTACAAGCATAACTGGTTAACAATGCTTTGTTTGTTTTTGCGGTGTTCTCCTTAATTGTATCCTTACAACTCAATGTCCTTACTGTCTACGTCTACTGAAAACCCTATACTCATTCTATACAGAGTGGCCGAGATGAGTCAGCGCTACCTGGAATCCGTGGACACTCTCGTCTAGGCTGCCGCCCAGTTTTACAGCGCGCCCCTATATAACACATTCTAGCCGCTGTAAAAGTCATTTTTGGTTTTATTTTTTTCATTACTAGACGATATTTTTTAAAATTTGAATTCAATTTAATTTATATGTATTATTTATATGGCAAACAGAGTATTCCACCCACCGCTCTGTTCCGCTGAAATAAAAATGTTATTATTATTATTGTTGTCACAAAATATTTTATTTTTCTTTTGTTACTTGTTATATTGACACTGTATACATTTTTAGAATCGTTAATTTATAATACTTGAATATTATTGTTTTTAAGTACCAACATGTTAACTGTCCTCAATATTAATTCCTTTTCTTCGCTTTGACAACTTTGTTAATATGAATTCATACGCATCTGGATTTTCAGAACCTTAGCTTCTGTTAAATTGTTTTTTCAATCTGTTGATGTACACATGCACTGTTATACCCATATCTGAACATTTTTCTCTCTCGTGATTTATGATAACAATCATGATTTTAGATAGTCTTAATTTGTATACTTGGTAAATATTATTTTTTCATTGTTATAATAACTTAGTATGAAGCTCACTTGAGGTGAAATATCATAAAACTGCGCTATATGAGTTCAAGGTTATTATTATTAATATGAAATTAGTTAAAATGCAGTTCTCTCCCAATGTGGCAACTCTACTCCTAGGCAACATGTTAAATTATTTACAAGAGAACTTTAATTGATATTTTATTGAAATGCTGCGTTTAAAATGGCTTTGTTCACAGCCCACAAAGATTTAGGTTCGTTGGCAACTGTTGGCCACTATATTTATATAACATGTTAGTAGTTCATGCACAAACAATTAGAAACCTTTACTCTTCATATTGTTAAACTGAAAAACATTGGTTTTGGTTGACCACATTTTTTTAGCACAGCTGTTGAAGAAAATAGAATAGATATCGAAGTATAGGAACACGGAACTGTATATTCTATCTAAGCAGTGATTTTGGTTTCCATAGCATGTATCAGATATTGCGATAATTTATGTAAAAGGATCTGAGAAGGGTAGAACAGGTAGATATTTTTTACACATATTTCAACTGAGGGGTGAAATCGCAGGGGCTATTTAGGGGCTGTTAGCAGCGAGAGTAAGAAACTATTTGTATTGCCATTGATCACAACCTTTTTGAATCAACTTTAAATATTTACGTAGGTCTGAAAATTTCATCAATTTAATTTCATAAAAATTAGAGATGAATTCGAAAGCAGTAAAATATTATGACATTTTAGCTTTTTCTGCATACATTCATTCATGTATTTAATTTCAATTGTTTTCCGAATATTTTTTTTTCAATTAATAGATTAAATGAAGTTAAGTCAAATATATCACATCCTTCACTTAACCTTTTCCACTCCAAGCCTGTTTTTGTTGTTTTTATTCCACCCTCAGAGCAAGAATATATAGAGAGATAGATAAATATTTTTTTACCCAACCTATACAAATTTACGATAAATCACTTTCTCCGGCTTTTTACGTCGTAAACCGTGAGAGAGAAAGAGACAAGACAAGTTCCAACATAATATAGCCCCATCATTCGGTATGTAGGCATGTTCTCCCTCTCCCGAGTTTCCGGCGAATCCGCCCACTACGTTTTGATATGCGACATAACTGGACATAACTCAACGGTTTTTAAGGTTGTATCCTATATTTTTGTTTATGATAATACTGTGAAAAGGTGGTTATACAAATAAACAAAAATATTATGTCGACATGTGTTATGAATGGGTGTATAAATACCCTAGCCCTAATCTTATTACGCCCAGGTTTATCCGAGTCAGGCAAAACTCATCAATACTGACTACAGTCGCGCTCTCCTTTATATTTTTGCTCTGAGATTCCACCAGTTCCACGCCACAATTGCGCTTTTAATAAATAAAAAATAATCTGAAAACTTTCATTTCGCGAGTTATTACGGGATACTATATCATAATTCTTAATTCAAATTCATTTTGACATGGTATGTTTCAAAATAAATCCCGGGATGAAGCGAAGGTTTTGCAAAAGTCAATATTTGAACAATCATTATCTTGGTTTGAAACATGCGCCCACGAAGAATTTCTAGGTTCTATAAACTCTGGTTCTTCTTTGAAAAATATCATCGGTCTGTTACGGCGGTACTTGGTCCTGAATATTCTAGAATATTTATTCAAATTGTGTATGTGTATGGAACTGATCGACAGGCTGGACTGGACTTGCTTGGCTTGCCTAGCTCGCCTGGTTTGTGATTTGTTCGAGATTTTCGTCTGTCCTTGACAGCGTGCCTAACCAGCGCTCTTTTTGACACAGAGACTTGCCGGAACTGTGTGTCAAAGCACGGTCCGGCTCGATTCTGCCGCGCAAGCGGATAAACTGCCTTTTTCAAGGCATTGTGTTCTTTTACTACGCCCAATTAGAAACTCCCAACTGCCTTTCTCAAGGCAAACTAACCTTTTGTAACTGTTTTTTAGCCCCATCCTGGCCCCGCCGGGGATGGACCCCAAGTCGGCTCCCCGCCTGAAAAGGAAGCAGGGATACTCGAGGCTCCTGGGCCGCATGCGCCCGGTTGCAGCCTTGGAATCACCGATCGAGGTGCCATTCGGCGCCCACTAGGTCTGCCAGGACACGGAGTTGGGAACGGTGACATTCACCATCCCAAAAATCGTGTCCCAGCGAAAGCCGGAGTCTAAGCCGATGGCCGGACCCTCATCGGCGCCCCAAGGCAGGCCCGCAGGACCTGGACCTGCCTCGGCCTACAAGGCCCCACCCTGCCCCGCCGCGTCGATGGACACGACGGCCGCGAGAGACGGATGGCAGACGCCATCCAATCCCAAGAGGTGTCATTCACCTCCGGTCCCGGCATTTAATGTCAAATGCGGGAACCGTTTCACCGGATTACCCGAGGTAAGCGAGGGCGGCCCTAAAGCAAAACGCACATTCAATTCTAAACCTCTGTCCACAGGTGCAGCAGCCCCGAGGACAGCCAGGGTCCCTCCAGTGGTGATGACCCTGGGTACCCAGACGCACGGCCAGGTCACCGACGCCGTGCAGAAGCTCCTCGGACCGGGGAAAATCTTCAACCTCCGGTACAACCGGGGCGGGACGGCGAACATCTTCGTCAACTCACTGGAGGATCACCGGACCCTCACCAACGGGCTGCGAGCGGAGGCGCGCAGCTTCCACACCTTCTCCACCGAGGCGGAGAAGATGAAGAAGGCGGTCATCCGAGGACTGCCGAGGGTTGAGGTGGACCTCGTCAAGGAGGACTTGAGGCCCAGGGTTTCCCCGCCAGCAAGGTCACGATGATGACCTCCGCCAACGCGGAATACCCGCTCTACTTGGCGCATTTCGGCCAGGAAATCAACATGGGACAGCTACGCGCGGCGCTGCGCTACGTGTGTCACTGTAAGGTGACCATCACACGTTACAGGAGCAGGCACCTGCAGCACGGGACACAGTGCTACCGCTGCCAGAACTTCGGACACGGCTCGCGTAACTGCAGCCACGCAGCCAGGTGCGTAAAGTGCCTGATGGAGCACGCCTCGTCGGAGTGCCCCAAGGTGACCAGGGACGAGCCAGCCGCATGCTGCAACTGCGGGAGGCCCTCATCCGGCCAACTTCCGAGGCTGCCCTAAGCGAGTGGCGTACGTCGCGTCGCTGCAACCGCGTGCGAAGCCCGCGCAGCGCCTCGACCAACAGGCCCGCCGCCCCTAGAGCCGCCCCCCGGGCCGAGGCCCCGAGGATGGACTCACGCTCCTGGGCCAACGTGGCAGCAGGCGTATCCGCCGCTCCCGCCCCTCAACCCATGCCCTCTGCCCGGCCCCAAGCCGCGCGAGAAGCGCCCGTCTGCCGAGGATGACCTGGACATTATGTCCCTCCTTCAAGGACTCCTGCGCGTCCGCTCGCAGCTCGCCCGCTGCACCTCCCGTACCGAGAAGATGATGATCCTGATGGAGCTCATCACCTCGACCATCGATGGATAGTGAAGTCAAGTGCCTCATCTGGAACGCTCGTAGCGTTCGCTACAAGATTGACGAGCTGCTCGAACTGGTGAGTCGCTTACACATTGATATCATTTTAGTTACAGAAACGCATTTAGTTCCCAACACTGCATTTAGAGTGCCCGGCTTCGAAGTTTACCGAGACGACCGCGAAGGAAGAGCGGGCGGAACCGCCATTTTCGTTCGCGATACTATCTCAGCCACCAGAATACCTACCCCGTCACTGCAGCACACCGAGGCCACAGTCATCAGAGTCGACATAGAGGATCGAGCGCACACCATCGTCGCTGCCTACTGCCCCCACCGAGCCGCGCTCACCCGAAGGGACCTGAGCGCGCTCACTAGAATGGGCCCGATAGTTGTGATTGGAGGCGATCTGAACGCCAAACACAACTACTGGAATAACTATCGCGGGAACGCGAATGGAAACGCGCTCTTCTCGCACATGCAGACACACGACTACGACGTCATGGCGCCGGATAGACCGACATTCTACTCGAGGCTTTCGAAGTATCCGAGCACGCTAGACATAGCGCTCGTGAGGAACGCGAGGACAATCTCGCCACTTCAGACGCTGGACGAGCTGTCGTCGGATCATCTGCCGGTGTGCTTCACACTGGGCGGCACCGCAGTCAGAAGCCAGAGGACACAGCGAGACTTCAGAGCGGCCGACTGGGACGGCTTCAAGAGAGATATCAACGAGCGGGATCTTACCTGTCGTCGGATACTCTGCGCTCGGAACAAGAAATCGACGAAGCTGCGGGCACTCTCACGCAGATCATACAACAAGCCCAAAACACACACATTCCCCTCAGGAAAGTGACACCATTCACGGTCAAGCTTCCCGACTACGTCTTGTCGCTCATCAGAGAGAAGAATCGCCTGCGGCGCACCTACCACCGGACACGAGATGATTTCTACAAATCGGCGCACAACGTCTTGCAGCGAGAGATCAAGCGGCAAATAGCGGACCTCAAGAACCAGCTCTGGACGAGCAAAGTTGCCTCGCTCTCACCTCGGAGACAACTCCCTGTGGAAGATGGCCAAGGCGCTAAGAAGCCAGGACAACGCAATTCCGCCGCTCAGCAAGCTAGACGGCACGGGGCTCGCCCTGTCGCACGAAGAGAAGGCAAATGCGCTCGCGGACGGATTCGAGAAGGCGTACGCGGCCACGGACGGAATGGACGACGCAGAGACCGACCGGATCGTGGCCGCGTCACTGCGAGAATTGGACCTGTCCGCGCAGACCGACTTGGCCGACATACATCTCAGCACGCCGAGCGAGGTGGCCGGGATCATCAAGCGACTGAAGACAAACAAGGCGCCGGGAAGCGACCAAATACACAACGTTTTACTCAAACACCTTCCTCAGAGAGCCATCATTTACACCACAAAGCTGTTCAACGCTTGCATCATTACCGGACACTTTCCCTCGTTATGGAGAAGAGGCGACAGTTTTGCCCCTTCAACAAATTGAACAAGGACAAAACCAAGCCAACGAACTACCGTCCGATCAGTCTGTTATCGACGATGAGCAAAGTGTTTGAACAGATTATACTCAACCGGCTCGTACCACATCACGACTCCAACGCGACCCTACCAGACGAGCAGTTCGGTTTCCGGAAAAAGCACTCCACTACCCATCAGCTGACCCGAGTAGTGGAATTCGTCTCGCGAAAATTCAACGAAGATCGCTACACCGCCATGGCGCTCCTGGACCTGGAGAAAGCTTTCGACACTGTGTGGACGGACGGTCTCGTACACAAGCTGTACGCGACCAAGACGCCCGTCTACATAGTACGCCTGATAAGAAAGTATCTGACAAGCAGATCGTTCAGAGTAGCGTGCAGGGGCGCCCTCTCATCGTCACGTGGGATACCTAAAGGAGTGCCGCAGGGAAGTCTTCTCGGCCCGTACCTCCTCAACATCTTCACGCACGACGTCCCTTCAGACGAGAGATGCGAGAAAGGGATCTACGCAGACGATCTCACTCTCTACGTCGCATCGCGGGACATCAACATGGCGGCTATCTACCTACAGCGCGCGCTCGATCAGCTGGCGGCCTATTACAAGAAGTGGCGCCTCGCTGAACGCCGCCAAGACGGAAGCCATCACGTTCACCAGGAAACGCGCCATCACCACACCAGATTTCCAGATGCAAATGGAGGGACACGACATCGAGTGGAAGGACGAAGTGAAGTACCTCGGCCTCATCATGGACAGAAGACTGAACTGGAAATCCCACGTGATCAACACGCAGAACCGGGCGAGGAAAGCGATCGGGGCCATGAGGCCAATCTTCAACAGACGAAGTCCACTACCTCCCAGATCCAAACTCCTGGTATACTATACACTTATTAGACCTGTCATCACATATGCTATTCCCGTCTGGAGTAGCATATCACACTCTACACACACCCAGATCCAGTGCATTCAGAACTGTTGCATTAAAATCATTTTTAACACTAGACTCAGAACAAATCTCAAACGATTACACTCTGAAAAAGAAATACCTACCTTGTTCGAACACACACACCGCCTGACCGAGCGCTTTTACAGTTCACTCAAACACAACAAGAATCCACTCATCAAATCAATCGGTCAATACGATTCACTTTGCGATTTCACCTTCCGATACAAACACAGAATGCCGAAACACATTTTGTTAGATTTAAATTCAGTTTGGCATATTCCAGACATGGACGAGTATTCGTAATAGGTACTTTCCTATCCTAGTTTCAAGATTCCGATAGGTAACTCCCATTACCTATCATAATTCCAAGATTCCGATAGGTAACTCCCATTACCTATCCACCCATGTTTTGCTATAAATATTTATATGTATGTATATTACTATATTCCCATAATTATCTATGTACACAAAAACAGACACACACCCAACACCACACAATGCAGGGCGTCAGATATGACGTCACTGAAGGCCACAATGTCTTCATGCTGGGCATGTGGCCGTTTCCACCTGTATAGGGTTTTCTATGGTTTTCCCTATTACCGCGGCGAATGCGGTGGAATTCCTAAACAAAGGCCATAGCCGACCCCCCCCCCATCCGCACTCAACACGAACACACTTATGTATTTATGCCGTAGTGCTGTGTCGAGAGGGAGAAGACGTTGATGATCCATTAATATCATGCAATTTTTGTAGGGTTTTTACAAACATATTTTTTCCCTACGTAAACTCCTGAACTTAAATTCAATAGTCCGTAAATGCATTTTTTCACCCACATGAGGTAGCAAAGTAAGGCGCAATGCGCCGTCCTATTGGTATAAGGGACAAGAGTTAGAGTTAGAATCAGTAACTTTAAATGATTCATCACTTAATGATAAATAAGAATCTAGAAAATGAAAAAAAAAAAAAAAAATTGTGTATTTCGAATTGCGACATTAAATATATGTCGATTAAAATGAATCCGTTGTAATTTTTTAAACAGGATTTTTGTAGTTATTATATTTCTAAGTAACTAACTGGCCATCACGCCATTTCGCCGTATGGGTGGGTAGGCAGAGAGGACAAAACGCCATACAACTCTGTCTTGGCACACACTTCTTGCTTCGTTCACATTCAGACATTGTCTCATACATACTCTTCTGTTATTCTGATTCTTCAAGTGGCCCGATTCAAGTATTTGATTCACTTGATCGTGCCATGTCTTCCTTGTGCGTTCTCGACTTCTTCCATTTTATTTCGCATCGTATATTATTTTCAGACCCCTTTCTTCGTCCATTCTCTCTACAAGCCCAAACCATCTAAGCGTTCCTTTCTTGATCCTATTCCTATTCATTACGCTCACATCAGCCTTGCATTCTTTCCGGATATCTACATTTTTAACACGGTCAAAGATGGTTTTACAGCACATACTTACATACTTACATACTTCACATACTGCACATACTGCACATACTTACATACTTCACTGGCTTAAATGTCCCGAAAGAATCCAGTTTAAGCTTTGCTGGATGGTTTTCAAATCAATTAACGGAATGGCTCCGGCTTATTTATCGGAATTGTGTATTCCTGAAGATTCTAATTCGCGACAGTCAACTCTTAGATCAGCAATGTCATCGGCTATCGGAAGGTTGAAAGAACCAAAGCGCACACCAGACACTAAGTTTGGAGAGCGCGCCTTCGGAGTGTCAGGTCCTAAAGCCTGGAATGGACTACCACATGATCTGAGAGTAATAAAAGACTCGACAGAGTTCAGAGCCAAACTCAAAACTCATTTTTTCAGAAAATCATATCCATAATCAAGATGTAACAAGCCCAATCAAGAAAACTTTTCAGACTCTCATTCCTTAAATTCATTAGAAGATTATCACCATTATCTGTTTTTCACTACGAAAAGTTAAAAAATACCTCCGATATACTTTATCTTAAATTTGCCTTCATGCCCTAAAAATTAAAAAAAAAAAATTAAAATAAAAAAAATAAAAATAAAAATAAAAAAAATAAATAAACAAAATAAAATAAAATAAAAATAAAAATTTAAGTTATTCTAAATTTTAGGTTATTATGATATGGTGATTGTGTCCTGCCAGAAGTGACCTGCCAGGTAAGTATGTTGCTGTATATTTATATGAACTAAGAATTAATATTAAGTAGAAATTAAGATTTGTACAGCGCCCTTGAGGTGATTTTTCACAAAAACGGCGCTATACAAATTATCCAAATATTATTATTATTATACGTCTCAGAGGTCTCATTTCCACAGCATTCAGTCTACTTTCATCCTTCCTCTGCCAGTTCCATGCCTCACTGCCATACATCAGGGTTGGTATAAGCACTCCATTTTGAACTGCTAGCTTCGCTTCTTTGGACAATTTCTTATTAGCGCCAACAGCGTTCAGTCCACCATTAATGGAGTTTCCTGTATTCACCCTTCTTTCAATATCAGCCTTTCCATCTCTTGTAAACACATACTTCCTCAGTACACAAACTCATCCACTTGCTCCAAGTATTCATCATTCACAACTCTATTGCATGCTGTTCTCGTACTCTCTCTTTATAATAATAATAATAATAAATCTTTATTTAAATACAGTTTACAGTAATAACAGCAAAATAATAAAAATAAAAGCAGAATAATCATATAAAATACATAAGGTATATAAAGGTGTAGGTACATTTATATATTTTAACAAGAGATCTATACATTGTAAACAGTAAATATATATATTACATAAACATATATATATATATATAGATCATTATTCGTATTTGCTTAAATACATATAAACTTAGTTTTCGTAAATTTGTGTACAGTTATTACTTTTGTTTTCTCGTAATCTGCCTCACTAGGCAAGCCTGTGTTGAGGCAGTAATTTTTGCCGATTGTTTTGGTTACTTCAAATTAAATTAATCTATGGTTAATGTTATTTAAAAGTGTGAATTTAATATTAATATAGAAATAGTAACATAAAATTGTACATTTATGAATAAGTAATTATTTGTTCTGTGATTGGTTTATTCAATGATTTCGAATTAGGGTGAGTGCACCGGTAAATGCTCTGTCTTTGCTATTAATCCAATTTTTTATGTTACGTTTGAAATTATTTAATGTTAGACTTTGTTTTAAATTTTCTGGAAGAATATTGAAGATTCTTGTCGCAATGTACCTAAAACTCCGTTGACCAAATGTGGTAGAGATAACAGGATATTGGAGTAAATCTTTGTTAGTGTTACGAGTAAATCGAGTGTGTGGTCTTTTTTCATAATATTTATGTTTGTTTGTAAAAAGATGTGTGAGAATTGATTTTACATATATTTGTCGAACGTCAAAGACTTTCATTATGTGGTAAATTGAGTTAGAACTTGCAATTAGGGGTAGCTTGAGGATAATTTTTATAATTGTTTTTTGTGCTTTTATGACAGGGTCTATGGCAGATGAAGTTCCACCTCCCCAAGCTATGATACCATACTCAATAAAATATTGACATATCGCAAAGTAAATCATTTTTAAGTGTTTCAAGTCAAGAAAGTTTCTTATGGTTCTAAAAAAGAAAATGGTTTTTCTGATTTTATGTGCAATGTTTTGCGTGTGAAGGTTACATTTGAGGAACGGATCAATGGTGAGGCCAAGGTACTTCATCTGAGTGGTGCGATCTATCTTAGGGCACTGACAGCATACGTCCGGATTTAGACACGAATGTATTCTAATGGGGATATTATCGTGTGGTTGGCCTGTAATGTTAATGCTTGATGTGATATATTTTGTTTTTTCGGTGTTTAGAGTGAGTGTATTCATATCCAACCATTTTTTGACAATGCCAATATCCCTTTCAGCGTTTTTATATACAGCTGACCACGTATCAGCTTGAAACAGTAAAACCGTATCATCAGCAAAACTGACGATTTTTCCTTGAATATTAAGGTTACATAGTTCGTTAATATATAGCAGAAATTAAGTCGGACCTAATATACTTCCTTGAGGAATTCCGTATTTAGATGAGCACTGGTTGCTGAGTATATTCTGTATTTTCACTTGTTGTTTGCGTCCATTTAGGTAGCTTTTCAATAAGTTTAGTTCATTTCCTGTAATGCCAATTTTTTCAAGTTTTTTAATTAATTTGTAATGAGATATTGTGTCAAATGCCTTAGAAAGGTCTAAGAAAATTGAGATACATTTTTTGCCGTTATCGAGGGACTTCACAATGAAATCAGTAACAGCAGCGATAGCATCTGAGGTACTCTTATTTTGTTGAAACCCGTATTGGTTTTCTGAGTATAATATATTTAATTTATAATATATTTCAAAAACGCTTTTTATATTTATGTTATTATTTAAGTTACAAACAATCTGATCAAATCTTATTGCTCTCTAAGATAGTATTGTATATGACCTCGGCGTCTTCCGTTTTTTTGCCTTTGCTTCGTTTGTTGATATTTTGCATTGAAAAGGTATAATAACAACAAAACTATAACAATAATTAATCATCAGTTCTTTCGTTTTAAAATATCAACTTCGTGGTGTAAACAAAGGACTACAAACTACAAAGTAATCCGCACAAGTACCCATATTTCTTTACGCGGCATCCACCTTCAAAAACTAAATAGATTGAATTACATCTGTTCATGCAATCTGTGGGAAAATAATCCTTCGATCTGCCAACAATGTTATTAACATTGCCAAAACAGGTTGCATGCAAGCAGGACCCAACAGAGGACTCTGCAGTAACCCACAAAGGAAGGCCCATTTAATTTGCATTAAGCACATCCTGCAAGAGAGCGCAACTTTGTGGGTCAACTTCCAGGGGATACATTGCACTAACCTACGCTCTATCCTTCCCTTAAAATAGGGCAACATGATAAAATAGCCAACCCTTCAACTCAGAACCCTTTTAAAAGGTGTTGTCTATTGGGAGCTTTCGCCAAAATGTCGACGAGCTTTTTTGTTTAATGCAACTATGAAGATGATCTTATTAGTATGGGATAAGTGCATTGTTAAACATGAACTGCATAGGTAGTTGCAAAATTCAAATAAAAATGTACTTTACTAATGCAATTTAGAATATGTATCGTAGTGCTGTATTTGTATGGGTGTTTTATGTTTAAGTTTAATGTGTAAGAATTTTGAAGATGATTTCGATCTTTTATTTTCCAAGACTTTGTTTTTATACTTTTACAAAACCAGTAACTCGACATCAATTTAGATATTATCAGATAATTAAATCGTTAACTCACATTTATTTATGGACGTGTGAAGATTACTTAAGGTTATTTTAGTAGTAGAAGACACCTCTGTTGATTTATCGAGAAGCTCTTGTGAAATGCCTTATGGTTTTAAGTATTTAGACATTCTGGAGATAACTGAATGTGATAGGGAGAGATAAACACAGATTTTTCATTAAAGTTACAATTAAGTGATTAAAGAGAAGTTATTGGTCAATAATTTATTATTATTTTCTATGCAATAAGGTCAACATTCTAGGATTCGTATTTGTATAGGACATATCGATAAAAATACCATTTAAAATAAAATATCAAATACACGTAGTATTATATCTACTCTGAAGATGGTTGTGTCTGAAATTAGCCTTAGCCCAACATAAAATGTTCTACGCCATGTTCTTGTTTTTCAAACTATTTTCTATAATGTTCATCAGAATATTTTGTAATAATAATTTATTGTTTACACATTACAATAGATTCAATCCTTTTATCGTGTACTTCTATGACTGTTTCCGTGACGGACAGTTGTTATTGCAAACAAAACCCGTAGTTCTTTCATACCCAAATGTTTTTGATAACAAAGCGTTTTAAAATAGACTCAGCGGGTCACGAAAATAAATGCATGAGTCGAGTCGGAAATCTCGCTAGTTATGCAACTGATTAATTATTCTGGAAGCAAAAATACGTTTATTCATGAGTGAAAAAGCCTCAGTGTTCTCTCTTCAGTGGAAATAAATAATCCAAATTTAGAAACTTTTAAAGGAGATTGAAAAAACTACCCACGTTTTGATTATAGTTTTATAATTAAGAGAAATATGATGAAATAATTTTTTTATTGTAAAAATAATAATATTGTCATTTCCATAGCGCCGTTTTCGTGAAAAATCATCTCTAAGATGCTTTAAAATTGTACATATTTTACCTACTGAGAAAGAAACACATCTAATTCGGTATCTTCTCTTTCTCTTTAAAATGTAGTTAAGAATTAGACAAAACAGATTTTAATATTACTTTACAAAATAGACAATCTTTTCAGTGGGTGTCGAAAAGATACATTGTCAGGAGACAGATTTTACCACAAAAAATGGAATGAGAGCAATCGCTATTCTCGTAAAAAGTTTGCTTTATTTGTTTAAAACTAGCCAAGTATTCGCTGGTGCCTTTTAATGATTGACCCGAAGTATTTAGTTCAAAAGTTGACACGAATATTTTTGCCGCGTTCCTTTGCACTTTCATGCGTTGCATTCTGCATTCCTGTCATTCGAGTCGCAAGTTGCAGACTCTCACAGTGCGCAAGTGCAGTCCTCCCAAATCAGGTTGCGTAGCTCGGAGCAGCCATCATCATCAGCCGAACCGTGGAACATGCGGACACAAAGGGGACAAACAAAGCGGAATGAAGTGAGACGAATAAAGGAGCCGTGTTTAGCCGGTGTCATCCATTGTACGCGATTATTGGGTCAAATAAAATCGGACAACAGGTTTGCTTTATGGCTAGGTACTTATTATTCCAAGACCGGAATGGGAGACGGAGGACTCGGGATTCTCTCACTGGACCACTAGGCCTGTACCGGTTACAGAAGCGTGAGACGAACGAGTCTAAGATGGGAGATAAAACTGCATTCAGTCTTATTGACGCTTGAACGAAGATGCATTTAATGTTTGCTTTAATCGGGCGTCAGGTTGTTTGAATTTTTATTTATGGAGTCCGTTTATGCGAGGCTTTGCGATGGAAACGCGATTGGTGATTAGGTATTTATGGTAACGTTTTATCCTGGATGTATTAGAGTGAAAGCCCGTCTTGTGAGATAAAATATTTTTTAAAGTTCAGACAAAAGAAATTGTCTTATAATACAATTCGTTGTACCTATCTCTGTGTGTAAATATCTCATCAAGATATGTAGACATACACAGTGAACAAACGTTCTAAATATCAGGCAAAGGAAACAGAGTGTTTTTTCCAAATATGATATTTTTTTTATTAAATCATTAATCAACAATCCAATATATTTTTATATACTGTTTTATATGGACCAGAATCAATAGAAAAGAGAGGACGAGAAGTAGTATTGGATTCTAAAGAAAAAACAATGCGTATTTTTTAATTATCTTGAAATTTTTGGTACCAGTCTAAATTATTTTTGTCACTACCAAAACTTTGACTTGACCTTGGCTTTGATTTGAATGTTCTTTCTTATGTATAATTTTGTCCTATTTTTGTTATTGTTTCATTGAATATTATGTATATTCTGTTCGTTCTCTGTTGCTCTTTTTTCCCATTTCGTGTTATGGAATTTTATTTTGTAATTGGACAATAGTCCGTTAGTTTATAAATAAATAAATAAATATTTTCACCGAAAAAATCGTGAGATAATGAAGGAATAATAGAACTATATTCAAATGAGTTGCACTATTTGTACACTAAAAACTTCCATTTGTTTAACTTTCAACACCACAAAGGATCAACTCTACTAAGATTACGAGTATACCATAATATCATAATTAAACCTCACGATTTATCATCTAGAAAAGCTTAACAATACAAATACACGTCTTGCACAAAGGAGAATAGTTAAAAAGGTCCATTGTCCAGTCAGGTGTCCGTTCCAAAACAAGCATTGTTCGTGGGACCCCAGCAGCCAGCATCCTTAGTTAAAAATATCCTAGAAACCCTAACCCAACCGTCCGATTCTAGGACCTCCTTAATGCGACAAATTAACATCTTTCCTCGGTCAATTGGCCGAACAAAGAGAATAATGGAATAATGTAAAACGAGAGTTAACAGTCTCAACGAAACGGCGCCCTAGACTGTCCCAGAGCTAGTTAAATAACTCCCCTATTTCTCTGGGCTAGGGTTGTTGCTTGAGCTATTACGAAATCAAGACACTGGTGCAGCCAGTACCACCTGATTATGTATGGTCATTAATTTGATGGTGACGTAGAAAAAATGTTTAGCGAAATCACATACTTATAAAAGTATTAGTAAAGTTATCGCTTAATATTTCAGTTGCTAATTACAAGCAACTGGTTAGTCAAAAGATTATTGTTTTGATCAAATACTATTATTTATGTTCTGCTAAAACTATTAAGTCTTATGTCTAACTTTTTAGACGTTTTTTTTAAACGAAGCAACTGTCCAAAAATCAAACGAATAAAAAAAAGTTTTACAAAGTTTATAGAGTATAAAATAGTTAAAATATTATAGTTGTACAAAATAACCACGTTAAAAAAAAATGTTTTTGTGATGTCCTCGAGTTTTTTTTTTAGAAGTGCGGCTTTTTTTAACCATGTTTTTGTTTTTTTTTTCTGTTTCGATAAATAATGAAATATCGAACATAAAATGTTGCGCAAAAACTTTTAGATTGATCTATTTATTCTTTAGATTTTTTGAGTTTGGTATACGACTATTTTTTTCTCAGTGTTCTTACTTTTTATAACTTGGTGCTTCTGTTTCTTCAACCTGCTGAAGAATAGATCTCTTTTTATAATGTTTTATTTCGAAAATTGTTGTACGACTGTAATAAATTTCACGTTGAATATTGGATCAACACTTGTCACAAAGGAATAGATAGAGCTATAGACAGTTATATTTGTAGCATGTTTTCATGAAACCTCTAGCTTCTCTAGTCTAGCCCTGGGTAGGGGGAAGGTGTGAACTTGCCCGCTCGGCCACAATAGAGGTTAATGCCCCGATAATGACACACATGCAAGACGAAAGTCTGCAGAGAGAGAGGAATCAATTCCATTGCACATTCTAGGGGTCAAAACCAATTCCTTTGTAGCGGGATTAGTAACTTGCCCGACCCCGTTTCTAAGGAACCCCAAAAATATCCCATTGTCCGCGAAGCTGCCAAACGCTCCAGTATGAGAACGAAACGAAAACTTATGAATAAATATAGACGGTGCAGAGATGCATAGATTAATCCGTTCAACGCACACTCCGAGTTATTGACTGAACATCGTCGAGTTGGTGGTGAGGAGAGTGAGTAGGTACCTGGCAGAACCACTCGGGGATTTTCGTTCTCACGAAATAACTGCGAGTGTAGGCCAGTTACTTGGAGTTTTATTTTGTTTTGTTGTAAGTAGGTACTCGTAAATTGTTGGTGTTCAATATTAGTATTTATATTGAAATAAATTTAACTCAGCAGATAGAAAGAAACCGTCGAGTGGTATTTTTATTTGAAAACTTATCTCCGCCGAAACCATACGCATAAATAAAGAAAAAGTTGAAAACTTTATTTACTAGCTAGCCTAATATGTATTGTCTTTGCACTTGGATCTTCTAAAACTATTTCTATTCGTTCTTGAAGGTTTATCTAACAAATTCAACCCTTTTATAGCCGACATCTGCACCAATGTGGATATAGGTTTAGGCTTCTATAATCTATGCAAATCTCGAAGTATTTAAAGGTAATTTAACCGTAGTTTATTTATTGATTTTCAAAGCGAGCTTTGGATTATATTTTACTTAAATGAGGCTATAAAATAATGTTTCTCGATGAATCATTTTACACTAAAATAAAATTAGCCTAGATGCAATAATATTATTTATATCGGTTCGTTTTAAGAACCAGGTAAGCAACCTGACAATCATTATTCGCAATGAAAACGCAAGTTTAACTGCTTTGCAACGGTACATCAAACAGTATTTTTTTAATATCTTATACTTAAACGGTTCATTAAAAAAATACAGTGAAATTTATTAAGTATTTTCGACACTCTAGAAATCGAATGAAAACGCGATAATTTGATTTTAATTCGTCGCACTTAGAAATGATAATGCGATAATAACTACTCAATTACTGTAGGTGAAAATACAAAATTAAATAATCATTCACTGTAACCGTAATTGCAGATAACATAAAATATTTGTCTAAGTGTTTTAAGCTAATGCAACTAACAAATAAAAGACTCTAATTTAAGTATGCAATTAAAACTTGACTGAGCTATCCCCACAGGATGTGAACGGGTTACATCGTTACATGACGATTATAAGGGTCCCACATTTCATTCATGAATAACAAAGGCTCTGACAATAGTTCACCGGAGCCTTACGCTGATTTAGAACTCGCCCTTATCTGTTAATTAATTCCGAATCTTTTGATTCTCACTTCGGAAGTAATTAAAACGAAGAAAAGCTGTCGGACCGGGTATTATGGGAACTCAAATCCTAAAGTCAATTATTGTCGCCAATTAAAAATAAAAAGATTTTTAGGTCGGTATATGCCTACTGGTCATATAGCTATGTAACTAATAAAAAAATACATTTAATATTAACATATATGCACTCGTACATTCATAGATAAATACATGTACGTTTCATAGTCAAAGCACAATTAATTTAATTTTAATTAAGCACAACGAAATTTTAATATTCTCATAAATTATAAATCTAATAAGATTTGTTACCGTCATTTAGCAAATGCAATTTATACCTTAAGTACCTGCAGTTGGCTAGTAAGACATTTATTTTTAGTGGGATATTAGTAATTTATTTATAGTTTTTGTTTTTAATTTGAATTTTTGTATTAACTAAACTGGTGAGTAAATCATATAAATAAGTCATTTCTATCTAGCCTAACCATAGTATGATGGTGACTTTAAACCTCGAAACAGCTATCACAATAAAGAATAAAAATAAAAATCTAGCAACACTTAACAATTACATAATTTAATTTGATTAAATTGGAATTATGACCAAAATACCAAAATATCATAAATCGATGATAAAAGTATATTTTTTCAATTAAAACTTTAAAAGTAGGTCATCTAAATACTTAAATCAATGTTTATGATAACACGGCAAACTTTTCCCTATTATTTTTCTCCTGTCAACAGTAGTTTATTAGTTTCACCTCGGCGACCTGTCTATCGAAAGTTATGATTGGAACAAGTAAAAGAACAAATATAATATTTTACAGGATCATAAATTGACTTGATGAAACTATTAACAAGGTTCTTAAACCCTACGAATGATTTATATTATATATCTACTCTCATAACAAATACTAACTTTTTAAGCTAGATTTTATGAACATAAAACTATATAATTTATGAGGGGCTAAGAAGCAAAGGCAGAGCAATCTCCAAAAACGGTTCTGTAGCATTGTCAACTTTTAAATGATTTTTATAAAGAAATGGAGAATGAAGTGTACAAAAATGTTAGTGCACATTAAACTAGGAACAATTCAAAACAATTATCTCTAAATTTATCAATATATTCACAAAAGAAAAGTGCATTAAACGTTAAATCAACTTTCCAAGAAATAATTTAAAATGAAAGAGATTGCTGCCTTTGCTTCTAAGCCCCTCATATAATCGGTTTAATAGCTGAATAGCGCCATTTTATGAAAGCTCGCAGTAGGCATTTTATAGCTGAAACACTTTAACGTCTGTGAAAACTAAAGCCATTTCAAAAAGCGTTTTGATTCTGTATGGTAGTCTCTTAACAATATGGGCAACACTACATAGTTGAACAAGGAGTTTGAACAAGGTGCAAACATAATCATTTTTATGTGAATACCGCCCTAGAGTCTCAACTGTCCGGAACCAGTGGGCCTATGGCATTCCCAATTGGAGTATGTTGTGAGACTGGAGGGAGTCAGGAGGGGAAGGAGATATGGCAAATAAAGGTAAGGAAGTACCTGGATATTTAGATCTAAGTATTACTGAACACGGCTAGAGCTATTTCAACCAACTTTTCTATTCTAAATGTTTGTTATAACCACTGTATATTATTTCATATTAATTAATATATTTGCGCACGCCGGGTTTTGAATCCGCGATCTCTGGAATTGTAGTCGTCGACCTTAACCGCTCGATCACGGAGGTGATACTAGTACATAAAACGTATTTTTTTAATTGTTGAATTATTTGTTATTTTTCCACTCTGGGTTTCGAACCCACGACCTCTAGGTTTAGAGTTAAGGAGCATTCGTCGTCATGTAGAATAATATTGAATCAGGTAATATGATTGTCAAACACACAAGCCTAAGCAGCGTTATATTGCACCTTCTTATTTGTTCGTTAGTTCTTCTTTTTGCCTGCGCATATAAGCTGTTAGATATGTCGTGGCGCTTTCGCAGCTGCCTGACGTGTTTTAGTCTTTCTTGTTATTTTTCGCCAAATAAGTAGGATATTTCACAAATCACTTCTTTAAAATTCCTGTACTGTATGACAAATTCAAAAAGTCCAATCTTTTAATTTCGCTCCCATGCCCTAAATCAAAAAAAAAAAATTAAAATAATAATCATAATTTTAAGTTAATAATTGTGTCTATCTGATGGGACCTGCCAAGTATGTATGTTCCTGTATATTTTCTTATCTAAACTAGGAATTAATATGTAATGATAGAAAGTAAGATCTGTACAGCGCCCTTGAGGTGATTTTTCACAAAAACGGCGCTATACAAATCGTCCAAATATTATTATTATTCTTTGCTTCAACAAATTTGCTCGTATTTTTAAATACTTTTCATCTGGATATTTTCACCCTTAGCTTCTAGTAAATTTTTTTTAATCTGTTGATGTACACATGCACTGTTATACCCATATCTAAACATTTTTCATGATTTTAGATAGTTTTAATTTGCATACATATCGGTCATATATTATTTTCTCGTTGTTATATTAGGTTAGGTAATTTAGTGTGAAGTTTTACTATAGAATATTGTACATTTCAAACTAAATTAAAATTTATTTTTGTTGAACGTCCCCATGTATTCCATATCTTATAAGGGATTCCATTAAGATAATTATACTATTCTTAAAGTGTTTTGCGGAACAAAAATAAATAAAATTACAAAGTCTGCTCACTATAGTTCTTAATCGTGTGCAAAGTTTTTGAATATGTACATTTTATTAAGGACAGTCAATAATAGTTAATTAACATATTCTGTAACAAGTTCAATATTCTGAAACGAGCATGGCTGTATTATAGAATTGTGGATGCAATTGAAATTATGAGAAACAATCTTAGGAGTTGTGTTAATGTTGGCGTGAGGAGATCTGATGTGCATAAGCTTGTTTTTTTTTGGCATTAAATATTAATCCTACATCATGAGATCACTTTTGGAGGGTAATAAAGTCTAAAATAATAATACCTGAGGTACTCTATAAATTCACTGTTATTATTATTATTGCACCCAAATCTACCAAGGCTAAGAAGTCAAGAATAATGACAAGGCCTTCATACAGCGGTGTATCAAGAATATCTGCTGAAAAAATGGGTGCTTGTTAAAGTATTAAACAACATCCATCAATAATTTAGAGCTCCATCATTCCAAATAGACTATCCGGTGATTAAAAAGTTCATTAAAATTATATGAACTGTCTATTTAGTTACTTGGTTGCAGATTTAGTTACAGGACGTCGAGAATCAAAACAGAGGATATCCGGGCAAAAAATATAGCATTATTACTAACGTTTTCTCATTACCCATCGACGCAATGTGATTTTTTTGGTCACTTAGTACAAGCTTTTTACGCTGGCGCTGCTTTCTCGTATATCGGTCAAACGAAGTCGGTAGTTTTTGCACTACTTGTTGAGGTGGGGAGTCAACGGAAAAAGGTTTTACATTTTTTAGCTTGGCATTGCTTAGATTTTTTTCTTCTCTTCGCAGGGTGAACTTTATTTGGGTCCTAACGCCTGAATGGGATTACTTTTGAAATTTACGTAAAAAGTGACAATGGTAAATAAAACTGGAAGAAAAATATATTAAATAAACGTTGTTACAGACCTCTCGAGATTTTCGTCAAGCCATAGAGAATTATTATTCAAAAAAATACTAAATTACATTTGAAATGAATAAATAAATAAAGTTTAACGTATTCATCGTTTTCGCCGTCAATACGTTCGAGAATAATCATCTTATGCGTGATTAAAACTACGTCAAAATCACACGGCTAAACAAAATTTGAACATTTTCGTGAACAATTAAGTACCCACATATTTCCCGCCCACTTTAACCCATTTAACTCCAAATAATTGGAAAAATGAGAGGTCCACCATTTACGTGCTTTCAAATAATAATTGCTTTGGATTATTTTTCAAAATTATCTATATGACGGCCTCCGTGGTCGAGTGGTAAGACGCTCGACTACGAATTCAAAAGTCGCGGGTTCAAAACCGGCGTGCGCCAATAACTTTTGTTTAATTAATATGTGTCACAGCACATTTATATTTGCGGAACGTTCCAGAGTGGTAGATACTCCAAGTATCGCCCTGGTGAAGGACCACCATTCAGAATTAAAACGTTGCTTGAAATGGCTTTAGCCGTGTTTGGTGACCAGATCTGAATAGCTTAGTACTTCCCAAACTTCCTCTTCCCATCTCCTTCCCCCCCACTACCTTCAGCCTCACAGCATACCTAAATTGGGGATGCCATAGTCCCACCGGCTCTAAGCGGTTGGGAGCAGTTAGGACTCTTGTGCGGTGTTTACTATATACATAATTTTTTTTATAACTTTTTTTAAAGATTTAAATCAATGTTTTTTTGCTTAGCGTGAGTTACTGGTGTTAAAAAAGGAGTAACTTCTAGTACTTTGAACTCGATCAATCCGACTGCCAACCGAGAACTCAAACGACTGCATTCCGACTCCGGATTCTTAACATTACAAAAAATGATGCAAAGTTTTAAGGACTTTCATAAAAGTCCGTTGAGCTAGTTAATAATAAGTATTGTCTTATTTTTGTACAATTGTATTACGCGAGCACATTAATGGTTCAAGGCTCATAATTACTTTATTGTAACAATTAAATCGGATTTCGTTCTGGTTTGTTGTGGCTGGCGGCTCGTGGCTTGTGACGTGACTTATGTCCCTGGGAGGATGTGGGGCGGCCCAGCACAGGAAGTGGCGACACAGTCCGTTGACAAACCGTTTACATCTTATACTTATACTACCTAAGCATAATAATACTGTAGGTATATATCTGATCGGTTGAGACCTCTCCCTCTTTTCATGAACGATGTATATAACTGAAAGAGAGGTCACAATGGAGGTATCAGCGGCAAAATTCGATGCGTTAATAACATTATGCCATTATTTTTTTTCTCGATGTTTAGGTTACAAGTAAAAAAATATGGCTTTGCAGGCACTTGCCCACACCAAAGTGAGACTGTGCAATGGAAATATAAAGAAATTCACAGTTCGCAGTAGCAGATGACCTGTCGGAACTGTGCATTCCAATCGATACTAATACGAGACTAGTAACTCTTCGATCAGCATCTTCAACGGCCATAGGTAGATTCACAGTATCTAAACGCAATCCCAACACCAATTTCGGAGACCGAGCTTTTGCCGTAGCAGGCCCCACAGCTTGGAATAACATCCCTTCACATTTGCGATAGATCGACAGCTCAACTGAGTTCAGAGCAAAACTAAAGATTCACCTTTTTAAATTACGAGAATCATACCCACAATAACGTCAATTTGCTTCACTAGAGTTTTGATCACTCAGTCCGAGTGCTATACATAGTTTATATATTTGGTTTACAATTGCTTACTCCATTTTTTCTAAATGGGCATTATTATTAAGTTTTAATATTATGTTAATTATGCTGTAAAGCGCCTTTCAGGCGATATTTCTGTCAAAACGAAATATATATTTATCAGCCAATTATTATTATTGTGACTAAAGGTCGACGCAGAACGATGAAATTAATTTATCTAACCTATAATTTCTTCATCTTAATTCTGCTTATAACTAAAACTTACAAAACTTAAATTTATTACTCAATGGCTTACAACTAATATTTTCAACTAGTGACTTACAATAAGGACTTATGGCTTGTAACTTACTACTGAGTATAACTTATAACTAGTAACTGGGCATCTAAACTCCGATTTTCATTATTATTTTGAATGCTCATCACCTAGACAAAAATACTGACACATGACACACACTTGTCATGGGTTATGTTCCCCATCCTGCTGGGCGAAGTGGTTCATTCTGACAAGACAAAGAATACTGACACTATTATTTGTGCAACCGAGTTCAGTGCAAAACTAAAGATTCACCTTTTTAAATTACGAGAATCATACCCACAATAACGTCAATTTGCTTCACTAGAGTTTTGATCACTCAGTCCGAGTGCTATACATAGTTTATATATTTGGTTTACAATTGCTTACTCCATTTTTTCTACCGATAGCACGGGCAACAACCATTATTATTAAGTTTTAATATTATGTTAATTATGCTGTAAAGCGCCTTTCAGGCGATATTTCTGTCACGAAAACGAAATATATATTTATCAGCCAATTATTATTATTGTGACTAAAGGTCGACGCAGAACGATGAAACTCGAAATCTTCTTCATATTATAATAAAATATTTGAATGCTGTCCTCGTGTCACCAAAAATAGTTCGCCTAACACTTCTTGACACACTTGTCATGGGTTATGTTCCCCATCCTGCTGGGCGAAGTGGTTCATTCTGACAAGACAAAGAATACTGACACTATTATTTGTGCAACCGTGCTTTGTTAAGGTTGGATGCGTCATAGAAGAAAGCGCTACCCAATTATCTTTTATCGCATGGGGTCTCATAAAATATATTGTTAAATTCACAACACGATAGCAACACCCCTTCACTGAGAAGAAATCATTTAATTTTACGCCTTACGCATGCATATTGCAATAAAAACATCGCTCTAGTTGTGGTTTTTGGTCAATATCCTTGCGGATAGTTGAGACCTTCAAGTATGCTTCTGCGAGGTCTGAACTTGGAAAAGCTGATTTGTTTTCTGCTGTCTTATCGTATCCGCTGTTTTAATATTAAAAAATCTAAATATATCAATTAATAGTCGGTCAAATTATCATTAACTTGTTACTACATAATATAATTTGAAGTGATGGAGTGACCGTCGATAATCTAATATAATTCAATTCCTTCTTCTCTTCGAGAATCGATTCGCGTGAACTTCCAATCAAGTACATTAGAGTGGATTTTTCAAATTGTATCTCCTCACGTTTGAAGAAAGTGGACAAAATTAATTTGTTGCCTTTATTATTTTTTGTATCACACAAGATATATTTAACAGTGCAACATTCACTGGATGCAACCACTGGAATAGTTTTTAATAGTGAATATCGCACAAAAGTCTCAACCGTCGGGAGTCAGTGGAACTATGGCATCCCCAATTGGGGTATGTTTAGAGGTTGAAGGTGATGGAAGGCGAAAGAGATGGGAAAGAGGAAGTTTGGAAAGGATACCCAAGGAACCTGGCTATTTAGATCTGGTCGCTAAACACGGCTAAAGCAATTTCAAGCAAGGTTTCAACTCTGGATGGTGGTCTTTCACCAGGGCGATACTTAGAGATACCACTATCTAGATACTACTCTGGAACGTGTCTTAAATATACTATATTATTTTATATGAATTAAGTGTGTAGTGACACAAACTGATTAAATAAAATATATTTGCGCACGCCGGGTTTGAGCCCGTAACCTCTGAATTCGTATCCGAGCGCCTTACCACTCGACCACGCAGGCCGTCAAAAAAAATTAAATATGTCAAAATAACTTACTCGTATTTCGCATGAAAAAAAGGCCACCCAATTCAGTGAGGTCCGTTAAAAAATAATACTTGAATATTTCTCTTACACCCTAGGTAAGTACTATTATATTCAAATATTTGTTCAGTGTTTCCTTGACAGGAAATACGGCATCGGCTGACCCCTTCAGCCGTAACCCGCGACACCTTGCCTAAATTATTCCGTTACACCGATTCATTGATGGATTTTTAATAAGCCCATATAGCACGGCCTGCCCGATATGCCCAGCAATTTGGGCACAGTGCTAACCTGTTAAACATTAAATTACTATAATTCACGTTCCCACAGCCGATAATGTTACAGTTTTGACAGCCAAATAATTATTGTACCAATATTTCCAACAAAATAATGTCATTTGGACTAATAACTGTGGTTAGGTATTTTCGTTTATCGGTTTTTCACACTGTTATATTGTCTATTTGTGATCAGTTAAATTGTCAGAACAAAAAGGGTCCACAACAAAATATTCCGTTTGTAATTTCTTCGAATTAAATTACAAAGAAAGATTCTTCTAGTTCCATACAAAACTGGGTTACTGTTTACTATGTATGTTAATTTGTTTGTCATAGTAATGCCTAGTTTGCTATATACAAACGACTATTAAAGTAAAAGCACGAAATGGAGCCAAAATGTACAAATTCTTGATGTTAGTTTATACGTTTATTTGGCCTTAATGATAAGACCACGAAATTGTAAATTGTTCTCACTGTTTAAACTTACTTACCATGAGTGGTTCCTGATAACCATAATAACTTTGTACGTCTTCTGACCTCTAATGACTCTAGCAAAGCAGCAACGGTGATAATATAATCAACGTGAATTTATAATGGTTTTTTCCGGTAAAGTACATCCTGTCCTAGTAACTAAAACGTACTTTTCTCTCATTTCATAATTTTAAAATACACTCAATAGACGCGATTGCTGTTAAAAAAAAACAATTAAAAATCACAAAATCTGATAATGATGAATTTTAAATATTTTATTGTTTCTTTTTTACTAAGGTCGAGATGATTCAAACTTTCGTCAAATTTGATACCGTCAAAATTCATCAATAGCGCCATTTAGATTTTTTCACATTTGTACAGTCACCGTAAAGCGCCGATTCTAGCCCCATTTCTGATCTTTATCGAATTTGATCAGTCGTAAAGCATAAAGGTCATGCTGTTTTGCTTGTCAGCTGATTACAACTTGATGGAAAGCTGAAGCGGGCCTAGAATCGGAGTTTAACGGGTACCTTTCAAATGTAAAAAAACGGCGTAATCGATGAATTGTGACGATGTCAAATTTGACGAAAGTTTGAAACACCTCAACCTAAGTCTTGTGCAGTTGTAATAAAGCATTGTGGATAAGATTACAAAAAAGAAACGCTGGAAAAATATGACCATATTTAGACTGAGACGTTCCGGGATAGCATAGAAGATGTATGAATATGAATGACGACAAAATACGTTTATACCACTATTTCGCCTAAACCTGCAGTAAATGACGCGATGGTGAGTTATATAGTGAAATTTCATAAAAATACACCAATAGAATTTAACTTTGATAATTGATTTATTCAATTCACTACGTTAGGCAATTTTTTTACCTGCTTTAACCACGGTGATAGCAATTAATTTCTTCGTGAACTTCACAACAGTCAGTATTAGTTATTTTAACCGACAATCCGATATGTTCGTTTATTAGCATGTGAACCGTTCGCGCTTCACCCGACCGACAATGGAAATTTACCAACAAATGACGAATTCAATTTCTGATGATGCATACTAAATCGAAATTCGCCGCTTCGGTTGCTTTGAGGTCTCGGCTGTGCCTGAATTTCCAACAAACTCGACAACGTAGGTACTCATATACCACTCGGCGTTACTTTGATAACCAAAAACTGCATGTGAAATGTGGCCCAGAGCGAATCTAAAATAAGTTTTGTGACTAAAGAAGGTTGTTGATAAATTTAATTGTGAGCGAATAAAAAAAACAAGTACAATTTGAACTTTCTAAGTTATTGTGTAGATACAATTAAATTAGTTTAACATTTCAGAAAACGAATTTGTTGCGAACTCAAAATAATATATATTTGAAAGGATCAAAGATTTCAATGAACTAAAGACAGATGTTAAGGGTCAGCACCCAAAAAATACCCACTTTTTGGCTTTCCATTAGAATCAAAACTATAAATTCTTTATCCGTTAATACCATACGGGCAGTTAGAAAAATAAACAGTTATCTTTTAAATTCTTTGTGAAATGCATACTGGAATTTTACGTAAAACGTTAAAAAATGCTTTTGCTGGTTTTCAAACTGCACCTTTTACTGACATTTTAGTATGATTTTTACAGAATTTAAAGGATTACAGTTAAAAAATTGTATTCAAAAACCTCAGACATTTTTGTAACTACCAATAAAAAAGTAGGATAAATCATTTATAATATTGCTTGTGATAGAATGCTACAGTGTAACGTTTAGCGTCATTCTTGAGTGCTGACCCTTAAAGTAGCTAAAAGCGTTGCAACATTTCGTGGGTAAAATAAATAAAACCATAAAATGTTAATTTTACATCTAGTTTAAAATATACAGCAACAAAAAAATAGCGAAGTATTTTATCTTTAAATGATTTTTTTTCAAAAGTAAAAATCGAAGATCACACAAAAACGTGACTAACCTTTCCAGTTGTCAAAAACAAACCACTAATCCAAAATGGCTGACAAACAGGCCATGTATTTCAAATATCTTATACATGTTTAGGTAGAAATATAGTATAAAAGTAATATATCATTAGCAGAATTTCAAGTATAGTTATCAATATCAGTTATGTGAAATTTAAAGTGCGTTTGCGAGTAGCGCTTTATTTGAATAAGCATAACGATATACACAAATACCGGGTGTAAAAAAATACAGCCTACAACACTTTGATCTTTCATTACATGTTTTTGGTACAGATCCCTGAGGCTATTGTACAAAATAATGTGGCATGATAAATTAAAATACTATTTTTTCTATATTTATTAGACAACAATAAAACATTAAAATGATTGACGGTTTTATGCAAAGAAATCAATGTATGAATTATTATGACTTCGGGTAACGTTTAGTTTAATTCATTTGGTCGAAAAAAATGCGAATGTATCTGCTAAATAATTAATTTACAAGGTGTTCAAGTAAAAAAAATATTGTAAAAAAAATATATATTCCGAGTGAAAATATTTCTTAATTAAAAATAATGAAAACTTTAATTTACTTATTTTATCAAAAAAAAAATAGAAAACCAAAAACATTTATGTCAGAAAAAAGTGTAGAAATCTAAGGTAATTTTTTTTTTACAAACATTGTACATTCAGAAAACGTTTTCATTAATAATTTAGAGTTTGAAAATACATACATAACTAAGAAATGCCTATTTTTTACACAACAAGAAGTGTACAATAATATTTTATAGAATATTTTGTTTAAATTGGTCCTGCGAAACAATTTTTTTTAATGTTCAGCTTTATGTTGGCATCACTGGACTCCACCTGTGTGCAGTCGCTTACGGTTGCGACACTGGTACAGCACTCTGGTCCGTGACCTAACTTTCCTCTTCCCCATCTCTTTCCCATCCCCACTACCTTCAGCCTCACAACATACCCCGATTGGGGATGCCAGAGTCTCATTGGCTTTAGACGGTTGGAAGCAGTTGGGACTCTCGTGCAGTATTCACTATATATATACTTTTTTTAAGTGCCCTTGTCCACTAAGGAAGTCTTAAAAAAATAAAAGTGAATTTCTCTCATCTCGCAATTAATATTTTTCTGTCTTTAGTTTGCTTTTGCGTAATCGTAATCAACAAAAAAAATCTCTATTGAAAAAAAATATTTTGTATCGGACAACCTGTACATATATTTGAACATACTCGTATTTTGCAACGTGCATTGTCGTCTTAGCGATACGGTAGATATTATATTAATCATAATAATTATTTATTACCGTTTAAACGTTGTAACAACATACAGGAGCTTTCATTATTAATAATTCCTAGTAACTCCCTGTTATGCACGCACGACAACCATTCATTATGAAATTACAACCCGAGTGTTCCAGTAAATAATTATTCCCGTAATCTTAATTCTTTACAAGTGTTTCTTTTCAATAAGTGTTTTGTAAGTAAAACAATCATATATTTTCTGATTGTCAGCGTACTATAAAACAAAACCGTTAAATTTGACATCATATTATCATCATTATGCATTTCTGTCAACGATATGAATCTATTGTCGATTGCATCGATAGAGACTTTTATAGATTGGTCATTGAGGGAACCAGATTATACAATATGGATAAAGAATTTGATGACATACCAGGAACACATGGCACGACCAAGTTAATAGAATATTTGAGCCGAGTCATGTGTAAAGACAGAATAACAGAAGAGAATGATCGCGGAAAAGATTGAGATGGTTAGTGATAAAATATTCAATAAAGGTTCTAATATTTATGTTTTTTTGTTGTTGTCGATAAATACTTTCCTTTTTTATAAATAACTCAACTAAAAATAATTTCATTTATAATAAAAGCACGACCGTACGAGTGTGAACTTTTCAAATTAGGAACTGATGTTAATTTAAATTATCGAAATTTAAAAAAATAATCTTTTTAAATCCCTACCTACTTAATAAAGTTCCTACCTATAATGTACTTTAGCAGATATTAATCGATATTTGAAATGGGTGGATTAAAGAAACTAATATTTTTCTAGTGATTTTTATTTTTAAATAATTACGTAGATAAAATTATAATCCCAACGTTTTATTTGATAAAAAAATAAATATGGTGCATACCGCACAAGAGTCCCATCTGTTCCAAACCATGGCATCCTGGATTGGGGTATTTTGTGAGGCTGGAAGTAGTGGGCAGGGGAAGGAGATGGGGAAGAGGAAGGTTGGGAAGTACCTGGCTATTCAAAACTGTTCACCAAACATGGCAAAACCTATTTCAAGCAACGTTTCTATTCTCAATGGTGGTCTTTTACCAGGGCGATACTTAGTGTCCTTAGAGTATACAAGAGGTAGCCCAAGCCAAAGCCAGTGAAATCAGTTTTGGACTTGTTTTTGATGATTTTAACATGACTCGGCGCAAATGGGCGTAGCTAAGACTAAGGCTACGGTATTTATACATCCATTCATATCACATATCGACATAATGTTTTTGTGTATTCGTATAGCCACTTTTTCACAGTATTTTTATCAACAAAAATATAGCATCTAACCTAAAAAACCGTTTAGTTGTGTCAAGTTTAGTGGCAAAATAAAAAATGTGGGCGGAGTCCTGTTACGACAGTATTTAGAAGCCGTCCAAGAAATTTGTTGTCTCTTTTCTCTCTCATGGTGTACGATGTAAAAACTCGGAAAAAGTGATTTATTACAATTTCGCATGGGTTGGGTAAAACAAATTAGCTATCCCTCCATATATTGTTCCTTCAAGTTAGTGACCGTTTCAAATAGTTATAACATTGTACATTTGACGGCCTCCATGGTCGAATGGTAACACGCTCGACTACGAATCCAAAAGTCGCGAGTCCGATCCCGGCGTGCTTAATATTTTATTTATTTAATTAATATGTGTCATACACATATAATTCATATAAAATAATAAAAAGTATATTTGCGGCACCTTTCAGAGTGGTAGATACTCCAAGTATCGCCCTGGTGAAGGACCGCCATTCAGAATCGAAACGTTGCTTGTAATGGCTTTAGTCGTGTTTGGTGGCCAGATCTGAATAGCCAGGTACTTTCCTTTTCCCAATATCCTTCCCCTCCCCACTACCTTCAGCCTCACAACATACCCCAATGGTTATGCCATAGTCTCACTGGCTCTAGAAGGTTGGGAGCGGTTGGGACTATAAATTTATAAATTAAAAATAAAAGGATCGATTTATAAATTGAGGCGTTGTATATTTATAAAGCTTTGAGTTCAAAGAACCCATCTAGTGAATTCCATCTCACTATGTAGTTTATTTGTTTCAGATACTCCTGAGAGTGAGATTGAGTTCAATGGCGTAATCGCTTAATTAATAGGTGCTCTAAGCGCAGGTATTGTCACACAACTAAAGTCACGGGGCTGCCCCTCGAGCCAGGTAGGGTAGCTACTCCCATAGTGCGCGAGGGGGCCCGCCGGGTGCCCCATTGAAAGCGGCTCACTTGACGAGGGGGTTGCTGTGAATACAAGGGATGCAGTTATTTGCATGTATTGATGTGAATTATCAGATATGAAATATTTATACCGTTTCACATCACACGACATCACGTTACAAATAGGAGAAGGCAGTCTTTGTTCAAGGAAAATTGACCTAATTAAAATGTGTCAATCATTTTTGAGGCATTAACTACAGTATCGCCCTGGTGATACACCACCATTCAGAATATAAACTTTGATTGAAATGGCTTAAGCCATGTTTGGTGACCAGATCCAAATAGCCAGGTACTTCCCAATCTTCCTCCTTCTCATTTCTCCCCAGACGGTTGGGACTCTTATGTTACTATTTGATTTCCCGTCTCTGTTCGGTTAATGTATTTTGTAGAAGGTATATTTACATTGGTGGTTTGGTAAAATATCATAAAATAGTAATAATAGGTACACATCAGGGTACTATCTTTTGTAGATTTCCCCTTAAATGTCTGCGACAAAAATACATTTTGTAATTTGAATATCAATATCCATCCCTTTCCGACATAATAGTATATATTCAATAGACTTACTTAAAATTGTACCAGTCTGAAGATGCCCGTCATAAGGTGAAACCGGTCAGGTCTTAAATAAATAAAAAAATGGAATAAAAGTTAAATATTTGGTAGTATTTTTTTTTCTTCATATTTTATGTTTTTTTTTATCTCTAGTGCTTAGGTACCTAGGTACTTAGGTTGAACGTCCACCAATTTAAAGCTGGTAATAAAATCTTTTCTTAAATTGTTTTTTAAAAAGTCCTCAATTACATTTAAGTAGATATTCTGAATTCAGTAAATTGTGCCCATGACTTTTCCGTATATATTTCCGTAATATCGGATCCAAACATAATTTTCAACATTTAATTTGTTGAAAATTATAATATTATTCACGCATTAGTTTCATCGCCTCGAGCTGGATAAAACAAGCATTTAAAATTAATTAAGTCATACGGTCTAATAGTAAGGTACAATTTTTATTCTAAATATGTGAGCATTGACTGTTTAAACAAATTAAATTTCGTACAAACAAAACTATTCACTGTACCTTCGAAACGCGTTTAAAAAAACGCTAATCCCACCATTTTGAGCATTCCTGTGTGTACCTACTTATGTAGGTATTATATATATAAATTTTAATAAAATGTTGTATCGCTTCGTTCTTCCACAAATCTGGCATTATCATAACCATATCTGATTAAGGGTATGTTTTAGCATAACACTATATCACCGGGCTCAGCACATCGGCCGATAAAGGACGAATAAAAGTAACACTGATTAATTCTTATTGTTCCTGTCAATCGCTTTGATGTTTTATCATCCCTCATTTTACTCTTTATCAATCGAGAGAGATAACTCACCACCCGAGGACCAAAACTAACAATACGTGAAAAATGATCAAACCACCAGATCTTACGGGAGTCGCCGGGAGGGGTGATCACTTCTGAATAAATTTGTATTAATTCCCATTATTCCCCGGGAATATTTACGCTTGTCGATCAATCAAGATGCACTGGAGGGCCGAAATAGTAAAAGGAATAATGCAACCGAAAAAAATAACCGGTTTCACAGCAGCCATTTGAATTAAAATATTTTGAAGAACTGTATAACGTGATGCGTTGTATTGTGTGCGATCAGTATTTTCGAATTTCCCGGGATTTTATTGTGTAATGACAAACTTAATTAATTTTATATTTTTAAATGTAATTAAAATACTAAAGTCGGTACTTTTTTTGTTTACAAATGCCCGAATAGGATTTTACGGAAAATATATAGTATATTTTTTATAGTGAATACCGCCTAAGGATCCCAACTGCTCCCAACCGCCTGGAGCCAGTGAGACTATAGCATCCCCAATCGGGTGTATGTTGTGAGGTTAAAGGTAGTGGGCAGGGTAAGAAGATGGAGAAGAGGAAGGTTGAAAAGTAACCGGCTATTCAGATCTGATCCCCAAAATTGGCTAAAGCCATTTTAAGCAACTTTCAATTCTAGATGGTGGTCTTTCACCAGGGCGATACTTAAAGTATATACCTCTCTGGAACGTGCCGCAGATATACTCGTACTATGTTTGAACCTGCTACCTCTAGTTTCGTAGTCGAGCGTCTTATCACTCGACTACGGAGGCTGTCAAATCTACCTATATCAAAGAAACATACACACACAAACATAATAGTACCGTTTAGTAGCTGAGTGGACAAACACATCGGATTCCCACCCGGGCGTCGTGGGTTCAATTCCTTTACTAGCTAATTTTTTTAATGAAGCAAAGCATTGTCTTTGTATTGTTTATATGAAATGGCTTACACAATACTCAGCCGTCGTTCCTAAAAACACTTTGATTGATCAGCAATAATATTAATGTTTTTGCCATGTGATTATCTGTAACTTCATTTTATAGTCTATATTCTATATAAGGAGCACTGTGGAAGTAATTAAAAAAATATGACCTCTGATTGGGGTAAAAAAATGTACCTTTAAGTTTATCCTAGTAGTCACTTTAGGTGAAAGATCACAAAACTGCGCTACATAAATGCAATGTTATTATTATAATTACTTGACTGACCTCCGTGTTGGTGAACATCGCGAGAGATAGATTGAAAGTCCTTACCTGGAAGCAAAGAAGAAAAACAATATTAACAACAATGACATTACAAACATATGGACATGGTTTTGTCTTAGAATATTTACACAAAATATGGCAAGTAACAAACACACGTACGTTACCATTTAATTCAAACATTGGCCATGATGTCAAGGATAGACATCCAAAGAATATATCACTGTACTAGTTCAATACTATGACCAGTCAAAATTATTTATTTTTTGATTTATGGGTGTTTTTTGATTCCTTGTGTTATAAGAAAAAAAATGACTTGTTTATAGTATTGAACTAGCACAGCGATGTGTGAATGAACGAAATATATATAGGACCTGGCGGCGTTAAATCAACGAATAGGGATTGCCCTAATCTGACCTACTGCCAGTAAGTTGTCCTTCTCGTACTAATGTGTTTCTACGTTCACTATCTCATTTTCTCTCTAATGGCGCTGGAAATAATCGTTTTATTTGAAATAATAAGTAATTTGCGTATACTTTCGAATGAAATGTTATTCTTTGGCTTTTAATGGTGTTTACAGTGCAATTGAAATACTTTCTCATCACAGGATGGCATTTTGGCTCTTATTTATGCGATTTTTTAAAGATATAGCACACGACCTCTAGCGACGCGTGACAGTTTAATACTAAATCAACTAAATCCAAAGTAAAATCATATCCATAATCAAGATGTGTAACAAGCCCAATAGAATATCTGTCCAAACCAAGAAAAAAACTCTTCAGACTCTCATTCCTTAAATTCATAAGAAGATTTTCATCATTATCTGTTCCTTACTACGAAAAAAATTAAAAAAGACCTTTGATATACCATATTTTAAATTTGCTCTCATGCCCTAAAAATAAAAATAAATACATGTAATATTTAAATCACCAATTTTAAAAAGTTATTATAATAAAGTGATTGTTTCCTGCCAGAAGTGACCTGCCAGGGAAGTATGTTGCCATATATTTATATAAACTAGGAATTAATATTAACTAGAAATTAAGGTTTGTACAGCGCCCTTGAGGTGAATTTTCACAAAAACGGCGCCATACGAACTATTTAAATATTATTATCATTATGAAGAAGTAAAAAATTGAATCGATTCGTGGATCGCTTCAAAAGATAACCAGTTTTGTCAGGGCGGGATTCGTACGTTGCCCGAAAGATGGGAGAAAGTAGTGGCCAGCGATGGACAATACTTTGAATCAAAAATCAAAAACCAGTTTTTTTACAATAAAGCCTCGAATTTCGTAAAAACAACGGCGGAAGCAAAGTTATACACTTGGAGAGAGAGCTAATTATTTTTACCCAACCTATACAAGCTTGCGATAAATCACTTTCTCCTGAATTTTACGTTGTACACCATGAGAGAGAAAGAGACAACAGATATAATACACCGCTTCTATGTACTGTCGCGATGATCTTGGGCTCCTGGGTCACCGCGGGACTCCGCCCACATTTTTTATTATGCCACTAAACTTGACACAACTAAACGGTTATTTAGATTATATGCTATATTTTTGTTGATAGCAATACTGTGAAAAAGTGGTTATACGAATAAACAAAAACAATATGTCAATATGTGATATGAATGGATGTATAAATACCCTAGCCTTATCAAAAACTGACTACACTGCCATGGATAGATACCACTCTAAGGTTGTACACCTAATAATTCGGTGCGGATAATCCCGATCATCAATCAGTAACACGTCATATTCAAATATGACAAGTGACCGTCTGCCGGCCGACCCCGGGGCGTTTTGTTTTTAAAAACATCCACAGCCTCCAGCACGTTGCGGGGTTGTTTGAAAAAAATACCCCACTAAATAATGAGCGAGAACGCCCCTGCTTGTTTCCATTGCTTACCATTTTAAATCTATTTATTAAATGTCATATTGTATTGTTAACCAACTCTATAATTTTTTTGGTATGCGAGTATTCAAATTCGACGCCGGTGGGGAAACAGGGGCGCTTCTGTAAAGGACCGAAACAAAAGTGCGACTCTAATATTTTTCATAATATTTGACGTAATTTAAGATATTTTATTTTATGTTTTGGAACAAGGAGCACGGTTTAGATATGGTAGTAATGCAATAACATAAAAATAACGTAACTGTGCAATATCATCGTACAGCATCTTCTTAATTTTTAATTTAATTTAAGTATTTTTTTATATTTTTATTTATTATTTTTTATAAATTTTTTTTGTGAATACCCCATAAGTCACAACCGTGGCATGTCGATAGACTAAAGGTGTTGGGGAGGAGAAGGAGATGGGGAAGATAAAGGTTGGGAAGTACCTAAGTAAGTAAGTATGTTGATGTATATTTATGTAAACTAGGAATTAATATTAAATAGAAATTAAGATTTGTACAGCGCCCTTGAGGTGATTTTTCACGAAAACGGCGCTATACAAACTATCCAATTATTATTATTATTATCTGGCTATTCATATCTGATCACCAAACACGAATATAACCATTTCAAGCAACTTTTCATTTCGGAATGGTGGTCTTTCACCAGGACGATACTTAAGAGATTATCTACCACTCTGAAACGTGCCGTAAATATACTATATATATTTTTTAAATGAATTAAATAAAAATTATTTCCGCACGCTTGGTTTGAACCCGCGACCTCTGAATTCGTAGTCGAGCGCCTTAACCGCTCGACCACAAAAGCCGTCAAAATCTTGTTGGAAAAGAGAATCAGATGAGAAAGCTTAAGAATAAATAAGAAAATGTCCAGCCATTAAAGGTTCTGATACTCCTTTTTAAAAGCTCATTTGCTGGTCGGTCACCATCCTCCACCATTGCAACATGTCCTGCCCAGCGGAAATGTCCCAGTTATATAAATCTTGAAATTTACGGCTTTTTTGTGTGCACACTTTTATTTGAATGTTGCGACTTTCATTCCGTTTTAATTGACTTGCGTTTACTGACCGGAAAACCTTTTATGGCCATCGAGTAATTGGGTGTTTAATTGCTATGCAGAAAGTGATTGTTTCCAAAGCACCTCGTTTAAATGGCCATTCTGTCATATGATCCGGGAATGTTTCGTGGCTCGGTCAAGATATTAATTTTGCCAGAGTTAAAGAAAACAACATCATTAGTAAACGAAAAACGTTCTGACTAAAGAATATTTGATCGATTATTGAAACAAGATTGTCAATTTTCAACGAAATATGAAACAGTAAATGGTGGGCAACTGTACTCGGTTATAGCTTTACATTCTCATTTAATTAGAACTGCAATTGTTTGTGTTTTTTCGCAATGTTTTGGTGTAAAACTGTTTATGTGTAAAAATAAAATACCAATCCAAAGATATAAGAAACTTTGAAAAAATGTATTAATACTTTTCAAAGAAAAATAAATTGAAAAAAAATGACAGTTTATAAAAAGGTATCGGTAGCTCAATTGGTGGAGACATTACTCCCGGATAGAGTAGAGGTTCCGAGTTCAAGTCTCGGTCGCAACCTAATTTTTTTATTTTCGATTTCATATTTCGTTAAAAATTATTGATATTGTTAATATATTAATATTTTATTAATTTTAAAGTACATTTTATTTTTGGATAGTTTTATGTCGGCGTGACGTTGCTGGGAAGAAGTCCCGTACATAAAAAAAAGAACCTAAATACCTAACTACATGAAACAATTTTGTGAAAATTTAAACAGCCTCTAAACTTTCGGTTCAACCCTTTGCGTCTAGTGGGTCCGCCTTTTCCCCATTGTGAATGTATTAAACGATTTTTACATCTAGAGTGCCCTTGATAAATTGACAATACCGAAAGTGTCATGTTCTGATTTTTTCCGCATTGTTGTGCGCCTTTTGTTTATTGTTCCATTGCACGCGGATGCGCCGGCAAAACGGAACCACCCCATATTTTCTGTGTCATTTTTTTGTGTGAAAAAACATTGGTTGCACTTTTGACAATTGGACCATTTTGTCTCTGCCGGTTCATTATACGAATTGACTTTGTCGGTGTTAAAAGGAGCATCAGCCATTTTTGTTGCCTGAAAAAGACGAATATATTTTGTTGCTATCTCTAAGAAAACTGTCGATTAACGTTACTCGCCGAGTAGCGTATGTTATCTGTTTCTAAAGTCATGTAAATCCAATGATTAAAGTTAGTTGATGAATAATTACTCAATATTTTACTCAGAAATGGTGAAATACCCCACAAGACTTGTGCCAACATCTTTGTGACGTGTTTTACAACAGTAATGACAGATATATATCAATAAATACGTGCAGTTTAAGAGTTTATCGGAGTGAAAGTAACAAATCTAATACCTAACAATAAACAATTTTGTAGTAAAGTAGGTGTGCCTTTTTATTTGTCTATTAATTGTAAGAAAAAAGTAAAATATGTTTATTTAAATTAAATGTCAAGACAAACATTCCCGTGGGTTACGAATAACCAGACAATATTTTTTTAATTTTTAAACACCATCATAATAAGTGGAAGATGTTGCTTGTGGGCCCGGGTGGGTATTCGACGCGTTTGTCCACTCAGCTACCGACCGGTTTCTAGCAGGATTTCGTACAGTTTTTTAAATAGGTATATGTTTATTTAAATAATATATAAATTTAACTATAAATAATTTCATTTGTGAGTGCGTACGACCGTACGTACAACTTATCACATTAGGAACTGATTTAAATTAAAATTATCAATTTTGAAAAATAATCTTTTCAAATCCCTTTCTACCTAATAATAATATTTGGATAATTTGTATAGCGCCATTTTTGTAAAAAATCACCTCAAGGGCGCTGTTAAAATTTTTACTTAATATTAATTCCTAGTTCATATAAAAATACGAGTACAGCAACATACTTACCTGGCAGGTCACTTCTGGCAGGACACAATATCATAACAACTTAAAATTTAGATTTGATTTATAAGTAAAATTTAAATTTACTTATTTTTTTATTTTGATTTATTTTATTTTTAGGGCATGAGAGCAAATTTTAAATATTAATGAAGTACCTACCTATAATTTAGTATAATAAACAATATTTTATATTTGAAATGGGTGGATCAAAGCAACTAATATATTTTCTTGACGTGTAAATTACAACCCGTGATGTTTTTACAAGTAACAACTGGCATTACATATTTTTTTATCATTGAATGCTTGAATGTTTGTCATATTTTTTTAAAACGATAGAAATTTTAAATCTCAATAACATATAAATAACACTGCGAGCTGAAAATAAGATTAACACAGAAAAAAACTTTAATATTTTGTCTATTAGAAATTTTTTAAAGTTTTGTCATATTTTTTTAAAACGATAGAAATTTCAAATTTCAATAACTTATAAATAACACTGAGACAAAAAAAGCTTATTTCTAGAGCTACAGTTTGAGTGTTTTAGCTGCCTCATACAATCCGATTAACAATGCTATACATACAGTTGATAATGCCGTTTGAAAAAGTAGCCGATGGATCATCCCGCCGGTCCCAACCCCTTGACAATACTACCCCAGTGCACCCGTTGAGTTTACGCCTGTCTCTCATGTAAATCAAACGATTCCAGTTTATTATTTTTCAGTTCGCGTCATTTATTTTGAAAGGCATTGTTGAATGTTTTAAGGGCTCGCTTCGGGTGTTTGTCACACTGCCGTATAAACTGGCCGGCGCAACTCCCGCTAGAGGCCAGAGGTGGCTGTTAAATTGTGACAAGAATTACTGGAGCGTACGAAATTTTTCCAAAGTGAATTAATCAAAATTCTGACGTCTGTGTCACTGCACGGAAATGATTTATTGTGTTTATGTTAATAATGTGTTTTCAATTTTTAGCTAGGCCATTGTTGGAATTCGTCAAAAGTGAAATATTTTGAAATGATAACATCTGCACCTAGTATTGTGTGCAGTTATTTTTTTGTAATCAGGAATGGCAACCGTAAAATTGGGATTCTCGTAATATTGTGTAACTAGATTTTTTTTACTATAGTGGATACCGTATTAGAGTCACAACTGCTCCCAATCGTCTTGAGCTAGTGAGACTATGGCATCCCCAATCAGGGTATGTTGTGGGGAGGGGGAGGAAATGGGGATCATTAATACTATTCGTCCTTTTTTATGTAAAATGATTTTTGAATCCCACTGATTTATGATTCCAGAGAAAAGTTTAAAAAAAAAAAAATACTGTGATATACCGCACAATAGTCCCAACTGCTCCCAACCGTCTAGAGCCAGTGAGACTATGACATCCCCAATCGGGAGATGTTGTGAGGTTGAAACTAGTAGGGACTGGGAGAAGATAGGGAAGAGGAAGGTTAGAAAGTACCTGGCTATTCAGATCTGGTCACCAAACACGGCTAAAGCCATTTCAAGGAACGTTTCGATTCTGAATGATGATCTTCCACCAGGGCGATACTTAAGAGTATTTACCACTCTAGAACGTGTGGCAGAAGTACTATATATTATTCTATATGAATTAAATGTGAAATAACACATATCAATTCAATTAAATTTATTTGCTGGGATTTGAACGTGCGACCTCTGGAGTCGTAGTCGAACGTCTTAACCACTCAACCACGGAGGCCTTAACTACTTTAATGTAGTGATATGAGAACTTGTGAGTATCTGTTTACTAATTTGACGTATTAAGACCCCGGAATTCGTATTTAGAAGCTTTAAAGAAAAAAAAAAGTCTTGTAACCTCACTTCTAACAGGATGTGATTATTTAAACATGAAAAATTATATCACGAAACGTTTTTATGTATCAACGTGCGTGAATGGTTGCATTTAAAGCGTCTGGAATACTTGAGTCGGAAAAAATGTGTGAATGTGGATGACGCAAATAGTCTATTTTCTGAAAGAGTGGTGTGGCGACCAATCCGGTTCTCCTACCTCTGCGCCGATATGACGGGATTTTCAGTTGGTTTTAAAATGATTCGTTAAGTACAAGTCGCGGGTAATTTTATAGCAGTGTTTTTTTTCTGTTACTAGTTTAATTTAACTTGAATTTGTTAATACTTACCCCTTAATAACATAATGATCTGTGGTATTCACAAACTATGTATTCCTTAATATAAAAATACCAATAATGACACACATTAAAATCATTGATATTTTATCTTTGAATAAACCATCTCTAATAAAATAGAATGATTACTTCATTATACAGGTATTACCAATGACGTTACATAAACGAGTATATAGACACGTTGTAGCGCTCTCAAAGTGGCAAGCAATAATCACGCTACTTGGTGTGATCGGTGTTTAAGCCGATTTAGTACTAAACGGTCACGCGTCGCTTGACGTCGTTTCAAGCAAGTATGGAACGCGGTCCGAACTTCGAATCTGTTTCGTTCATACACATATATTCTATGAATGTCTGTCTTTGTCACACATGGCCGATATTTAAATGATGAATTTACTGGTAACGTGTGTGTTTTGCTTGCCACAATTTGTGTTAATATTCTAAGGCTATAACGTGTCTATATATATGAAACGTCATTGGGTTTTACGCAAACCCGTGCCATTAATACGAAGGTCAGATTTCAAATTAAAAACCTTTGTCCCTTAAATATTGACCAGACAAGGAAGGGCAGTCCCCCTTTCTAAAAGTGGAGACAATCCAAGGACCTTTTTTGAAAGCATTTCAGAGTAACGCTAAAAACAAAGTTTCTTTTTATAATTGCTTTTCTAGCTAGTTGCTAGAACAGGGATGGCAACCCTTTTTTATATTTAATTAAAACAGAACTCGACGTTATTTATTTGAAAGAACTAACAATATCGAACAAAATAAACATAGTAACGTTGATCCCTTTTTCAATGTTTTTTTTTCTCATCGAAACAACAATAATTAAAAATGGGAAACGAACACAGTGGAGTTTTTTATAAATTTGTTATATTTATTTTTCTAGAGAGCTTCATAGCTCATGATGGAAAAAAAAAACATATCGAACTGAAAACAGTCGTATTGACCTAGAAATTCTAGGGTGGGGGGGGGGGGGGGGGGGGGGGGGGGGGGGGGGGGGGGGGGGGGGGGGGGGGGGGGGGGGGGGGGGGGGGGGGGGGGGGGGGGGGGGGGGGGGGGGGGGGGGGGGGGGGGGGGGGGGGGGGGGGGGGGGGGGGGGGGGGGGGGGGGGGGGGGGGGGGGGGGGGGGGGGGGGGGGGGGGGGGGGGGGGGGGGGGGGGGGGGGGGGGGGGGGGGGGGGGGGGGGGGGGGGGGGGGGGGGGGGGGGGGGGGGGGGGGGGGGGGGGGGGGGGGGGGGGGGGGGGGGGGGGGGGGGGGGGGGGGGGGGGGGGGGGGGGGGGGGGGGGGGGGGGGGGGGGGGGGGGGGGGGGGGGGGGGGGGGGGGGGGGGGGGGGGGGGGGGGGGGGGGGGGGGGGGGGGGGGGGGGGGGGGGGGGGGGGGGGGGGGGGGGGGGGGGGGGGGGGGGGGGGGGGGGGGGGGGGGGGGGGGGGGGGGGGGGGGGGGGGGGGGGGGGGGGGGGGGGGGGGGGGGGGGGGGGGGGGGGGGGGGGGGGGGGGGGGGGGGGGGGGGGGGGGGGGGGGGGGGGGGGGGGGGGGGGGGGGGGGGGGGGGGGGGGGGGGGGGGGGGGGGGGGGGGGGGGGGGGGGGGGGGGGGGGGGGGGGGGGGGGGGGGGGGGGGGGGGGGGGGGGGGGGGGGGGGGGGGGGGGGGGGGGGGGGGGGGGGGGGGGGGGGGGGGGGGGGGGGGGGGGGGGGGGGGGGGGGGGGGGGGGGGGGGGGGGGGGGGGGGGGGGGGGGGGGGGGGGGGGGGGGGGGGGGGGGGGGGGGGGGGGGGGGGGGGGGGGGGGGGGGGGGGGGGGGGGGGGGGGGGGGGGGGGGGGGGGGGGGGGGTAGAAGCTTTGCAAAGTTCATGACAACGGAGTTTATCGTTTGATAGTTTTTACTGCTAAACAAGCAGATTTTTCTTTATATTGTCAAGTTTTTTTTTTTTAAAATAAATTATTTACAATATAACATTTTGAAAAACAGATATGTTGAAAAATAATAATATTTGATACATAGTCCTCACTAGGGATTTCTGTTCCGAGGCAGACTGTGGGTTGCTGCGTTGGTGTCACTGGTTCTATGATTACTTCATAATCTTTATAATTTCCTCGTCTTCATGGTTATTTATCCACATTTTTATGTTGCTCTTGAACATTTGTACCGCAGTGGCATCTCTAATATGATTTAGGAAAGCATAATATAATTTGGCAGCATGAAACTTGTAATTTTTCTGTCCAAAAGATGTCTTCAATTTTAGAATGTTGATTTTATTTAAGGTTTTTATTCTTGTAGTGTGAGTGTGTTGGTCAGTAAAGTACTCACTCTTTCCTTTAAAATTAAGTAGAGCATTTTTTGAGTATATTTTTGTGATGCTGGGAACATTAAAGTTTGAAAAAAAATCTTTTGACAGAGTTCTTAAAGGTTATATATTTTAATTTAAATTCTAATCTATGCAATGGACCGAAATCGCTGAAATAAGCAAAGAACAGGGGATGACTGGAGACGCCTTAACGAAGCGATGGATCCCCGACCCGAATAGAACAACAGGAAGAAAATCATGGTTAAAATAAAAATTAGCCAACTTTTTCATATTTATAGTGAATAAAATAAAATCCAAAGGTTTTCTGCCGCTGTATCAACTGTTGTCCAGCACAGACCATCCCTTATCTGTGGATACTTGGCAACTGTCGGCGAGCGTGCCGAACCGGGTGACGAACAGACAGAGTTTTTTGCTTACTTCGCAGCTAGTCAGGCGACAGGCACGCGAAGCCGGGTTGCCATAACTTAGGTAATTTATTGCCAGTGACTAAATTGCGAGAGTGGATGGTACGCGGTATCTACTTATCTGCGGGGGTATTTAAAAATGTGTCGAATTTTAGAGTGTTAAGTGGCAACACTTAATGAAACAGATTGTGGCTGTATTTTATTGGGGATAAAACAGAAGCTATAATGGTACTTATTTGGACAATTTATACAGCGTATTTTTTTGTAACACCAGGGACGCTCAAAGTTATTTAAACAATTTTACTTTTGCAATTTAATGATATTCGTTTTATGAAGAGGTAAGTTTGGGGCACTTACCACATATTCTGTGCAGTTATGGTAACTTTTTAAATTAACGGTTTGTTGGCAATTTGAAAAAAAAGGCATACTAAATTAATTGTGAAGTAATACGAATAAGAACTTGTAATTAATAAGTAATTCATGAGTGCCGTATTACACAAATTATTTGAAATTCTAATGATTATTTTTATCTAGATAGACGAATTTATCAAGCATGACTAGATATCGTAAAACATGCACAAAAAAATGCCAAAATATGCATGCCAATGTGCATTAAAAATGCATTATCTGTATGCCAAATCATATAAACCAATTTCTAATCAGTTATTCAAAATTATTTTTTAAATCAAAAAAAAAAGTGCATAGTGCATGCCGATTTCCGTAGGGGTAAGTTTTTCCATGCCGTAGAAGGTTTTATTTTATTTTTTAAAACGATAATAAAGTACAAAAAAAAACATTTTTTGGTTTATTATTTCCAAGAAGTTTAAAAAAACTCATTCCGGGAAGATAATATTTTTACAAATACATAGGTTTAAAAGAGAGTACAAAAAAGAGGGAACAAGAGAGTAAATAAATCAAAAGAGACTCATAAGAGTAATGAGAAATATATTCACACACGCAGAGATTTTACAGATTAGATTATAAAACTTTTAAGTGCATTTGCCAATATATTTTTGTTCTAATTTATTGGGGAATGCGTTGTATTGTGTATATGCAATGTATTGTAAGGAGATCATTCCAAATTTGGTTGTTTGAGTAGATAACGATAAGTGTATTTGATTTTGTAACCGTTTTTTTTGTGCTGGTGCATGTCGGAATTCAAGGTTGGTTTAATGTTGGTGTGTGACGAGTGTCGAATTATTTGTAAGCAGTATGGCAGTCGTGTTATATTTTGGCAGAATCTTAAAACTAAGATGTTGTGGCTGTGAGTAAATATCTTTGACGTGAGTATCCCATGATAAGTTATATGTATGTATTCCTTATGGCTCTATTTTGGAAAACTTGTATATCTGATATTTGTTTATTGGTAATGGTGCCCCATATACTAACTAGAAAACTCAGATGAAAGTGGATCATAGCATAATATGTGGCGCGGAGTAAAGATGTAAAGAGGAAGCCTTGGAGTCGATAGAATACACCGGTTATTAGGGAAATATTGTTTTTTTTCGGTAAGATTGTTATTTTAATAATAATAATAATATTTGGACGAATTGTATAGCGCCGTTTCTGTGAAAAATCACCTCAAAAGTACAGATCTTATTTTCTATTATTACATATTAATTCCTAGTTAAAATAAGAAAATATACAGGAACATACTTATCTGGCAGGTCCCATCAGATAGACACACTTATTAACTTAAAATTTTAATTATGATTTTTTTTTTTTTCAATTTAGAGCATGGGAGCGAAATTAAAAAACGAACTTTCTGAATTTGTCGTACAGTACAGGATTTGGTTCAAACTTGAATATCTAAAGGTAATTCGTCGAGAGACAGATCATGTTGAGATTCTTTTAATACATTTAAGGATATGAGAGTCTGAAAAGGTAAGTTTTCAGTTCGGACCGAAATTCTGTTGGGCTCGTTATACATCTTAGTTCCGGAGGGAGTTTATTCCAAGCCTTCGGACCTGAAACTCCGAAAGCGCGATCTCCAAACTTAGTATTTGGATTGCGTTTGGGTTCTATCAGCCTTCCGATAGCCGATGACGTTGCTGATCTAAGAGTCGACTGCCTTAGAAGAATGTTTTCTGGAACGCATAGTTCGGTGATGTACAGTGGGGCCATTTCGTTAATGGATTTTTTTGCATACATAATAAATGGTTAAGATCATCGTCATGGATCCAAAGATTAAAAAAAGAAGAATATTTTTAGTATTTAAAAAAAAAACATTTCTATACAAGGTGTTCCAGGGTAAAGTGCAATAATTTCTGAATGATTCTACGTGGTAGGAAAAGTAAAAAAATTTGTTCGAAATTCCAACATTTTGAAATTTTCGAAATTCCACATTACTTAAAACTACTTTTTTGTGTGCAGTTTCCATTGAAAAAGATCAAACATTCATTCCCGGCGTATTTATTCGTAATTACGACCTTACACAGCAGGGTTTTATGACTTTTTGTATAGAAAAAACAATGTCATTTCATGAAAAGCGACTCATTTTTTTACTTATAGTATCATGTAAAATTACCTCTTGAAGTAACTGAACTCTATCTTGTATAATCATGTTTGTATTTTTTAATTTTTTTTTTTAAATTTAGGATTTATTTATTTATCAAAGATAATACAAAACAGAGAAAATACATGATATAGTAAAGTGGTATACTAATATATAATTTATCATTCTAAAGATGTACCTTTATAAAGAAGCTGTGCTTGAGTGTATGGGGGGAGAATCTTGTATGCAATAAAAGCTTTTTCCAATATTTACAATTGCTACAGATGATATAGTGCATAGTGATGTTTTTTCATATTATTATAATTATCAGTAGTTTTTTAACTTTATTTTTATGTTGTTGTGTTAAAAACATTGTTTAAAACTGATTGAGGGCAACTAGTTAAATATTTACATAATAAATAAGTTAGGTAAGTTGAAAGTTTGAATTAATATTCAATACTCCGATTTGGCGGGAAGTTATATAAGCTCCAAAACCTTTAAATAAATCCAACCCTAAACCCACACGACATGTGAATCTATAATGCCCCCACCATATCACCGAACACACAAAACATTTTATTCTCAGCTTCGGGACGCAATATTATTTATTATCAGGAATCGGCAGAGAGGTCAAATATTTGTGTTATGTCTTGTGTTGTTCGTTTGCTTTAGGTTGTTTTCTATCGCGAATTTTAGAATCAGATGGATGCCTATTTTGTAAATGTCTTACAGATTGACCGCCATTACGATAATTTCAAATATTTTTTTGCTTTTTATCGTTTTCCAATTTTTTTCCTATATAATAAATTCTTACCTTCATGTTTTTCATCCGGTTCCTACCTTATCCAACCATTTCGCAATATCGAATTCCGTATGGGAAAACATGGTGTTCGAAACAAATGACAATCGAAACAGAAGAGTTTGTTGTTCTCCAAGTAATATGAAATTAAGTGTGGTGTTTTGTTGTGATTCGTTTCGTTAACAATATAACTGTGTTAGAAGAATCAAGAACTTTCACTTTAACTACATCGGTGAGTGAATGGTTTCCCATTCTCCCTTCATCCCAATAATCTTTCCACATCCATAAATAGACACTTCTATCAAGCAGTATCGTTTATCGTTTTACAGTTCGCTATTTTCCAAATTCATCTGAAGCTGAAAACACATTCGGTGTTTTATCGCAACTTCGTATCCAAAATTTTGGTTAAACATTAGAAGCAAAAAATAATCCTCAATCATAGCTTAAAAAAATATTTTTTATCGAAAGAACTGGAAGATTTAACCAATGAAATTAACGAGAAGAAATCTGCAGATCCAGTTAACAGTGTTTTTCCTAGGCAAATAAAATAAGTAAGAACGGCTATTTAAAGAACGATCCGTTGGAATTTCAAGAATACTGTAATTTATGTTTTCTTGTGTTCTTTTTCACACGAAGTTAACCAAATTCGAATTGCATATATTTGTGTACACCATGCACCAAATTTTTTAATAAGGTTTGCCTAAAGCTGACCATTTGAAAATGATTGGTTACCTACTATTAAAAATTATAAAAATTGCATTTTTTTATTGAAAAGTGAATAAAACAAAGATTAAAATTTATACTGATATGAATATTATTCACAAAGAAAATAACCTAAGCCATTTAAATGAATTAAAATTAGATCTAATTTCTATCGATCATGAAATCTAATCTTGCTTGTCAAGGTGAAAAATTAGAACGTATTATTATGTTATTTTTATAGTGAATATCGCACAAGAGTCCCAACTGCTCCCAACTGTCTAGAGCCAGTGAGACTATGGCATCTCCAATTGGGGCATGTTGTGAGGCTAAAGGTAGTGGGGGGGGGAGATGGAGAAGAGGAAAATTGAAAAGAACCTGGCTATTTAGATATGGTCACCAAACAAGGCTAAAGCCATTTCAAGCAACGTTTCGATTCTGAATAGTGGTCTTTCACCAGGGTCATACAGAGAGTATCTACCACTCTGGAGCGTGCCGAAAATATACTACATATGATTTTATATTAAATAAATGTGTTATGACACATTAATTCAATAAAATGTATTCGCTCACGCCGGGTTTGAATCCGCGACCTCTAGATTCGTAGTCAGGCGTCTTATCACTCTTGATTCATGGCGAGTTATTAATCCTTTAAAACTTTTAGTACTACCGTTTTCCGTGCTATCAGAACTCTGTGTATATTGACACAGACGCTTCCGTTTCCAGACATAAATATGTGACATAGTAAGATATAACCGCTATTTTTACATCCCTTTCCCATCCCATCCCCCTGTTATCTGCGACTGGAGGGGGGGAGGTGTGGGCGGTCGACAAGACTCGTGTTGCACTGGACTGGATAATCGGAATTCGGAGGGTTGTCAGAGTTGGACGTTGTATGTTGTATGCACAAGGGAAATGTGGATATTTGAAAGGCGGAACATAGAAAACCTTGGCTATCAGAACATTTCAAGGAGCTTCATGAATGTAATAACGTTAAAAGTATTTCACGAATTCAAATTGCAAATATTCATAAACGGAAGAAGATTGATTAAAATATGCGCAGATCAAAGCTTGTATGCAGTGCTGTGGTGTTGTATTTTTGATCAAAAGTTCGAAGTGGAAAATATCTCGATCAATTGGACCGGTTAGTGGCTGAGTGGATAAACGCGTCGGATTCCCATCCGGGCGTTGTGGGTTCAATTCCTCTGCAAGTCCTCCATCATTGCACATGCAACTTCTTTCCGCTTATTGTGATGGGAGTTGAAGTTTTTTCAAATATTGTTTCTTTATTCGTAACCATTAAATTATATTTTAATTTCTAACACGCGAATGCGTATGGATAAATATTAAAAATCTAATGAAAAAATGAATTCGTGGAAATATTTATCCTAAGTCTTACATTTGCGTTGCATAAATGGGCTAGGATTAATATTTTTGCTTTGTGATTATTTATAACTTTATTTTATCATCTACATGTATACCATTTAAGGAGCACTGCGGGAGTTTTTTTAAGAACATAACTGCATTATATTAATGCAACGTTTTTATTACTATGATTATTATTTTGTAATACAAAATGTATTTATAAATTTATTTATGTATTTATATAAATATAAATATTTAATTGTAGATATCAAAACTCTAAGCCGTCTTCTGTACATGATTTTTTTATTTCGCCGTCTGGGGCGCTAACGTCTACAAAATCATAAGGCCTTTTTTTTATATTAGTTACTTTGTACATTTAAGTTTACAAGTATCTAATTATTTCATTTTCTTTTTGACTAATAATATTTTAACTTAAACACTACTTATTATTTTTGGATAATAAGATACAAAGAAGCCTGATACAATAAACGCCAAAAATTATAAATAGTAATTTTTGCTTCCACGTGAAAAAAAGTTTGAAATTTGTTTCCGATTAAGCTACTTCACGATTTACTCACTGTGTCTCTTTTGACTTGTGTCTCAAGACTAAGCTGTTACCTGGTTGTTACTATTATGTGACCTTGATGGTAGGCATCGCCCGCAGATATCGAAAAAGAAACTATTGGACAAGGAATCAAACAAAAGTATTTGACAGAATTTGATATTACACATACTCGTATGTGAGAAATAACAGTTAAATAACAAAAAAGGCAGTGAACAGGACATGGACGAATCTCGGCATTCCATGGCTTCTAAGAGAAACCGGGTTGGGTTGGGGTCGCCTTAAACCCCAGTGAATCGACAAGATAAATAATAAGTTATGCGGAAACACGTGACAGCGCAAAGCACGGAAGCGAGAAAAGTGGGAGCAGCTTTAGGAAGCTTTCAGCCAAGCAGTGAAGTGATAGTGGCTGAAAACGATGATGCATCAAATAATATTCATAATCCACAAAACAGCATCCATAGCATAGTACTTTACAATCTATACGTTATATCTCCGTGGATGAGAAAAATATATTAACCTGGATTTTTCATGGAATATAACGGGCGCTGTTCAATTTGAGTGTTGCACTAGTAAAAAGTCGTAATAACGGTTATTTTATTAAATTATTTATTCTTTTTAAAACATTACGAAAATTAACATTCCAAGGCTATTGGCTATTAATCATTCAAGGCAATCAACTCCTTGCATTACATTGCTTATACACAATACAAAGTATTACCCAAAGAATTAATAATCCCAGTTGTAAATAAAAAAAATATTGGTAAAAGAACTTCAAGGATATTTTCTTGACAATTTTATTAATCAGTGATATATCCTATCTATAAAACTTCTGTGTGTTTGAATATCTTTCTTCTTGTATTTTTGATGTTTATAATTTATTTATTTATTATTTTACTTGAACATAATTTTTTTATTGGTTGGTATATTGCCCATCCCACTAGGCATAAGCCTGTGTTGGGATGGCAATTTACAAAAGTGTTTTTTTAGCTACATAGTAACATGTTTAATATCGAAAATATAGTACGTATACAATAAAAATAAAAATAATATAAGTAAATGACAAATTTGAAGATATAAAATCTACATAATAAGAACTAAATTAAACTTGGTTTTTAAGGTGAGTAATGATATTGCTTTTAAAGGAGCTTTTGGCTTGTATGTTTCTGATGGTGCTGGGCACAGAATTGAATTGCTTAGTGGCGTTGTACTTAAAACATTTTTGTCCGTTTTTATAGGCTGGGATATTAAAGAATTTTATGGGTGACTGCTTTAAGGTTAATAATAATAATAATATTTGGATAATTTGTATAGCGCCGTTTTTGTGAAAACTCACCTCAAGGGCGCTGTACAAATCTTAATTTCTACTTAATATTGATTCTTAGTTTATACTAATTTAACTAATTTTTAATTTAATTAAACTAATCTATAATGCAATATAAATGTTTGGTTTGTTAAGCAAGTCGTTTTAAACCGCCCTTTAAGTGATTTTCCGCAAATAAAGCGCTTTAAAGATGATTCAACTGTTGTTGTTTATAGTGAATACCGCATAAGAGTCCAACCGTCCAGAGCCAGTGAGACTATAGCATCCCCAATCGGGTTTTTTTGAGAGTCTGAAGGTAGCGGGGAGAAGGAGATGGGTAAGAGGAAGGTTGGGAAGTACCTGGATATTCAGATCTAGTCACTAAACACGGCTAAAGCCATTTCACGCAACGTTTCGTTTCTCTAGAAATTATTCTTTCTTCAAACATTTGGACAAACATAGCTCCTTAAAAACAAATTCATTGCCCGTCTTTAAAAGAAATTTAAGGATAACTTTCAGTAATAATTTTTGGATGTTTATTAGAGGCTCCAGACAATTGTTGGTGGCACTACCCCAACTGATAATGCCATATTCTAAAGAAGATTGCACAAGTGCACAGTAAACTTGCTTTTGGTTGGTTTTTTAAATTTATTTTATATGTGTCTTACATTTAAAAATAAATAAATGAGTCTCCTCAGTTTCGTTATTAGATAATATCTACTATATAATCTCTACTCCTCTTTTAAGTACTTTTTCTTCTTTTTAGTCTCTTTTTGGTGTTTTTTTTAGCTTGTTCCCTTTTCTTTTGTACACCCTTTTTAAAATTTGTATGTCCTCGTAAAAAATTATTCCTCTTTATTTTATAATTTTGCTCTTGTTTTTAATAAACTACTTGGAAATAATATACCAAGAAATGTATTTTTGTACTATATTAACATTTTAATTAATAAATAAATAAAAGGGGTTTTTAAATAAAGTGAGTGAGTGTATATTAAAATCTACACAATAGTCATAACATAAAAACAATCAAACAACTCTAAGAAATATGAATTAGAATGAATGTAAAGTAAAAATATTTAAAAAAATTAGGTAGATCACGTTTTCACTAAAACAAACGTTCTTTATTAATGAATCAGTGTTCTATCCCTCTCATTAAAAAAACTCAACCCTTAATATTTAGGAAATTATATAGAAATATATATTATGTGATGGTGACGTCTATTTTGTTATTATTTACAAGCAAGGATCCCCGCACTATGATTGATATGACATGCCACTTCCTAGATAGAGGGGCCAGGCCACATTTGACGTCGACATTATATTTAGCATCACATTTGACATTTGGAATTACATTGGGCGCACAGCGCTACAATTGGCATTACATTATGATTACACAAATAGCAGCAATGCTTGTCGTTTGAACGAAGCGTCACTTAAACAAAATATATCAACATTCGACGCGATTCGGTTCAGCAACAAGATTGCCCTCCCCACAGGCATGACCATTGGCAAGTTAGTCCTGCAAGCCAGGAGAAAAAAGAAAAAGAAAATTTAATTATAAAACTGTTGAATGACAACTTGTTTGAAGTAAAAAGAATAACTGAATAAGAAGAATTAACTAACTAACTAACCATCACGCCGTTTCTCCGCAAGGGTAGGCAGAGAGGACGGACCGCCATATAACTCTGTCTTGGCACACACTCCTTGCTTCATTGGCATTCATACATCGTCTCATACATACTCTTCTGTTATTCCGACTCTTTCAAGTCCCTACTCAAGTATTTGATTTACTTGATCTTGTCATGTCTTTCTCGGGCGTCCTCGTCTTCTTCTTTCATTCACTTTCGCATCATAAATTTTTTTCACACACCTTTCTTCGTTCATTCGCTCTACATGCCCAAACCATCTAAGCGTAAAGAAGAAGATCCGTGCTAAAACCGAATACAGATTGATGCTCTTCCTTTCTGTTCTGTTGAAACCTTTAGTGATTTTTATTTTTAATCATCTTTTTCTTTTTTATGTCCAAATTTATTTATGAAGTATTTCTCTTGCTTCACAACTGATATTGATAAATTATACTATTTAATCCAAGTTTATTTTTACTTGTAACAACTAAATTGACGTTTATATTATTCCAAAAACCACGTACAATGTGGCGGCCTCAGAACGGGGTAAGGACACATTTAAAAAAAGGTTAAAAAAAAAGTTTATTTATTTGAAAAAAAAAAACTATCTACCAAAATACCTGTTACCCTTCACTAAATTTCAATGGACTTTGAGACCTAATTTACTTGGTCAGAATATGGATACGTAAATAATGAATTAGTGTAATTTCTTCAAGAGTTATTCCATGCTGCCTTGTAACATGCGAGATATATTTATTACATTGCCGGAGTAGATAGTAAAATAATATTATAAACTTCGATTAGGAATTGCCCAGTGGAGCGTGTGTGGTGTATCATCAATTGATAATGTCTGTAAGCTCGGTGAGTAGACAGGGAATGCATAATTCATAACTAATAGGTTAATGTTACTCCAGCATCTTTGAAGTAACGATCTATCAATTACCCCTAACCTAGATTCTTTTTTGCACTGAACAGAGTACGAAGCTTTCTATGCAGAATAAGTTTGTATTTGGAGTTAATGCGTAGGCACTTAACTACTTCGATTGGAACTACTAGAATACACTAAACTGGCAAATTTGTTGGTTATTTATGAATAATTTAAATACTGTTTAATTGTTTTTTTTTTGTTTATATTTAATAACGAACAAGAGTCCCAACTGCAGTCAATAGAGCCAGGGAGACTATGGCATCCCCAATTGGGGTATGTTGTATGGCTGAAGTTGGCGAGGAAGAGAAGGAGACGGAGGATGTGGAAGGTTGGGAAGTATAGCTATTCATATCTGGTCACCAAACACGGTTAAAGCCATTTAAAAAAATGTTTCGATTCTGAATGGTGGTCTTTTACCAGAGCGATACTTCGAGTATCTGCCACTCAGGAACTTACCGCAAATATATTACATACTATTTTATATCAATTAAATATTTTAGGACACCTATAAATTTTAAAATATAAGCCGAGTCTGAACCCCCGACCTCTGGATTCGCAGCGGAGCGTCTTACCACTTGACCACGAAGGCCGTCAGATTATTTTTTATTTATCATGTAAAATTACTTTTTTTAAAGCATAAGTTGTCGTTTTGACCATTAGTTTTGTACAACGTGTTTATTTTTTATTTATTAAAATGATAATAAAGTAGAAAAAAAAATGATATATTATTATTCCCAAAGAGTTTTAAAAAAGTCGTTCTGGGAGGGACGAAATTATTACAAAAAGGAACAATATTTTTAAAAGACATACAAATAATTAAAGGTAGTTCAAAAGAAAAGGGAACAAACAAGTAAATACATTCAAAAGAGACTTATTAGAGTAAAGATTAATTGAACATCGTAAATTCATTAGTAAAGATATTCACACACATGAAAGTTTTAGAGAAAGGATATATCACTGATTTATAAAGTTAATTGAGAAGAATCCTATGGGTTCATTAAAAAAACGCTATAGAAAATATATAATTTCATTATATTTAGTTGTAGTTATTATTTTTATCATCTCAATACACAGCTTTACTGGAGTCACAAAATTACTTAATTTAATTTTCAATTTAAGTTTAGTTTGTACGTCCCGATATATCAATAGAATATAACGACAAAAAGTAATATTTTTATTATTTATACTGCCCTGAAGAAGCTATGGTTATGTCCGAAACTAGCAAGGCTTGAAACACAAATAAAATTATTTAAACAAAGACAGTATAAATATTTAATAACAATTTAAATTATGACTATTTCTTATTTAATTAATTGATTCATCAAAAATAATATATAGCATATTTTTAGCACGTTGCTAATTGGTAGATATTCTAAATATCGCTCTGGTTAAATACCGCCATTCTGAATCGGAACGTTACTTAAAATGGCTTTAGCCATGTTTGGTAACCAGATCTGCATATCCAGGTATTTCTCAATCTTCTTCTTCAGCCTCAAAACATACCCTAATTGAGGATGTCTTAGTGTCACTGTCTCCAAGCGTTTAGGAGCTTGTGCAGTATTCGTTAAAAAAAATGCACAATAATATTTAATCGTACTCTCACTAGATAAATTCCTTTCATAATGGAGTAAAATTTTATTTAATTAAAATATGAATTGAAATCTGTTTAAGAAATGGACCATTAGATTACAATCAGTAACTGTTAAATCGATCAAAATCATATATACTCCTAATCGGATTTAATTTGGTATAAGTACCTACTTTATAAGTCGTCGATTGTCCGAATTGGCGTGTTATCTGATCGGGCCACAGATGTCGGCAGCGTCGTGTCCAAATGGCACATAGACCGCAGTGGCTCGCGTCGGGTCGCATTACATCACCGTTTCACTTGCGTATAACTGAGGTGCAATTCCGTCATATCTCCATCTGGTATCTGACGTAGGATGGTGCATTGTTTATTATTGTATAAGGGCTGCGATTATTGACTACTTAACATTTTTTGTTATCCTCTTAGCGCATGGGTCGGTAGCCGTTTTAGTCTTTGAGAGATTGATTGGTATACACGATTGTTGGTGTGACTTTGATCCTGTTCGGCGATAAAAACAATCAACCATAAACTCAAATGAAGCTTATTTTTAAATGTTCATCGAGTATTTATATTATTTTTGGTATCGTGTATTCCACTAATTAAATAATTAGCCGAACCTTAACCCAATGTCTTTTGAATGATTTGTCAAGTTAGCAAAAAGTCCAAATTAAAGGAGATATATTTTTATATTGGTAAAACAACCCGTAATGTCAATATTAGAGTCAAAGAATACCTTAGATGTTTAAATAACAACGGTAATAAAATAATTTTTTCTAAATTTGCTAATCATCTTATTGATAAAGACATACCTTCAACAAAAGCACCGGTGCTCCTATTCTCCTCAAAAATGATCATGGCATCAGATTAAATAATTTAGAAGCACTAGAAATAAAGAAAGTTATTAAAATGAATAGTCATATTCTTAATAATCAGGTAAATTTGTCCAGTAGTTCTATGTTAGGTATATTTCCCGTAAACTCGTAAAATTTTTCAATATTCTGACATCACTTTCTCAGTTGACGTTTTGTCTCTTTCAATTCATATTATTCCTTTGTTATAATTAAAATTTTATTCTTTCGTTTTCTCATTTTTCTGTTATTTTATTTTATATTTTGTTCTCCTCTCTGTGTGTATATATAACCGCACAATTTGTATTTTTATTTAGTTTAATTTTGCACCCTTATGATGTTAGGCTAAGCAAAAACGGTCGGTCATAAAAATTAAAATAATATCCGTGGTCTTATACAAAGTTATTTTTTCATTTCTTTGGGATATTATTTTATAAAAGTTCTGTACGAATTCCGCTACGGAAATCTCTTTTGAAACTTGCACCACAATAGATGTATGAATTGCAGCTCAATGAGTTCCATTTGAACATTTTCTGGAACAGAGTCCACTTTAACATCAAACCGAGTGGGTTGGGCGGTTTTAAATCGTCTGTTTCTGAACGAATATCGAGAACATGGCAGAAAGTGGCAGTTATTAAATCGTGTAATACAGTCACCATTTTTATTCCATTTTTTTTTTGGCAGGATCTCGAAACGCACTAAATAATATTACGCTGTAAAAATTATAATGTTTTCAATTTTTATCTGCAGACATGTGATATGTACCGAATTAGGGTCATTTAGAGAGGAAAGTGAACAGGTGTGCACGGTGTGGGGATTTGTACAAGATGGCTGATAATTCTGAGAAATTTGAGAGGATGGTCGCTGGCTTTATACGAAGGATAGGGCACCCCAATGAAAAATAATTAAAAAAATTAAAAAGTTTAATTTATTCTAGTCTTTGTTTTGTCCGTTAAACTTATTTTTTCCAAATATTTCTTTTTTTCACTAACTTCGCATAGGGAGGCCTTGAGGGAAATAATTTCCCTCAAGACCTATGTTATCTTTAGGGATGCTGTGTGGAGGGTCTTTTGAGGAAAGGAAGGAGTTGAACCTGGGTCTTGAAGAGGCCCGTGTTGAAAGAGGGAGGAAACACTGAGGCCGGAAAATCATTCCACAGCCGAGCTGTTGAACATAAGAACTAGTCGTAAAAGCGACCCGTTTTCTCATGTATTGAATGTCAACCGTGTACAAATGTTGGGCGCACGTGTAGCTAGTTTTCCGACTGTGCACCGGTGCCGAAGGGATCAGTGGCGCAAGTTCCTCGGAGCATCTTCCATTGAAATACCGGTAGAACAAAGACATCATTCCCACCTGACGTCTGTGCTTCAAAGATTGCAATCCGTTTATTAAGATAGGAGAATCTATCAAACGGACCGCCCCTTCCTGCACAGAGTCAACAATTTTTTTCAGGTATTTAGAGGTTCCAGACCAGAGACGGATGCCAAAACAGTGGGGCGCACTTGCGATTTTGAACAAGGTCAGCAGTTGTGTACTATTGAAGTATCTGCGGGCCCTATACAGTACGCCTATCTTCTGAGAGGCTAGCTACACGATAATGACCTAATGAGTTACTATACAGATGAGATTTTACCAAAATTATTTTTTTTGACGTTACGTAGACATTTTGATTAGGGACTGCGAGAAGGATAATTTTGGTCAGGTCAACGTTCCGGGTCCAGCCCGTAGCCCATATGTTGCTGATCTCTGTCCTAACGGGTATATTGGGAACACTTCCTGATATCTCTTCTTTGATAGAGTCGCCGATCAGCGTTATTGATAACGGCAATAATTCAACTGTATCTGTGTCTCCTGAAGCAGACATAATTCAGCAACCCGGGCTGGTGGATGACATTTTTTGGGGATTGGATCAGGGCTACTTCAACTTTTATAGAATCACTAGTTTTACTACCCGGCCTCGCCTGAGATTTGTTTTTAAATACGAGACAAACAATAAAGGTACCTTTGACAGCTTATGAGATCCATATGGATCCATAGAGATGGAAATGACGTTTCGATTAAAAAATAGGTGCGTTTGGTCTTGACATTTGTGTTGTTCACGAAGCTCTCCGTTCGCGTGTTTTTGGAGATTCTAACAGACAGATTATCTGTGTTATAGTTAAGAACTACGTGCAAGATCAAATTGTACTTAATAACTAAATCCGAAGAAGGTTCTGTTAGGGTCGGTAGTCGGTAGTACGAGTGCTTGTACGAACTAGCCAAAAACCAGTGTTGTTATTGTTACTTTCTGTAAAGCTTCCCACACCGTTCCCGTTCCTTTCCGGTTCCAGTTCCAGTTCCAGTTCCAGCTCCAGTTCCAGTTCCCGTTCAAATTGTTGTTTGTCTCGTATTTAAAATGCACATCTCGGGCGAGACCAGGTAGTAAAACTAGTGATTCTATAAAAGTTGAAGTAGCCCTGATACAATCCCTAAAAAATGACATCCACCAGCCCGGGTTGCTGAATTATGTTCCCGTTCTCGTTTCTGTTCCCGTTCCCGTTCCGGTTCCGGTTCCGGTTCCCGTTCCAGTTTCCATTCCCGTTCTCGTTCCATGGATATATTTTTTTTTATTAAAATGTTTGCGAAATACTCTAAAATTCACCTATTTTAAATGATTTACATTCAAACACAAGAGTCTCAATAAGCCGTTACCCCATTTAACTATAAAACAATAAAAGGCATAACACCTTTAAATTACCACAAAAACCTGTATTGCAGGATGGCAAGTGGCAATTGTTCAAGGATAACACACGAGAAACGTCTGCGCCTGTCGGAAACGCGTGCCGGGCCGAGCGGCGAGTGGGCGTTATCGCAATATTTCTAATAAAATTATTTTAATCACTTGGTCACTCCACGTCCGACAATCTTACGGATATTCGGAGCAGTTTAATTATCAAAATCACGAGGGTCGATTTTATATAACACTATTAATTGAAGGATAAAATGCACATGTCGCTAGTAAAAAGTTGTCGAAAAAAGCGAGTAAACAAGAAGCAAAACAGTCGCCTACGATGGAACTGTAAGTGAGTGTATGGCAGTGAGGCATGCTGCTGGTGAAATAATAAAATAAGGCTTTATGCAGTAGAAAAGATATTCCACATATGCGTGTGGAAAAATCGTATTCCTACCACTTTTTTTATTTTTATAGTGAATATCGCACAAGAGTCCCAACTGCTCCCAACCGTCTAAAGCCAGAGAAAATATGGCATCCCCAATAAGAGTTGTGAGCGTAAAGGTAGTGGAAGGGAAAGTTGGCCATTCAGATCTAGTCACAAAACACGGCTAAAGTTTCGATTCTGAATGGTGGTATTTAACCAGGGCGATATGTATAGTATCTACCACTCTGGAACGTATCGCAAATATACCATATTTAATTTTATGTTAATTAAATGTGTTATGACTTACGACACGTATTAATTAATAAAAGTTATTTGCGCACGCCGGGTTTGAACCGGCGACCTCTGGATTCGTAGTCGAGCGTCTTACCACTCGACCACGGAGGCCGTCACTGCCGACCTGCGACTGTATTACGAAAAATAAGATAAAAAATAATGCAAGGCCAATGAAAGCGTAATGAGTGGGTATTGGACAAATTGCGAAAGTGACGTTTGAATGGTTTTTACGATGTGTGAACATAGGTGGAGCAAGGGGCATTTGCCAATGCAGACTTGTGTGGAAACATATCAGGCGTCTCTGTCAGTCTACAAAGAAAGCGTTAAACACGAAGCTCAGCTCTTTCTTATAAAAAATATAATTAATAGATCCCAAATTTAGATAAGTGTAGTTTTAAATTTTCATTAAAATAAATTAAACAAAGTTATTACACTGAAATAATAATGTTATTAGCCAAACTTCCAGGGCTGTGCCAATCCCCAATGAGCGCCTTCGTGCAAATATATAAATATATATGTCCGCAAGTTGTAAAAGTTCAAGCAGTTCTATTTGGGGTCCACCTTTCAGGATTCAGGGTCCGGGTAGTGCCAGTCCCTGGGGATACATCGCGAATTAATAGAAAATTGTAACTCTTTGCCCAAATTTTTACAGAATTTCACCACTTAAGTATGAATTGCTTCTCTTCAAAAGGACAGTAAAATCGAAATTGAGAATGATATTATAAACACATAAATACGTACTATTGTTTAAAAATGTTCACTAGCATGCGAGAAAACATAAAACTGTAAATAATTATGTATGTAAAGTTGACTGTTTATTTGTTGTAAAAAACAATAGGTACCCGAAGAGTAAAAAATATATTAGGTATGCATGTAAAGAACGTCAAAAACGCGTTTTGATGATGGGATCGTTGATTTGTAGTCATGTAGGTACACCTTATGACCGTTTTAATAAACATATATATCGACGCCAGAAAGGCAAAAGGGCTGTAGCGCCAATTTTGGGAAGTTTACACCAGATGGATTTTGAAAAAAAAACTTGGGTAACTCAATGCTCACATTGAGTTACCTGAAGCGACAAAAAGCTTTAAAAAAATCCCAAACTTGTATCGCTTGAGTCGAGCCTTCTCCCAAATGGTAAATATATTTTAGATGGCTAAAGCGTCTCAAAACTCTTCGATACGGAAAAAAAATCGATTAAAACTGCATATTTAACTATTTTTTAACCGAAGTGTCGCTTAATCCCTTTTGCCTTTCCAGCATCGATGTATACCAAATAACAGGATCGTTTTTTTAATACGTTGGTATCCTAAAAGTTAAAATTTCGCTGAATCGTACTGTGCCACGCGACTTGAGCGACCCTGAAAACACCCTTTCGATCGGATGATCTAATAAATTGCCTTGAAGCGAGTTTATTCATACTGCATGCCTACATATTTATGTCGGAGGCACGCGACCTTTTGTTCGTAACTCCACTTGTCCTGTATTAAACAGTTACATGTTACAGACAATTTACCTATTCTGACACTCGGAAATAGCAACTCCTATAATAATAATAATATTTGGATAATTTGTATAGCGCCGTTTTTGTAAAAAATCACCTCAAGGGCGCTGTACAGATCTAATTTTCTAGTTGATATTAAATCCTAGTTTAAAGAGAAAATATACAGGAACATACTTTCCTGGCAGGTCCCATTAGATAGACACACTTATTAACTTAAAACTATAATTATGATTTTTTTTTTCAATTTTAGGGCATGGGAGAGAAATTTAAAAAAAAAATGGACTTTCTGAATTTGTCATACAGTACGGGATTTTGTTAAAATTTATATATATGTACAAAGTGATTCGTCGAGAAACAGATTATATTACATTATACAACTTACCTACCATTGATATTTGTAACTTTATTCATTCAATTTCCTTTCCAACACGTTGTACTTTAGTTTTTATCCTTTAAAATAGTGTGTTTTCAAGTCACCATCCAAATTAAACTGACTTATGTTACACTTACGTGTTGCTATATAATGTTCTAAGTAATTAATTGACAATTTGTATTTGCGCAGCTCATTGTATTTTGTCTAAATATGCAGATAATGCCTAAAAACTTAAATACAAGTAAGTGAACATTTAAATTTTTTTATTAAAAAAACTCTGAGGAAAACCGTTTTATACTAATCGAATATATCCTAACCTAACAAAACTTAGTTTATATAACCTAATTCATTACATTTTCATACTTGTTATATTGAAAAAAAAAGCTTCTTGTCCACACATTTTCGAAATCATTTCTTCTTGACACACTTTATGGCTTTCTTATACAAGCAATAGTACAAATTATTTATCTATTAGTTCTATACGAGTAGTTAGGAAAATGTCTAAGGTTTCCTGTAAATAAAATTCTTAAAGCAGTAATCTTTAAAATTCTTTGTGAAATGCATACTAGAATTTTAAGGAAAACGTCTAAAAATGCCTTCACTGGTTTTGAAAACTGCACCTTTTCCTGGCATTTTAGTATTTTAAAAATATAATTTAAAAGATTTAAAAAAAAAATAGTTATTCACTGGAAACCTTAGACATTTTTCTAAACAACCCATAGAAAAAAATTACAGATAAATCATTTGTAGTATTGCTTGTATTAGAATGCTACAAAGTGACGTTTAATGCCATTGTTTGGGTGCTGAGACTTAAATTTTAACTAATACCTGTAAGCTGTATTGTACTTCTACGTTTATACTCTCGACAGCTTTGTGTCGAAATAACCAATGCAGTAATAACATAAATATGCTGAAACGATGCTTTTTACTGTGACATAAAAGCCGCGCGTTCAATTAGATATATCTGTTTTATAATATTCATGGTTTAATGGCTAGTAAAGTAATTAGGAAAAAAAGTGCACGGGTGGTGATAATGGTCGCCCGGGGCGCAGCTGCACTTTTTAATGAACCTGATAAAATATCATTTTATTAAAATCATTGACAAGCGCTAAAACAGTAAGAGTTATTGGATATTTTTTTCTATTCTCAGTAATTATAACAAGGACTTTGCCGAAGATTTTTTCAAAGTAGATAATACTGACCAAGGCGTATTAAACACCCATAATTTATGATTAATCACATTTTATGACACGTAGGGTTTTTTAAATCATTTTTTTCCCTACGTAAACTCATGAATTCAAATTCAATAGTCACGTAAAAGCATTTTTCCACCCACATGAGGTAACAAAGTAAGGCGCATGGCGCCGTTCTACTGGTATAAGGATAAAAAATAATTAGAGTCAGTAACTTTAAATGATTCATCACTTAATGATAAATAAGAATTTAGAAAATAAAAAATTTAAAAAAACAAGGCTAAGATTATGTTAGTCAGCTTAATTTAGCGGAAGTAAAAATGCAGCGTGAACCTTGCGTGCCACGAAGTGCATTATTTTTTTATTGGTTTGCAAAGTATGTATTGGTATGCAAAGCTCTATCCGAGCATAATTGCACACCTAGATAGACAATCTTGGTGTGCAATTATGACTTGGATAGACAATCTATTTTTATTTACGGAAGACTTTTTGACTTTTGTCAAAGTCTAGAAATAATATTTAAATTGTTTTTTTTTTTACCTTTACTCCACACAGGAGGCTTTGAGGGAAATAATTTTCCTCAATGCCTATGTCATATTTGGGGATGCTGTGTGGAGGGTTAATTAATTAACTTATTAATGCTTTATTTCGATATTATATTATATGCAACTTATCCAGTGACTACAGCTCTCTCTACAGCGCTCTCTCTTGTATATTATTGTTATGTGAATGTAATAATATCAATAATCCTCAACGTTCATATAAAACAGAAAAAGCCAGAAAATAAAAGAATAACGGTCACGACCGAGACTCGAACTCGGAACCTCCACTATATCCGGGAGCCTCTGCCCATTGAGCCACCGATACCTTATTAGAGATTAGGGCGAGAAAGAGGCGATTATTCATATGATGAAATTGAACAATTATTGAAAATGTCTTCATTAGAAAAGCACAGGAAAGACTTTGGTTTAATTTTCATTTAAAAAATCATTTATTGATTTATTGACTCACCTTCTCTGTTGCAACTTATCCAGTTCCAAATTCCTTGCCGTAGACTCAGAAACAATGAATTGCTGTTCTTCAATCATCGCTATACTAATTATAAGTATCATTCTCCAATGTCTAGAATGTCAAGACTTGTTGACTAAGCCATGGTCTTGTAATTTTTGGTAGTAGTCTAAATGATTTTTGTCGTTCTTTACGACTCTACCAAAACTTTGACCAGACCATGACTTGAATGTTGTTTATTTTGTTCGGATTTTTGTCATCGCTTCATTTATTATTATTTATGTGCTGTTCTTTCTCTGTTGCTCTTTTTTCTCATTTCGTGTTTTATGTATTTTTTTGTAAATGGGCTTTAGTCCGTTAATTTATAAATAAAATAAATATTAATTAAAATATTTTTTTTGACGGATTGATAAAAAAATGACGGTATCTAAAAATGTTTCGGAAGCTCAATCGGTAGAGACGTTACTCCCTCAGATAGAGTAGAGGCTCTGAGTTCGAGTTTCAGTCGCAACATAATCTTTTTTTATTTTCTGTGTCTTCTTCTGTTTCATATTTCGTTAAAAAATATTGATATTGTTTCAATAATTATAACACTATTCCTTAGAGCCAATACTTCTAAAGTAAAAACAGAGCAAGAAGGAGTGTTATTTTTAAAAATCAATATTCAGAGTTATATATTATAATGTGGGTACTCACTCACATGATTACGCTGTTAAAAATATTGACAGGATTAGGATATTAATTATCTTTTCATTGAACATTGTAGTTGACGCACGTAGTGACGGGTGACGTGTCATAAAAAGCAATACTCGTATGTCCCGAAGTTTGATCAGACGCCAGTCATGTATAAGAAACACATTTAACAAGAGCACGTCCCCTCTCGAATCTGTCACAACGTTTATCCTCAACAACCCCAATGCCTTCCCAATAATAAATAGTTGCACAAAATCAATCCCTTTAATTTACCCGCTCCACATATCGAGCAGAAGACATAAAAAAGTCAATAATTCACACCCAATATATAATTGCACAAAAGCGTTTGAAAAAATCTAAACCGACCTCATTGTCACGTGAAATAAAGCAACCCCAGCGACACCCTTCTGGAAAACACTCAAACAATCGAACATTTAAAATAATAAAAAACTGTTAAATATATTATCAATATTCTTCTGTGGACTTTCGCCCTTTGCACATTGACGAAATGTCTGTCATAAAAGCTCCACATTTTCTATGCTATCAAATAAAGTAAACTTTATAACCATAGAGCATCTGTTAAACCGTTGGATTACAGATCTTTCCTGACGAATTCTTTTTATGACGGCGATTATTTATTTGATGATCGCCATAAAATGGAATGACAGTGATAACTGGATGCTTATAAATAGTAATACCTAGAAGGTCTCATTCCTGGCCTTGCGGAGTACTTGTGCTTTCGAGTGTTATTGCTGGATAATTTATGATGATTTTTTTGTTTGTTATCCAATTGATGTTCAATGAAAAATCAGCAGAATTCGTAGAATTGCCATAAAAATAATAAAGCTATAAAATAGGGTTAAATCGAGGGTTCTATACTGTCGAAAATCTGTACTGTCATTGTTCTATTATTATTGTCGCTCATAATATACCGAAAGATTATTATGAAATTAATTTCAAGCGTCGCTTCTTATTCTGATGGCTCCCGTGTATGGAAAAGGGAAATAGAGGTCATCCACAGATGAGATGGGATGATGACCTAAAGAGAACTGCCGGTTTTGGGAGGCTAAGAGCCACCAAGAATCGTAAAAACTGGTCATTTTTGAGAAAGGTCTATGTTAAGGGTTGGACCCAGAAGGTTTATGAAGAAGATCTTTTAAATCCATTTCACTATTTTGGATGCAAAAGATAATTTGATTTTACGAGGTTTCTTTCTTGATGGTCTATTTATACATTATCATTATTATATTATCTTTCTGGTTTCGTCTGGAATTGGCAAAACGTACTAATTATAATCATGATAAAGATACCGCACTTCTCTTCGGACAAGTAAGCTTTAGATCCCCATTGTAGTCGTGATAAATGCGAACGAGAAACAGGGTAGAATTTGGACAGTTGAGAAATAGAGGCATCATTTTCTAATTACCGGGAAGACACAGATGTTTTTTAAAACCTTTTTGAAGTCGAGAATGGTCGATCATTGTATTATCAATTTCCGCTCGGTGATATTACTTTGAATAATACTTAGAAATATTATATTAATATTCGGGTAGGTTTTTGAAAGTCGGGTAGGGCCAAATGTTAATATTTGATTTTCACATAAATAATTTGAACGCAGTTTTTTTTTTATTTGGAATTGTTACAGAGAGGAAGATACTGTCAAGTTCAACTGTCGCCAAATGACACCAGTCAGAATCTAAAAGTGGCTTGAAAGGGCTTTAATAACTCTTGGATAATAATAATGATAATATTTGGATAATTTTTGTAGCGCCGTTTTCATGAAATATCACCTCAAGAGCGCTGTACAAATCTTAATTTTTGGATAATATTAATTCCTATTTTATAAAAATATACTGCAACATAACATAAAATTTTAACTGATTTGTATACACACATATACATACATATATATATATTAAGGCATGAGAGAAAATTTAAAACATACTATTTCAAAGGTATTTTTTCATTTTCGTGTTAAGGAACAGATAATGGTGAAAATCTTCTAATGAATTTAAGGAATGAGAGTTTGAAATGTTTTTTCTTGGTTTTGGACAGAAATTCTATTGGGCTTAATTTAGGGATAATTTGTACAACGCCATATTTTTTAAATATTACCTCAAAGGCGCTTAAGTTACACATAGTAACCCCAGATCTGAAAAACTAAACTTTCCTCATTCTTTATATCCTTCATCTCTCTAATTTCCTTCCGCCTCAAAACTTTCCCCAAATGGGGTCCCATAGCTCCGGGCAGTGCGACTCTTCTATGGTTTACACATTTTTTTCCACAAATTTAATCATCCAGTAATTACATTTTTTCAGGTGTTCAATGATGCGTCTCAATTGTGACACACATAGGCCCACTTTAGTCAGTGGCTCGTATTGTCCCGGTCCTAGCCCCGGGCCTGCAGCGGGCCAGTGGGGTGGCGGTGACAATCCCAGCCCCATTATACTCGTACGAGTCACTAGGCTTTATGGGGCCCGAGAACGTGCCCGATATAATAAATATATATGTATAACTACATATCGATAGTACAGGTACAGGGATACACGAAAAAGCTTCAAAACGTCATGATTAAAACGGGCAGCGTAACAGAACAATGTATTCTAAAATCGGTAAAATTTAGATTATATCGTTAACGTTTTATAAATGCACCAAAGCATTTTTTAAACTATTGCAATTATTTTAAAAGGGAGGTGCACCACGTTTGCAGAAAAAAAAACTTAAGCAGACAAACACTACCGGGTTACGAATAACCTGACAATATTTGAAATCCCTTTACTTTCATCATTATACGTAGAAAATATGAGTTAGTTAAATCTCTAATAATAAACGATTACTCTATGAAGTACCCCGCAAATTCATTATTTTTATTTTTATTCGAAGCCGTGTCATAAGTTGTTTTCAAAATATATTATGTTTACATAAACCAGATGAAATTTGTTGTAGCTATTTTGATATTATCGATATTACCAATTGCATAAGTGCTTGCGAAAAAACTTCAATTCGCGAGAATCTCGAGAGAAGAGAATGTAAATCGTTTGACGGCCTCGGTGGTCGAGTGGTAAGACGCTCGACTACGAATCCAGAGGCCGCGGGTTCAAACCCGGCGTGCACAAATAACTTTCATTTAATAAATACGTGTCAAAATACATTTAAGTTAAAAAAATATAATATATATTAAAGTATATTTGCGGCACGTTTCAGAGTGGAAGATTCCCCAAGTATCGCCCTGGTGAAAGACCATTATTCAGAATCGAAACGTTGCTTGAAATGATTTTATCCGTGTTTTGTGATCAGATCTGAATATCCAGGTACTTCCCGACTTTTCTCTTCCTCTTCCCCATCTCCTTTCCCTCCCCAGCCTTACAATATGCCCCAATTGGTCATGCCATAATCTCACTGGCTCTAGACGGTTGGGAGCATTTGGGACTCTAGTAGTGTGGTATTAAGTACACACTTTTTTAAACGTTTATTATTTACATAGCTTAATTCCAACTAGGTTTCACATTCGCTAAAAGTTCTCTAGAACCTAATGTGAATCATAAAAAAAAATCGTGATTTCATTATTGATCTTTTATAAATATTTTGTTGGTAGATTTATTTTTAATCAGCCTATACTTGAAGGGTATCTCATTGTCCCTGAACCGGTATGGCGAGAAGGGCCAGGTATGTTCTTATTATGGTACCAGCTACCATATTTAGCGCGACAGGGCCATACCGTGCAGTACCTACCCAGTGCCCATGTACCTACTGCCTGCCACACTTTGTGTGACGGAAGTGGAACAAAATCGCGAGGGTTGGAGGTGGCGCAGTTTACCGGATTACCGGCAATATCCCCGGGGGGCCTACACCCATTATTACCTGGATCGGTGCAATAAATCATCCCCGCATGCTCTCCTCATCAGTGAAAATAAATGTTTATAAGAAAAGGGAGCAATTATTTCAAAGTGACCTTACTAACAAACTACAAAAAAAAACCTCCCTTTTGAGTAAGTGCGATAATTTAAGCTCACACACTTCAACTGTCGACGCAAAGGTAATTACTGTAGCATTGCAAGTAAAAGGGAAGAACCGTTTCAACAGAACGTTGCTTAAATAACATGTTCATTTCTATGTAGTGCCTTTAAGATTTTTTTACCATCTTAATGATCTGTCTTCGTTCGTACAATTGTGAAGAAAGTATAATATATAAAAAGAATGAAGTATTTTCACAGTGATGTTTCACTGTAATGTTATGTGTTGAACCTTTTTATGTCAATATGTTCGATATTAAAAGAAACTTTTAGGGTGTTGAAAGCATCATTATCCATATTACCTAAGATGTATTGGTCACCTAACGGTTGTCTTTGGAATATCGGACATATTATTAAAGCTGCATTATAGGGTGCACTATAATTATCCGATGCAGTTTTGGAATGGGGCATTACGGGTGAGCTACCCTTCAAGTATTTATTGAATATGGACTGTATGGCTATAATTGAATGGACACAACATAATGGAGGATGCGGATGTTTGTGGACACAGCAATAATGTCACCTGGAGTGGCCGAAATTGTTTGTAAAGAAACAAGAATACTTGTAACGAGTTTAAATAATTGCACAAATGTGCATCCGGGAATGATTGAATTAAATGGGCAATGGGCAGATGCCAAACTGTGTTCTTTTAACGAAAGCGTGCAAAAGAACGGTCAAGATAAACAGTGATGAAGAACAAAAAATGTCAATGTTCTTTTATACTGCCAAAAAATACAACTGGAAATAATTGGATCCAAATCTTTATTCGCAGCTGTTCATTTGAAAATGATATTCTTCGTAAAAAACATATCACAATCCTTTACAATGTCGATAAACAATACATTTGTTGATTATACATTTTTAAATACACACAATTCGTGCTTGGATCGGTAAGAACTATGAATAAAAATATTTAAGCACCCTAGAACGAAACATCGATATATATTTTATCGACAATGTCGGTAATTTGGAATCGTTCCCGAGCCCGACGGCAGATTGCCAACTGACAAATGACGGTTCGCATTGATTGAATTAAGCATGTCAACATGTGTTGTCGTTTATTCGTTGGCAATCTGCAGTTGGGCTAGGGAAACGATTCCAAATTACCGATACTGTCGATAAAATCTATATCGATGTTTCGTGCTGGGGCCCTAGGAAGCGGTAGGTATTCGACTAACATGGTGTGTTGTGAAAAACTTTTTAAAAATGTTTATTCGAAAAAAAAATCGATAGGCAACAAACATAACAGTAAAATTAGTCCAATATTCAGAGTTACTGTGTTTATTTTTTATAATAATGTCAAACCACAAAGCAAATAAAAATTACAAAAATAAACAGCCCTCTTGAGATGACACATCTAATCGTTTCTTGCTTCATTCAGATTCACACATAACTACGATCTACTAAAATAAAGTCGAACCCATAGATATACCTACGATAGAATGTTCTCCTTATTTTTTTTACTAACTGACCAACTGACCATCACGCCGTTTCCCCGCAGGAAGGATGGAACGCCATACAAAATTGTCTCGGGACACACTCCTTGCTTCATTCACATTCGTACATGGTCTCATAGATACTCTTCTGTTATTTGACTGTTGACACGGCCTGACTCAAGTATTTGATTCACTTGAATCGTGCCATATCCTCCTCGGACAACCCCGACTTCTTCTGTCATTCACTTTCACGTCATATATTTTTTTCACTCATCTTTCTTCGTTAATCCGCTCTACATGCCCGAACCATTTAAGCGGTCCCTCTCTTAATCCTATTCATTACGCTTACATCTTCCTCGCATTCCTTCCGAATGTTCACATTTTTAACACGGTTATATTTGATTTTACCACACATACGCCTCAGGGATTTCATTTTTACAGCATTCAGTCTACTTTCATCCTTTATCTCCCAGTTCCATGCCTCACTGCCATGCACCGAGTTGGTAAAAACATTCCATTGTAGACTGCTAGCTTCACCTCTATGGAGATTTTTTATATTTGCGCCAACAGCGTTAAGTTTTCATTAATGGGGTTTCCTATATTCACCCTTCTTCCGATATCCTTATCGGTCGTTCCATCTCTCGTGAACATACTTCCCAAATACACAGACTCATCAACTTGCTCCAATTATTCAGCACGCTTTGTTTTATTCAATGAAATTAAAGTTGCTTTAGAGTTTTGGTGCATTTGTCATAATAGGGATGTCAGGATTAAAAAAACACATAACGAACCTTCACTATTTCGCTAAACCTTTTTCAAAGTAACTGGACGGAAGATCGACGTGTGTCTATTTTAGCTGTGACTCACAGACATGAATTTCTCAAATCAATAATATACGAGGCCTGTTCAAAACAAAAGGTGAATTATGAATTTTCGCGGGCTGTGATCAATCGATTATCGTTTTTTTTTCGTTATGTTGGTACACATATGTTTTTCATATGTTGGCAGTATCAGCCATTTTGGATTAGTGGTTTGTTTTTGACAACTGAAAAGGTTAGTCACGTTTTGTGTGTTCTTCGATTTTTTACTTTTGAAAAAAATGGATCAAAGAATAAAATCCATGATTTGTTTTTCCACAACTCCAGGACGCTCATCGTCATAAACATCTTCTCGGCCTTCTGTAAAGGGCTTGTACCGCTTATCAACACTTTTTTGAGACAAAGTAGACTCGCCGAATGCCTCAGTCAACATTTTAAGTGCGTTGGAGTACTTTATTCCATTTTTAACGCAAAATTTAATACATATTCTTTGATCCATTTTTTTTATAAAGTAAAAAATCGAAGAACACACAAAAACGTGACTAACCTTTCCAGTTGTCAAAAACAAACCATTAATCCAAATTGGCTGATAATGCTAACATATTGTAAACATATGTGTACCAACATAACAAAAAAAATCGATAATCGAATGTACACAGCCCGCGAAAATTCAAAATTCACCTTTTCTTTTCAACAGGCCTCGTATATTATAATAATAATAATTAAAAATAAATAAATAATAATACTAAAAAATACAATGAAGCAACGGAGAATTAAACCATTTTGGTAAGAACATAGAAGCTTGGGTTCTTCCGCACCGATGCATCTTGTGGCAAAAGTTTGCGGTTATTTCAGCTTTTGGCGAAAACTTACATCAAAACGGGTTCAAAACGCCATCCACCACGCGCGGTCAGTGAAGCGTAAAATGAAGAGACGAAGCTCCATCGACGTCGCTTACCCTTTCAGGTATCAAAGCTTTAGTAATAAAGGACCCGTACGCTAAGCGGAGTTGTGATATAAGGAGTGCATTAGTTGAGTATCTTCGAGAGCCAAAAATGAAATTTAACTTTGTCACAGCCATAATTCACGCATGTATGGCGAAAACAAATTGATTGTTTATAGTTTTAATGTTTAATTTGTGGTTATTGGTATTTTTATTTATACTTACGGTAAGTATCGCCCCGGTGATAGACCACCATTCAGAATCAAATAGTTACTTGAAATGGCTTTAGCCGGGTTTGGTGACCAGATTTAAATAGCCAGATACGTCCAAACCTTCCTCTTCCCGATATCCTCCCCCTCCCATTATTCAATTAAATTCAATTCAATTAAAATTTAATAATGTTGTGTTTGCGTTATGCTACTACTTAACCTTATTTAAAACACTTATGAATCACTTATTAAATTTGTGTCATTACTTATTGAAATGTTTTTTTCTTCTGATTTGCACAGCTGGTTTAGAGTACTAATAATCCACCTGTGTTCCCAAATTCCAACTTATGAAAAGGAAAGAAACTATAAATAATCATTTTTCATATTTTCCTTATATAAAGATAAGGATAAACGTAGGTAAAACTCCGATATCATTTTTTCAAATATACACAAACAATAAAAATACCCTGAGGCGTATATGCGGTAAAACCCTGTTTGACCGTGTTAAAAATGTGGATATCCGGAAAAAATACAAGACTGACATAAGTGTAATGCAAAGGATCAAGAAAGGGACGCTAAGATGGTTTGGGCATTTAGAGCGAATTAACGAAGAAAGGAGTGTGAAAATTATATATGACGCGAAAGTGAATAGAAGAAGTAGTCGAGGACGCCCGAGGAAGACATGACACGATCGAGTGAATCAAATACTCGAGTCGGCCTATGTGAAGAATCAGAATAACAGAAGAGTATGTACGAAGCAAGGAGTGTGTGCTAAGACAGAGTTGTATAGCGGTCCGTCTTCTCTTCCTACTCCTGCGGGGAAACGGTGTAACGGTTAGTTAGTTAGTTATAGGTTATATATATATATTATATATATATATAAATAGGTTATATATATATATATATATATATATATTTTGGTCTGTATTCCACTATCAAAAAATTGAAAAAAAAAACATTTGTGGTTAATTGTACATTTCCTTTTTACATTCAATAAATAATAGTGGAATAAATTACGTTGTATAACTGCGCTAGACACGGCCGCCAATTTACCGACAATAAAAGAGCGTGATTTAACTGTTACGAGTTATCCGGTTGCCCACCCATCCGTGGCAGATAACAAAGGTCAGAATCTATTTCGCATCAATAAACCACGATGTGCGTGTGATATAGAAACCTCGGTATTTACATGTTTATTTCCATGCGTGCATTCACACCGACTTATAAATCACTAGAATGGTGATGATACTGACGATTGCTCAGGCGGCTTAATCCCTTTTTGTCACTGTACAACACAACATCTGCTATCGGATATCTTCGGCGAGTCCGAGGGATTAGACACGCCCCAGAGAAGTCGTCATGTGGTTGGTGTTTAAATACTCAATCGTATTTGATACGTGTCAATGAACAACATATTTAAACAAATGAATCCACAGATGGCCGACATTTAAATGTTGAGGATTTTATTTTATTTTTGTATAGTACATTTAAAACGTAATAATAACAATACAATAGGGTAATAGAGAAAAAAACAAATGGATAAAAAAAATCCACAATGGCAAAGCCTGTGCGTGAGTATTATAAAGACTTTATCGCACTTTTTAGAGTTTAAACGGAAGTTTCAAACATCAATAATATAACATGTGATGAATGCATTAAAAAAAAAAAAGTAAACTGTAGAAAACTGGGTAAAAAACAAATAGATATCTGAGAATGTATTTTGTATAGCATTGAGAGCTGATATTGTATTGGGCATGAGTGAAATACTAAATATATGAAAACGATGACTGAACTGAGTTGTAGCTAGACTATCGGAATTTAGAAAAACAATCTTTGTATATTCAATACGTTTTTAACAGTATCCCTTATTTGTGAAAATACCCAATAGGTCTGGCATCAGAGGTGGCGAATTCAAATTCCAGCAGAGAACAATCATAAGCGGTAAAACTAACATCAGTGGAAAATACTACTTATCTATTTCAATTGCTACTTTTTGCAGGTAATCCGCTGTGTGCATAGTAATAACTAAGAACGTATTTTAAAAATGGGAGAATAGAATATTTAAAGCTTATGAATTATATACAATGATTCCTTAGCAGTGCGGGGGCTTCTTGTTCATTAAAAACGTAATTATTTTTACTTCAACACATTTTCATGTTTTTACCAACACAATAGATTCACCTCGACAAATAAAGCCATAACAATAAAGATCAATTGTGACATAAGAAAACATAACTTTTCTTACCCCTAGCGCACTCTACCGTGCCAAAAGTGTGTCGATGTTTATGTTCCAGCAATTGCTCGATGCTCCATTGAACAATCGACCAATTCACAACATTAACAACTATAAAAATAAACATAAATAACGGCGTTATTAAACAATCGACGCTACATCTGCCGAGTAAATTAAAAAACTCGCGATCCTTGAAGAAATTTCCAAGACGGTATAACATATTTAATATGATAAATCACCAAGAGCACAATAAACTTGATTGGGTTTCAGGGCAATATGGGGAACAGAAGGATGTCCTTTATTGTTCCTCAGTTCACGGAGGGGAACTTGGCTAATGCTTGAAATGAATAAGAAATAAACTTATTTGATGCTAACACAGGAAATGCGTCCATCTGGAACTTCTTATAATGTCTTACATTTTAACGAGAACGTGGGCGTAATGTAATGTGTAATGATCCTTTTCATGAATTATGTTCAACTAAGTCAGACCCAGTTAGTTTCTTAGGGGTAATGGTAAGAATGTTATGGAATATGGTCATCTGGTCTCTGATACGCTCGGCTAGTAGTCAGACACAAATATTATCGATATTACGAGAATCTCACAGCGGGCACCGACTTACCACCATTTCAAAACAATTTATAAATAATATATCTACTCTTGAACTGTTTATTTGTGGTGGATATCCGTTGCAATCTCGGAGAAAGAATATATGTGGAAAGAGAGCTCAATATTTTTACCCAACCTATACAAATTTACGATAAATCACTTTCTCTGAGTTTTTAACTTGTAAACCGTGAGAGAGAAAGAGATAAGACAAGCTGTCACATAATATCGCACCACTTTTCGGTATGTAGGCATGTTTTTCCGTCTCCCGCGTCTCCGGCGACTCCGCCCACTACGTTTTGTTATGCGATATAACAGGACATAGCTCAACGGTTTTTTAGGTAAAATCCTGTATTTTTGTTGATAACAATACTGTGAAAAGTGGTTTTACAAATAAACAAAACATTATGTCGACATGAGCTATGAATGGATGTATAAATACCCTAGCCCTAGCCACGCCCTAGTCAAGAAAAAATCAACAATCCTGACTACATAAGCTACCCCTCCTGGTATATTATTGCTCTGAAGTTGCAATATTAGAAATATATAATATTTATTATAATTTTTTTAACTGCTGGAGGCATCAGAATAATATACTTATAAATGTCTATAAAATAAAATTTAAAGGTAGTATTTGAAATTTCAACTTTCCATAAGTATTATCAAATTATAAGTACCTGTTTGTTAAATCTAGCACCTACCTGTTTTTCTGTGGTACTAAGTAATTCTTGAAACAACTCTAATATGCCCATTCGCCTAGTAGTTTAGAAAATATAATCCGTTGAATATATTTCGATTTTGTTGGGACATTGTGGAATGTCAATCACTCGTTAAAAACATTTTCTCTAAATGTCGAATATTCTGAACAGAACTGGTGAGCCTGTCACGAATAGAAAATGATTTGGAAAAAATGAGCGGATTTACAGCAATGCTTTGTGAAATATTCCACTAACAATTCGTTGGCAAAATATCAAACGTTTTATTCCGGGCTGTCTAAAACTCTACAGGAATCTAGGATAATTTATGAATCTAAACTAGTAAAAAATATATATCCAAGGGGAAGATTGTCGAAACAACTGAAGAAAAGAAAGTTATGAAAAGTATGATGTTATTTTTTTATTTATTTACATCCCTCGGACACCATTAAATTCAAAAATAGGCCGCTATAGTTTTATTGCAACGGCTTTTTTTACTATGAAATGACCCTACCGATTAAAATAGCCCTTACAAAAATGTGAGAAAAAGGGTGTTCATGATTACTTTTGCATAATGACGTTAGAAATAAAGGTTGTTCCTTGTATTTTCGGGATCTTGCTAAATTAACCGTGTCCAGTTATTATTACCTACCTTCAGCTATAATGACAGGTTTAAGTTCTTCGAAGTTCGTTAAATGTTTTTATTTGAATTCATAAAATACTTCACACGACAAAATCGCGTGAACTTTCAGAGGAAGGTGGTTTATTCTTTGGCAGTGAAGTAGATTTGAAATGGAAGTAAAAATGGTTTTACTTTATATTTTATACCGTGGGAGATTGCTTTATTTTCAATTACGTTACCGCAAATTGAAAACTAACCGCGCTCATTTTTCCAGTATCTTCGTATATTGTGTTTTTCTACCCTTTGTCGCTTGTCGCTTTGTATTTCTCGCGCGAAGTTAAATAATCTTGACAAATAAAAGAACACACATACTCTTTCTGACAACATTAAATTACCAACTAGTAAAATAATTCAAAATAACTCTAAAATTGGTGCAGGTTATGATTCTCACTATTGTGTTTTGCTAAAATCATTCAAAGTTAGTTTGTGGATATGTTTTGTTACATTCAATCATAGATGCATTATAATTAGATGAGACACTTGGCGAAAAAAACGTGGCTCTATTTCGTTGGAGGTAGTTTAATCCGCCTATTATCCCGCCACTTAAGTTTATTTTTTAGTTTTATTTGTTTAATTTTAGTTGTTTTTCCATTAAAACTTTACAAAGTAACTAATTATAACTTATATACTTTTTGACTTAATAAAAATAACTTATATGCAACTCGATATTACAAACTTATGTATTTTGTATGGTTCTTACAAGCTATTTTAAATTTATTAATTGGTATAATTTTGATGGTTTCCCACACCGCATTATAACATTTCATCCTTTTATAAAGTACCGTTTTGTTTAACGGGGTTAATATATGTTGGTACTCTAGTTTCTTTGCATGTCCTTGTGTTAAATCTGTGAGTATCAACGTTACAAATAATTTTGTCAGAAAGATATTTCGGTAACCAATTATTTTATTTCATGTATAATATCCATGTGTTAAATATCAGCATCTGTTTTACTAAAGGTCAACTTAGTACCTCTGACATTAAAGTTACTTTTTAGAATCTAGTTCGCCTAAGTATAATTAAAGACCTGCAACCATCGCCGGCGATTGCTTATATCGAAATACTCGTACATTTGTGCTACATGAAAAACAATGTCAAAAAGATTGACAAAGCACCAGTCCATTAAATACAAAAGTTTTTTTGAATTTTACTGATGATATATTTTTAATAATAAAATACAAACGGTTCTTTAATAAAAAATAAGAAATTTGAATATAAAGAAATTATAGCAAATAAGTGAAAAAATGCAAGGATTTTTCTTATGACATAGGCGCATTTTTCCCCGTCCATACGAGCCGGGTTTGTACGATATTGTGAATTTGTAATGAGATTGATAAGTTGCACATTATTCGATAATAAAAACTGAAGAAATTGGAATATTAAGAAATTTCATCAAATGAGTGGTCAAATTGCAAGGATTATGCTTCTGACATGGGCGAATTTTTCTCCGTCCCTTCGTGTGGGATTTGAACGATATTGCGTATTTGTAATGAGATTGATAATTTACACATTATTGGATAATAAAAACTGAAGAAATTGGAATATTAAGAAATGTCATCAAATGAGTGGCAAAAGTGCAAGGGTTTGGCTTCTGACATGGGCGCATTTTTCTCCGTCCCTACGTGTGGGATTCGAACCATATTGCGAATTTGTAATGAAATCATAAGTAATACTTTATTGGATAATAAAAACTGAAGAAATTGGAATATTAAGAAATTTCATGAAATGAGTGGCCAAAGTGCCTGGATTTTGCTTCTGACATGGGCGCATTTTTCTTCGTCCCTTCGTGTGGGATTTGAACGATATTGCGAATTTGTAATGAGATTGATAGGTTACTCATTATTCGATAATAAAAACTGAAGAAATTGGAATATTTGGAAATTTTATCAAATGAGTGGCCAAAGTGCAAGGATTTCGCTTCTGATATGGGCGCAATTTTCTCCGTCCCTACGTGTTCGATTTGAACGATATTGCGAATTTGTAATGAAATTGATAAGTTACACATTATTCGATAATAAAAACTGAAGAAATTAGAAAATTAAGAAATTTCTTCAAATGAGTGGCTAAAATGCAGGGATATTAATTCTGACAAGGGCGCATTATTCTCCGTCCCTACGTGTGGGATTTGTACAATATTGTGAATTTGTAAAGAGATTGATTGGTTACAGACATTTTCAAAATAAAAACGGAAGAAATTGGAAAATTAAGAAAAATTTTCAATTGAGTAGCCAAAATGCAAGGATTTTGCTTCTGACATGGGCGCATTTTTCTCCGCCCCCACGTGTGGGATTTGAACGATATTGCGAATTTGTAGTGAGATTGGTAAGTTACACATTATTCGATAGTAAAAACTGAAGAAATTGGAATATTAAGAAATGTCATCAAATGAGTGGCCAAAGTGCAAGGATTTGGCTTCTGACATGGGGGCATTTTTCTCCGTCCCTACGTGTCGAATTTGTACGATATTGTGAATTTGTAATGAGATTGATTTGTTACAGATATTTTCAAAATAAAAACGGAAGAAATTAGAAAATTTAGAAAGTTCTTCAAATGAGTGGCTAAAATGCAAGGATATTGCTTCTGATAAGGGCGCATTTTTCTCCGTCCCTACGTGTAAGATTTGAACAATATTGCGAATTTGTAATGAGATTGATAAGTTACACATTATTCGATAATAAAAACTGAAGAAATTGAAATATTAAGAAATTTCATCAAATGAGTGGCCAAAGTGCAAGGATTTTGCTTCTGACATGGGCGCATTTTTCTCCGTCCCTACGTGTGGGGTGTTAACGATATTGCGAATTTGTAATGACATTGATAAGTTACACATTATTCGATAATAAAAACTGAAGAAATTGGAATATTAAGAAATTTCTTCGAATAAGTGGCCAAAATGCAGGGATTTTACTTCTGACATGGACACATTTTTCTCCGAACCTACGTGTCGGATTTGTACTATATTGAGAACTTATAATGACATTGATAAGTTCCACATTATTCGATAATAAAAACTAAAGAAACTGGAATATTAAGAAATTTCATCAAATGAGTGGCCTAAGTGCACGGATTCTGCTTCTGACATGGTCGCATTTTTCTCCGTCCCTACGTGTAGAATTTGAACGATATTGCGAATTCGTAAAGAAATTGATAAGTTACACATTATTTTAAAATAAAAACTGAAGAAATTGGAATATTAAGAAAGTTCATCAAATGAGTGGCCAAAGTGCAAGGATTTTGCTCCTGACATGGGCGCATTTTTCGTATCCATTTGATGTTGTCAAACTCGCCATTGTTTACATGGACGCGGCTTGCAAATGACGACGTATCGTTACATACTCGTAAGAACGATATGCACCATTGGCAAATCGAGACCAAATAAAATGATTCCGAACACATTGTAATATAAACGCATTGCATACGGGAATATACGGAGTTCGTTAACTCGTCCTAACGAACGGACGCTTTTTTTTTAAATAGAATGAATTGTGATTTGTGTACGACTTTTGAGGTTTTAAAAAAAGCGGTAATATGAAATATAATTTGAATAAAAAATAATTTTGTTTTAAGCCACTTTATTTATACACATATAACAATTCAACCGGTTAAGTTTAACCGAACCCGGTCGAATTGTTATATGTGTATAAATAAAGTGGTTCAAAAAATCATTTCAAACACATGAGGGTGGGTACCCGGGTACTCTTTCAGTCATCAGAAGTTGTAAATTATACTTATTTATACACATATAACAATTCGACCGGTTAAGTTTAACCGAAACCGGTCGAATTGTTATATGTGTATAAATAAAGTGGCTTAAAACAAAATTATTTTTTATTTAAATTATAATGTCAAGCTACAAAGTGATTGCTTCCTTCGATATAGTTCAATATAATGAACAATCGATGAAATATAGTTCAATATAATCCAAAATGTATGAACCTTGCAAAAATGTATTTTACCAAAACATGATTTTGTCTTATTTGGTTAATATCATTTTATTGTACATACGAGAATATTCGCAGCGTTCTTGTTTCTAAACTTACCATAACTATTGGTAGTCAAAAGGATGCGGAGTGGAAGGTTGCCAAAAGTGTAGCGGGATTTATGCATATATATATATTTGAGTTGATTATTTATAAATTGACCTCTCGATTATGCCCATCGCTGTTCGAAACTAATAATACCTTCATTTGTAAATTCGGTAAAAAAGTGAGGATTACCACATAAATATATTCCTAATTTTTGTTATTTTTTTCACCAACTTTCATGTTTTCGCAATTTCGGCAAGATGAGAAATAAATATTTGATCAGGATGGATATTTCTTTGGGGATTTTGCGGTACATTACTGGTGTTTTAGGGTAACGGGAGGAACGTGTCTATCAAACGGATGAAGTCGGCACCTTCAACTCGCATGAATACATGCTTCAAATTTAAGGATAAGGCTTTCCTATTCCACATCATTTATTATGAATGAAAGCGAAGAAAAACATTTTTAGAGGGAGCGTTTTTTTATAATATCCTCGGATATAGGGCAGTTCGCAATCAGCTAGCTCAAAAATATTAAAATTCTTTATCAATGGCGGTGTTTTGTATTGCAGACATGACACACCACAACCACGCTGAAAAATAATATATTATTATGTAAAAATATCCTTTTTTGTATACTTGCTAATGCTGTCACATTAATGGTGTATTTAACAATAAAATGGTGTATTTAGCGTAGCCGAGATTTTTTTTGTAATTTGCACCACATATTAGGGACACACTACCTACATAGAATACTTTAGTAATAAATTCTTGAAATAGCAAAGTAATGAAATAACCTTTTCTAAAATGTACCATTTACTAGATTGGTCTTATAAAGTCAAGCATCGCATTGACATTGAAAAAAATATATATACATTTTTTAAGTAAATACCGCACAAAAGTCCCAACTGTCCGGAGCCAGTGGGACTATCGCAACCCCAATTGGGGAATGTTGTGACGCTGAATAGAGTTGAGAAAGAAAGAAGATGGGTAAGAGGAAGGTTGAGAAGTAACTGGCTATTCAGATCTAGTCACCAAACACGGCTTAAGTCATATCAAGCAACGCTTCAATTCTGAATTGTATTATTTCACCCAGGCGATACTGACGATTATCTACAACTCTTTTCTAATCTACATACATTTTATAATTACGAAAAGTAAATCTAATACAGCAATCAAATCAATTGATACTATTTAATGCATTTAGATTTTTTTTAATGCATTAATTACATGACATTATTAAAAAAGGTCGTTTTTAATTGACCAAAAAGTAAACGAAACGCCGGTTATACATTTTATATGTAAATTAAATTAGTGCAATCGCTTTTGAGCCTTTCAAACTGGAAATTATAAATCTAGAATAGAGTTATCAAAATACTCCCACATCTTTAATATCTCAATCAATTTTATTTATTTTTAATAACAGTAGGATTTTAATCAATATTGATTATTTCTGCGCTTTGAATATTTTGTAGGCACCGAATAAAACATTGTACACAACCAGTGGCGTGACGAAAGCAGACGCGCCAGACCCGGGCCAGGGCTTTTGAAGGGTCATTGGCAAGGTATTTGTGACGAAAGCAGACGCGCCAGACCCGGGCCAGGGCTTTTGAAGGGTCATTGGCAAGGTATTTGTGACGAAAGCAGACGCGCCAGACCCGGGCCAGGGCTTTTGAAGGGTCATTGGCAAGGTATTTGTGACGAAAGCAGACGCGCCAGACCCGGGCCAGGGCTTTTGAAGGGTCATTGGCAAGGTATTTGTGACGAAAGCAGACGCGCCAGACCCGGGCCAGGGCTTTTGAAGGGTCATTGGCAAGGTATTTAAGTGTCCAGAAACACGCGAAAGATAATATGTAAGTTTTCAGCGGAACTAACTCTCCGTTCATCAACTAAAGATGGGTAGATGCCGTTTTTTTATACGTGTTGTTATTTTCACCTGAGGCGCATAATTTATTGCATAAGCCCACATAAAGAACTACATTATGAATGCAGTCAGTATTTTTTTCTTTCGGGAAGTGTATTAGTTTGCAAACTTGCACTGGGTGTTAGAGCTAGTCGAGATGCCAATGTTGCACACAAATATTTTTTTATAAATCGCAAGGTTGGCATTGATTAACCTTTATGTGACTGGAAGGGTACCCAGGTACCCTTTTCGATTTTCAACATAGATTTTTTTAACGTTCCAGTAAGTCTGACCGGTTAAAACTTCCTGACTTCACCACAATAGTGAAAATGAACAATTGAACATAACCGTTGGATATGTGGAAGGTGTTATGTTAGCGGAAAACAAATAAGTATAATTTACAAATTCTGATGACTGAAAGAGTACCCGGGTACCCTCATGTGTTTGAAATGATTTTTTGAAGCTTTTCCGTATTTATTAATCATTTTACCTTATTTTAAATGACAAATATGATGTACCGTTATGTTTAAAGTACATCACCTCTATCTTTAATACTATTTTTAATCACATACTTAATTAAAAACCCCAAAAAAAGATGGTACTAGGTGAAATTCCTATCCACTTCCCCAAATATTGAACTGAGTCGAAATATATTACGTCATAAAAGTGGTCCAGCAAACTTCAGCAAATGATATACTGTAAAAGAAACCTTCATATCAATTAAAAAAAGGTGTCATTTTCTTCAGTCACATAAGGGTTAAAAGATACCGTCGCTGGAAATGCAAAAGGGCTTAAGCGACACTTTAGTCAAACATGAGTTTCTTTCTTTTTGTTTCTAAAGGAAAGACAAACTTTTCCGGGTTTCAAAAAACCTAACAATATTTGAAAAACTCCTACTGCCATCATAATACGTGGAAGGTTTTGTTTTTGCAAGGATGAAGGACTTGGAGCTAACAGAGGAATTGAACCTACGACGCTCGGGTGGGACTCCGACGCGTTTATCCACTCAGCTGCGAACCGGTCAAAGATAACTAGTTTAACCAATGTCAAGTAACCAGTTAAATATGCAATTTGATCAGTTTTTTTGCATCGAATGCTCTGACTCTCGTATGATTCTGAAGACTTTTGTAGCCTTTATAAATTCTTTAAAATATATTTACCATTTGGGAGAAGGCTCGACTCAAGCGACAAAAGTTTGGGACTTTATGTTTTTTGTCGCTTCAGGTAACTCAGTGAGAGCATTAAATTACCTGAGTTAGCTTTTTTTATATATCCAACTGGTAATGAAGACTTGTGAATTTTATTGTAAAACAAAAAAAAAGTGCTCCGGTGTAAACGTCCCTAAATGGCGCTTCAGCCCTTTTGCCTTTCCGGCGACGATATGCTGCTTTTTCATTACGACATTTGAACAAGTTGAAGGCATCACTGGTCCAGTGTATCGTAAAGTTCTTGTGATAAATACGCCATCATATTTTGTGAATGAATGTCTTAATTGGATATGAAAACGGTGTAACATAAAACACGTTTCTCAATGAGAATTCCATCAAAAGCAGCCGGTTTGGTCTCGTTTGCCACGATTCTCACACGATCTACAATCTCACACTACAGAGAGATTGTAGATCCGTGAGCAGACCATAAAGCATATATTTCTTAAGGATGTGGACTCCAAAAGTTTCCTGGAACACATTTGTGCTGCACGAAGCGACGCCTTACGCTCTCAGATGGTGGACAAACCTCAGCATCCAGATGCAGTCGCCACCGACTCACCCCAAACATATGAAGAATAAAATCTTGATTAGCCTATCATACAAGGTACAAGGCAGGACCTATAACATTTGGCTACAGCTCTTCCCCATTCAGTTCCCTCATTTTTTAAATGTTTTTTTAGCGAATATCGCACAAAAGTCTTTGCCGCTCCCAAAAATCTGAAGCTAATGGAACTATGGCCTCCTGAATTGGGGTATTTTGTGAGGCTCAAGGTTGTGGGGAGAAGAAGGAGATATAAAAGAGTAAGGTTGGGAAGTACCTGGTTATTCAGATCTAGTCACCAAACACGGCTAAAGCCATTTCAAGCAACGTTTCGATTCGGAATGATGATCTTACACCAGGGCGAAACTGAGAGTATCTACCACTCTGGAACGTGCCGCAACTCAACTATATATTATTTTTAATGAATTATATGTGAAATAACTTATTAAAAAAAAATAATAAAAACAAACATTCCCGGGTCCCGAATAACCAGACAATATTTGAAAACCTCCTACTGCCATTATAATATACCCTTGAGGTGATTTTTTCACGAAAACGGCGCTATAGAAATAATCCAACTGTTATTAATAAGCGAAAGATGTTGCTTGTGCAATGATGGACGATTTGGCTAGCAGAGGAATTGACCCCACGACGCCTGAGTGGGAATTGACTCCACGACGCCCAAGTGGGAATCCGACGCGTTTGTCCACTCAGCCACTAACCGGTCGTATTAATTAAATTTAATTTACTGGCGCACGCCGGGATTTGAACCCGCATCCTCTGGATTCGTAGTCGAGAATCTTAACAAGCCGACCACGGAAGCCGTCAAAACTGCATTTTTATACTAAACTCGCCAGGAAATTTGTTTATTTGTAAAGTAAAAAAGGCGAAAACTGGTTTACGTTTTGAAAATTGCAAAATGTGATTTGAACAAATTTCACGACATATTTTTATGTTCCGATTGGCGCCCGATGTACTCTATTGACTGTAGATGGCATTATAACAAAAACAATGTAGCAAGCTTCTAAATCAAATACATTTTCTTGAATCAGCACCTTTTTTCTACCTGGTTGTGCATTCCGCCGTCACCCACGGTAAATCCGGCGCTGAGTCCATATGGATGGCAATAGACGTTGCCCAAGAAAATAAAAACCTACGTGGGCTTTCATGTAAATCAGGAACCTCCACGCCATCATCAGCTGCCCCATCATATTATTAATGGCAAGGGCCATTATAAATTATAGGTTCGTGGTCTCTAAAGTCTGTCTGGAATTTAAAAACTATATCAGACTTTGATATATTTTACTACATTGCTATACCTCTCGCATGCTTTTGAAGATATTTCGAATAGCAATGTAAATGTTGTTAAAAAGTGTAACATAAACTTAACTAATAAATAAAGCGATTATTTAATTAAACGTATTGCGTAGCTACTAGAGTGGAACGCACTTGCAGTAATCAGTGTAATCACTTAATTACAGTTATCATTGTGCTATGTGTATTGTCACTAAACATCAAAACCATTAAAAAAAATACAATATAAACCCAATTGTTGCTAATCTATAAATAAAAACATTTGTTTATCATTCCAAACAAGCTGTGCTCAAAGCGAATTTCAGGTGCACTGCATAATTAATTAACATATCTTCAGACAGGTAGCATCCCCATACCATGAAAGTTCTTATCCGGTTTTCTTTTCGGAAGTGTTCGTAGAACGTAAAATGCTCCAAGAGTTGAAACTACCTGCCGTTCGACAGAGGTGGCAGGTGGAAATAAAACGTTGCCAACCAAAGGTCAGCCTTTTTATTAATATTCCGTTTACACTTCAAATTATCTCGGATGTTCGCTTTAATACAAAAGTGGCACGAGCTTGCAAACATAATATATACATTTCGGCTATAAAAGTACTAAACATTCTTCGAATAAGACAAGGTGAATGAACTGTAAACCAACCAAAAAAACCTTCAGTCAAAAATGAATAGTTGCAATCAACACTTAACTAGAAGCAAACAGAATTTCAATCAAAAGGGACTGAACCTTTACTGTTCATTTATGCAAATATTATAGAATTGCTTTAGTTGGACGGTTTCAATGGAACCAATTAAATTCGCACACGCTGTCTCAAGCCACAGATCAAATGTAATACTGATTCGAGTCAATTTGATCAGTTTGGATGTGGTCTATGGGTCTCAAGATTTATAATTATTACGGAAGCTATACTGAACGCGATGATTTTATTGAAAAGTTATATAACCTTATTTCGTTCAATAAAATATTACTGTAATAAGTACAAATATACAGTGTGTTACAGGGCGTACCAGAGAGACTTTATCCAGCCTGAGTTTATTCAGAGTAAAAAATGTAGATTGCATTTTGGTCTGTGGTAAGATTTTTTTTTCATGTGGAAAAAAAATCAGCATTGGACAGTCAGAGGGGTGGGTGACGAACTGTAACGGAAAATCAAAGAAACAAAAATCTACGTTTTTACTCCAAATGAGCTCTGGAATCACTGATTAAAGTCTATCGGGTACGTTGTGCAACTCCCTATGTATATCGTCCTTGGAAAGGCAAAAAGGCTTAAGCGACCCTTTAGTAAAAAAAATGATAAATATACAGTTTTGATCGTTTTATTTTCTGCATCGATTGCTCTGACTCTCGTTTGAATCTGAAGATTGTTTTGTGCTCCTTTAGCCACCTAAAATATATTTACCATTTGGGAGAAGGATTGACTCGAGTGACACAAGATTGGGATTTTTTAAGCTTTTTGTCGCTCCAGGTAACTCGGTAAGAGCATTGAGTTACCTGAGTTAACTTTTTTTCAAAATTCAACCATGTACTGAAGAAGAAATTTATTGTAAAACAAACAAAAAAAACTTTAAAGTGCTCTGGTGTAAACTTCCCAAAATTTCGCTTTGGCCCTTTTGCCTTTCCGGCGATGGTACAATGGAAAAACCTGCGCTGGCTCCCAACTCATGATTTTGGAAGACCTTAATTTAAAAGAGTCTAAAAAACTATTTTGTATAAGATAAGAGTACACTTCATTTTAACATACGAGTATTTCCGTACTCGAATAAAATATTCACGCGAAATGAAATAGTTTTCGAAATAATGTACATTTTCTAGAGGTCAAAATAAAATATCTTACCGAACTTGCATGGGGGCTACAGCCAATGTCCAAGAGCCGTGAGGGTTTCTGGGTCAAGGTAGACCCTCAATAAATACAGGTGAACTTACCTGGAAAATTAAAAACAAAACACATTAAAATGGGGCAAATGTCAGCGAACAGAAAATGCCGTTTATATCAGCAGATAAAAACAAATCAGGGTTTTAGTAGAGTACTTTCTGAGTGGCATACATCTTTAATAATTAACCATAATTATAGTGGTTATCGGTTGGCCAGATATTTTACAGCTTTTATTATCAGTGGTAAATAATGTTGAACATAATTCTGTGTGTAAAAGGAAGAACGGAATGGGTAAAAAAAAACAAGTTTTGAGTCAAGTATGCATAATCGTTCTTTAGTTATATATCTAGCAAGGAAAAATGTGACGATTCAATAAAAAATAATGTGCGATTATGTTTTGAAAAAAGCACATTTGACATATGACATGATAACACACAAAAAACAAAATCCTAAATTTTGTTTAGGCTCTCCTGAAAACCTTATTCATTCCGTTCTTGCTTTCGCACACAGAATTATTGAACATTTTTTTTGTTTTAAACTTTAAATTATTAAGTTTGTTATGTTTCAAACTTTCGTCACATTTGACATAGTCACAATTCAAAGATTAGCGCTAACTAACTAACTAACCATCACGCCGTTTCCCCGCAGGGGTAGACAGATAGGACGGACCGCCATATAACTCACTCTTGGCACACACTCCTTGCTTCATTCACATTCATACATCGTCTCATACACTCTTCTGTTATTCTGACTCTTCACATGACCCGATTCAAGTATTTGATTTACTCGATCGTGCCATGTCTTTCTCGGGCGTCCTCGACTTCTTCTTCCATTCAATTCGCATCGTATTTTATTTTCACACTCCTTTCTTAACTTTCGTTCATTCGCTCTACATGCCCAAACCATCTAAGCGTCCTTTTCTTGATCCTATTTATAACGCTTACATCACTTGTTATTTTTTTTTAAACTATTTCAACATGTAAATAAACCGTTATGCTTTTCAATTGGTCAGTTTGTTCAAAAGCTGAAACGGACCGAATCGGCAGTCAATGGGAACCATTAAAATTTCAACTATATGGCGCTGAAAATTTGAAGAATGATACACACCAACCTAAGTTGTATCTTCAAAATTAATAATTGAAAAAAAAGTTTAATATTTAACTTTTATTTTTTGAAGAACTTTCATAAAGAAGGCAAAACCTAATTTACAGTTTTTATACCAAAAATGCGGTGACTTACAAAAAGTAGCAAAGAAAGTAATATTTTTTTGTAAGCCGTTGAATATATTCAATAACTCAACGGTTAGATTCTGTGAATCATAAACTCGTTCATATCATAGGTAATTTAATAAATTTCATACAAAGAAATAAAAATGTGAATTATAGGATTATTTTCCTGTCGTTTTTCACATAATCCATAGTTTCGGCCAAGTACAAAGAGAACCAGAAAGTTTTGCAGCGCCATCTATTAATAAAGTCGATAAACGCCGTATAAGACAGCGCAAGACACAAATAATACAAGGCATTCATCATAATAATATTTTCTGCGGCGTACCCACTTTTGGAAACACTTTTTGAAATGTCATTTACGTCTTACATCACTTTGTTAGACATCAATATCCCTGTTTTGGGAAAGTAAAACGAATTTTCCACTAACAACGTTACAATTATCAAAATCAAAAGTAACAATTGATTTATTTTTTGCTTTTCGAACTTCTGATTATTTTCACTAATAGATATTGTGCACCTTGTAACATTTTTTCCGGGTGATTTTGGCATCCCCAGTTGTCGCTTCTAACTAGGTAAATAATGTGATTTTAGTGGAAACTTATTCCAAATACGGTTGAGTAAAAATTATGTTTTCGTAGAAAGCAATCACTTTGTGGTTTGACTTGTTTAATGAAAATGAAATAATAACTTTGTACAAGACCACACATTATATTTTAACTAAACTTAAAGTTTAATTTTGTACCCTGATGATGCTTAGCCTAAGCGAAACCGGTAGGTCATAAAAATTAAAATAAAATCTGTGGTGTTATTTAAAGAAACTATTTCATTTTCACTAAAAATTATGTTGTTCTGCGAAAACATGAGAAATTTTTTTTTTCTGGAATTAATTCCAGAAATTAATTCTCATCAATAAGTATGCATTGAACTCATAATTTAATAGAATTGTTACATTTCTGGCCTTATCCTGGGATACGCGGTACGTCCGGCTGATGAAAAAATACTTCAAAGATGGAAAAATCCCTTTTCCTGCAAAACGGTTTTAAGAGTGCGCGGAGGAAGGGACTCGGCGAGGTAAAGGAAGGAAAGGGAAAACCAGGAGGGAGAATAAATTATGGAAGTTTTCTCGGCGAGGACAACCCTTCAACATCAATCTCCCCGGTGGCGGAGGCCTTCGTTTATACATTGGAAATTGGGTTTATGGAAAATTTGAAACCAATAATTCAGAATAATCAACTTATAGACATCTTGCGGCCAATAGCAAAAGCTCAGGTCAGTAGAATCTTGTAGAAACGTATTTTTGACCTCTTCACAAAAAGGTCAATTATTAATATTAATAAAATTATTCAATTTCTTCTACGTGAAATGCGATTTTTTATAATAAGGGAGATTTTAGATAAAAAAATATTGTAGTTGTATTGGTGTTGAATTAATATTTTCATGAGAATTAATTTTAAAATGTTGTTACGAATTAATGATATTTTTAAAGCGTACAACTGTCTGGACTTCATTGGTTTGTGGATGATAATATTATTTTTTTAAAGCTTGCTAGTTGTTTGCTATAATTATAATAATTCATATTCATATGACTTAAATCCGTATTATCAACAAAATTTTATTTTTCACAGAATAATTAGTGCCATCTGTACATTCTACTGTAAACATGTTCGCCATCACAAGTGACACTATCGACCAATTTAATAAATCTACGCTTATAAAAAATGACAACGCACCAAAATTGGCGCTAGTATCGTATTTTGTTTGTTTTAAAGAAAATTAAAAAATCTAGACATAAACAATTTTTAAGTAAGTCATTATATAACCTATTATTTTATTTTTTTAAAGTGAATACCGCACAATGGTCTCACCTCCTCCCAGCCGTCTGGAACCAGTGGAAAAATGGCATAACACATATTAATTGAATAAAATTTATTGGCGCACGCCGGGATTGGATCCCGAGACCTCTGGATTCGTAGTCGAGCGACTTAACCACTCGACCACTCGGCCGTCTTTGTTTGACTCTTCAATTACTTTCAATAAAGCCCGGTTCATCTGGATAGATGAACATTGTGAAAGGCGCAACCGACAGAAGGGGGAGGTTTTATGATTAAAAGCTTGATTTTCAGACGAAATTTTGAATTAAAGATTAATAAAAACCTTACCTTTTGTTTGAGTCTTACCATTCACATTCTTACCGTAAAACGATTTCCAAAATTTCCGAATCGTTTTTCAGCAAAAACATAAACGGTAAGGACCATATATATTTATTTTTATGTGCAATGCATAAGTTACTTGTACTTACTAAGATATTCCTTGGAAAATATTTTGGTAATATGTTAATTTAGAATTAATTAAAATCGACACCTCGGGCAGAACACCCTTCTGGGTTTGCTACAGCAAACTCGACCCTATGCCCCTCCTATACACATTGCGGAGAACATTGGTTTTTCATCGCACCTTTTTGTCTTAGGTCGTTTTTAGCTCGGTTGCCACTCGAGAGTCGACGGATATGGACGTTGGATTCGCGCTTATTGTCAGCATGAATTTTTCATTTATTTTGACGAATACTTAGTGAAATCTAATGTTTTTAAACATTTTGACTTCATCTACCTGTGTATAAAGGGCTATTATATATATATTTTTACAATTTGAATGTAAATGAATTTGATATATTTTTAAGTCTCCTTCAATTTTTTTGGAAATGCCCCTCACCGATTTATTCTTAGGGTGGTGTGTCCTCTTAACAATATAAAGCGTAAATTTTATTTTACATGACATGATTTGACTAGTCAATCCTAGGATTTATATTTTAGTTGTAAGTTGGGTTTTTGTATTCTTATTAAATATGTAAGGACCACTGCGGGAGTGATTTTAAGAATATGACCCCTGGGACCATAGAACGAAACATTGTTAATTTAGTCGATGTGAACTGTCGTTTGTTCGTTGGCGATCTGCAGTCGTGGATCATTCCAATCTACCCCAATCTACCGACATTGTCGATAAAATCTTTATCGATGTTTCGTGCTAGGGGCTCTGAATAGGTTACAAAACCATTATTTTGAGGTTTTTTAAGTAAACCGCACTTAAGGCGAAATATAACACAATTGCGCCATACAAATGGAATGTTATTATTATTATATAAATGTGTAAATGAATATGTGTATTTTTCTTTGAATATGTTCTCGTTTAGTTTCAATGTGACTAAACAAACAGCATTTATCGGGTTATTTCCCCGCAGGATTAGTAAGAGATATGTTGGTACTTTACACACCACTGTTCTGTACACACTCCTTCCTTCATCCATATTCATGCATCAAACATACTGGTTTAATATTCTGACTTTTGACATGACCCGCTTCAAATATTTGATTGGCTTAATTGTGGCATGTCTTCCTGGACGCCCCCGACACACCTTTTCATATACCTACTACTTACCCGTCATATATTATGTATCTAACACACATTTCATCTTCCCCTGAGTTGTATATATTTGCCCCATGTTTGCACCTGATTCCAGGGTGGAAGCAGGACGGGTTTCACGACATTTTGCTATCGGTGCAGCAAGTACCGATTGTGCCTTCCCCATAAAAAAAACTGCCCTACAAAACATTCATACTAACACCCAATGACGTTACAAACTTTTAAACACGTTTTAGAACTCTCAAAGCAGCAAGCAAAATATACGGTAATTGCCGTATTTTCGATTTAGCGGATTTAAATTTAAAATGTCACGCGTCGCTTAAGGTCGTATAGTGTATCTAAAAATATTGCATTAATAGTGCCGAAATCCCCTCGTTTTTTTATGAGAAAGTGTTTCCATACACTGCAAGCATTAGTAGAAACAATGAATACCATATCATTAGTAAGTAAACGCAAATCACTTATTATTTAAAATAAAACGACTATTGTTACTAAAACACTGTTTTCCGAAGATTTTAAGGCGAATCGTAGCAACACATAAGTATGAGAAAGACAACCTACTGGCAATAGGTCATCTTAGGGCGTTCCCTATTCGTTGATGTAATGCTGCCCGGTCCTATATCTATTTCATCCATATACACATATTCTTTAAATGTCTATCTCTGTCATACATGATCAATGTTTGAATTTACTGGGAACGTACGTGTGTTTGTTACTTGCCACGTTTTGGGAAAATATTCCAAGACAATAACGTGTCTATATGTTTGTAATGTCAATGCTCACACCATTATTTTTGAACATCAAAAAAATGCAATTCTTACCCTTGAACAAATTGATTTATCAAAACTGTAAAGTTAATGCAAGAATGTTTCTACAATATTTTAATTTTAGAGGTGGATTCATGATAACTGATGGCGATAAAATCAAAATAAATAGTATTTCACATTACTTTTTGACCACGTGCTAATGTGTAATTATGGATTTAATAATAATTTTAATAATGCATATAATAAATGTATACAATTACGTAAATGCACACAATGGTAAGTATTTTAAGGAATTTATAAAAAAAATATCTGGTTTGCAAAAATTTGCATAACAAACATTCATTTTGTATTTATTCGAGAAAGGGACACACAAAATATATTTGTCACATTATTTGTAAAATTTATTTATATAATACATATAACACTATAGCATTGAATAAAAAATCTTATATTTTGTTAATTTCAGCCATTACTAAAGGTGTTAAAAATAAAATAATAATATTGTCAAATGCCCTCGAATTTTCCTTCAATATTGTTTTTATAAATACATATTTTAAAGGAGAGGATTACATAAATATATTAATTTTACAGTAAACTTATAAATGAAAATAAATCTTAAAACCTCAAATATCTCAGAACTGTGTTTTGTGAGATGTCCCACTACAGTTATCAGGCGACGATATGCAATATGACCCTTTTTCAGATCAATATGAGCGTATTTAAAAAAACAAATTTCCAGTAAATTCCAAATTTAACATCCAAAATTGTTTTTGACTTTAGAATAATATTATATACTACTAGAAATTACTAATGTATTTGAAATGGTAATTAAAAGTAAATGTTGGCAATAATGTAATTTTTTAACAATTACAGTAGTAAACTAAAAACTCCTTCCCAAACTGCACTTTAGTACTTTTGCAAGTAATGTCGGATATTAATGCTAATGCACACAGGTACGAGTAAGTACTGTGCAAAGTTTGTAAAACAGATCGTACGAGACTACACCGACTCTACGGCTCCAAAGCTCTACGGCTCTACAGTTCCCTAACAAACGCCAGCCAGCCCGGCGCTGTTTACCTCGTAGACTTAAACTAACCCACGGAGACAACTCACCCCACGGAGTTACCCCATCCTTATGGAGGTGCCCCATCCCTATAGAGTTACCCCATCCCTACGGAGTGTCCCCAGCCCGCCCTGATCCACCCGACTATTTTGATCTTCCCTATTACGAACTTACCCCCGAATAGCGATGGGCGTAGTAGAGATAATTTCGATTTATAAACGTAAAACAATCTATTCAATATTTTATTGTTTCGAATGGATTAGAACAATAATGAGAAGAAAAAATCGATATTTCGAGATAATTACCCAGATTTAGTAAAATCGAGGTAGTGATGTCTTAAAATATATATTTTTAAATAAACATCCCTATGAACAACAAAAAAAATCCTTATTGGTCAGCATGGATAATGCAACGCCACAATACACTATCCTAGTATAAACTCGCGCTTCATTCACATTTCTGCATAGTCTCATACAAATATATATGTAGACACGAAAATGGTCTTTAACAGCCACAAGAATTGTTCCGAGACAATTTTAATAGGTGCAATTAATTTTGACGGTCTCCGTGGTCGAGTGGTAAGAAGCTCGACTAAGAGTCCAGAGGTCGCGGGTTCAAACCCAGCGTGTGCAAACAAATTTTATTTGTTCAAAGGAAGCAAAAACTTGGGGGTGTGACATTGTACTCGTATATTAAATAAAACAATAAACTTTGTTAACACCACTTGAAATAAAGTTTATTATTTATTTAAATTTTATTTGATTAATATGTGCCATAACACATTTAATTTATATAAAATAATATGTAGTATATTTGCGGCACGTTCCAGAGTGGTAGATTCTCTAAGTATCGCCCTGGTGAAATACGAACATTTAGAATCGAAACATTGATTGAAATGGCTTTAAATGTGTTTGGTGATCTGAATAGCCAAGTACTTCCTAACCTTCATCATCACCATCTCCTTCCCTTCTCCACTACCACAGCCTCACAACGTACCTCAATTGGGGATAACATAGTCCCACTGGTTCTAAACGGTTGAGAGCAGTTGAGACTATTGTGCGGTATTAATTATTTAAAAAAAATATATTAATGGTCGTGGTCGATTTTCAAAAATACAAAATTTGTAGTCGTCGTTTATAATACGTATAAAAATTATCGACGTCGTCAATTTTCATGTATCATCATTTCGAAAAAGAATGTTTCGAATATTCCCATCTCTACCCCGACCGGCGAACTTAGCAACTCGACCAAATCGGCCGACACAAATATATAAGTGACATCTCCCGGGGCTACAATGGGAAAGATTTTTCAAAAATATTTATTTTGCTAGAATTTGGGCCGTATAATTGATTGATGGACCGTATATTTATAAAACCCTACAGGAAATATTAAGGCGACAGTGATCGAAATTATTCGACAAAGCATCCATAAGTTTAAGAAAGGGGGCTTAGACGGAGTTGGTATACGTAGGGGCTTATGTGGACAAAATATTTAGTATCAGGCGATAATGATGTAGAAATAGATTTATTTATTTTGAATATACGTCCATGGGGTTTTAACATAATAATTGAGTGTACATAGCCTGTTCAAAAGAAAACGTGAATTTTGAATTTTCGTGGTCTGTGTACATTCGATTATCGATTTTTTTGTTGTTGTTATGTTGGTACACATATGTTTATTATACGTTAGCATTATCAGCCATTTTGGATTAGTGATTTGTTTTTGACAACTGGAAAGGTTAGTCACGTTTTTGTGTGTTCTTCGATTTTTCACTTTTGAAAAAAATCAAAAAGATCCTTTTTTTCAAAAGCAAAAAATCGAAGAACTCACAAAAACGTGACTAACCTTTCCAGTTGTCAAAAACAAACCACTAATCCAAAATGGCTGATAATGCTAACATATGATAAACATATGTGTACCAACATAACAAAAAAAAATCGATAGTCGAATGTACACAGCCCGCGAAAATTCAAAATTCACCTATTCTTTTAAACAGGCCATGTAAATTTAAAAAAAAAATCAACTAAATTAACACAGTTTTAAGAGATAAAACTACATGCTTGTTTTTTTTTTAAAATTATGTTATTAGTTTATACATGTCCAATATTAAAGAAAATTCAAAATTGATATTATAAAATAGGTATGTTTTGAAAGAAAAAAAAATGAAAAGTTAATGTAAGAGTAAAGAAAACAGTGAAAAGGAGAAGAAATATTTAAATGAACAGCTAAAATAGTTTTTAGAGATGAAAAAAGGAATCGATTGAAGGAAGACGTGGCACGATCATGTGATTAAATGCTGTAGAAGGTTCATGCAAATAATATGAATAAAAGACGGGTGACTGCCAAGATGGATGCATGTGAATGCAGTGAGGAGTGTGTGTCCGGACAGAGGAGTGTTGCATTCCATACTCTCTGCATACCCCTACTGTATGATGCGGCGCGATCGTGTGATATTCATAACATTACCAAAAACACAGGGTTATTTAAAAAATGCTAGCTATTTTTTTTAATTCACTCTAAAATAAAGTAAAATGGCGAAGCTTTCACAATCAAAATTAATTAAAAAAAGTTGTGATTTTTTATTATACACTTGGGGTTTACCCGTTCTAGGGCGATATCGGAACAAACATGGTACATTTTAGACTTTAATTTGTTTTTCAAAATAAATTACACATTTTCTATAGTAACAGAAAAAATTCGGAACAAAATTTGACTTGTGTTATTATAATATTATCACTATTATTTGAACATTCAAGATAAATTCTTACTCAGTTTGCTCGGTCTTTCTGAAATAACGAAGGAATAAAAAAAACGATGGCCATTGCGCATTCGATAAAACAGTGAAAATAAAAGGAATGAAATTCGCAAACACCAGAATATTTTCGCCGGACTGTTCCGGTTTATTCGTTTTCGCCTAACAAGCACTGAATTCGGACGATTTTCCCGAAGTTTTTGAAAAAACCAATATTCACGGTTCAATTAATTCAGCCGAAACACATTTTACCCTATTTTACTATTACAATATCCAATGCATTTTCCTACCGGCAACTTTATAGTATTAATACGCTTACCACCTCTTTCTCTGCCTCACAAATGGAAACGAAAAATGCAAAAGGTTTTTAGATAATTTGTTGGTATTAAAAAAATAAATAAAAATTAAGTGAATACCGCACAAGAGTCTCAATTGTTCCCAACCATCTAGAGCCAGTGAGACTATGGCATCCCAAATAGGGGTATGTTGTGAGGCTGAAGGTAGTGGTGGAGGGAATGAGATGAGGAAGGGGAAGGTTGGGAAGTACCTAGCTATTCAGATCTGGTCACCGAATACGGCTAAAGCCATTTCAAGCAACGTTTCAATTCTGAATGGTGGTCTTTCACCAGGGCGATACTTAGAGATACGATACCACTCTGGAACGTGCCGCAAATATACCATATTATATTTTTTGTATCAATTAAATGTGTTATAACACATATTAATTAAATTAAATTTATTTGCGCACGCCGGGTTCGAACCTGCGACCTCTGGATTTGTAGTCGAGCGTCTTACCACTCGACCATGCAGGCCGTGGTAAGAATCTCGTTCTGAAATTTTCCCGACAATTTAATAATTATATAAATCAACTTTCACATTCAAACAAATCATTTGGACATAATTTGTTCCCTTCAAATATATAATATTGTATACAGACCATTATCGATTTATGTGACATATTTTTCGGTTACAAGAGAACCAGGAAAACTTTGATTAAAGATTTCTAACATTGGTTCAATAGGAAATACATATGACATTTGTGGGTAGTTTTCTACAAATCATAAAAAAGGTTATTTGTGTAGTCCTTTTATATCGAATGGTGGGAAGGCTAGGGGGGAAAGGAAGGATTCTCAAGGAACAGAAGTGGTTTCCCGCGGATGGAAGCTTTCAACTTTTCGGCCCTTTTATTCGAGATAACCCACTTGACCCGAAATCTAACACAGTTTATACATTATAAATTCAGTATGTATAATTTCACAAAGTAAAATTGACGGTTGTTTGTATTAAAGTTAAAATATCAGGTAATATTAATGCCTCCACAAAAACACTGCACCGCTGTCGTAAAGGTGAAAATGTATCTAATTAATGAAAACCCCCCCCTAAAAAAAACATTTAAACGAACTATTGCACGACACGTTTTGAAAAAAATGCTTCATTTGTAGGTACATAAGTTCAGAAACAATTTTATTTTTATGAAAAATAAAGCTTTACTCTAGTGAATGTGTCAGTTTCCGATGCTTATACAGAAAGAGCTATATTATGTACGTTAAACTTTATGTGCTATATTAAATTATGAAAGCACGATTTTTTTTTCTGAGAATCGCTTGTCTACTTTGGCAATCCTCTTGGGATTCCACCGATTTCCAGATATGTATAAAATTCTCCGGCAAGGGTGCCGTTAATCTTGTCAGCTTCCCTAACTTAAGTAAATCTTTAAGGAATTCTGACAGAGATTAGCAAATAAATACATTCACAAACGTTTGCATATCTAGCGAAAGCAAATACAAGACAATTCAACGCAAAGTCAAAAGAAAGGGTACTCTAACTAGATTAAATCCGTTTAACACCGATGTAATGTATAAACACAAATCCTTCGTCGGTGTCTTATTTCCATTGGGCATGGCTAACTGGCAAATAAGTCGGTTTCAAGTGGGGTCCGATACGTGTTAAAAATAATGAGAGACAGTATGATTTCAACACTCGGCTGGGACGCAATGGAGTATTTTTTACGGTAAAAAAGTGATCATAAAATAGTGTAAAAATGTCAATAAAAAATTATTCAAAAAAACATATTTTTTGGTCCATTCATTCGTCACTTAAATTGTGAAGAAATTTTTAAAAGTTTAAATTGTTCATTTAAATTTTTAATCAGTATTAATTACATGGAGATTAGGGCGAGAAAGAGGGGATTATTCAATGATGAAATTAAACAATTATTGAAAATGTCTTCATTAGAAAAGCGCAGGAAAGTCTTTGATTTAATTTTCATTTACAAAAGTATTAATTGTTTTATTGACTCACATTCTCTGTTGCAACTTATCCAGTTCAATATTCCTTGCCGTAGACTCAGAAACAATGAATGTGTGTTCCTCAATCATCACAATACTAATTATAGGTATAATTTTCCAATGTCCAGAATGTCAAGACTTATTAACTCAAGCCATGGTCTTGAAATTTTTGGTAGCAGTCTAAATGATTTTTGTCATTCTTTACGACTCTACCAAAACTTTGACTAGACCATGGCTTGAATGTTCTCTCTTATGTTTATTTTGTCCTATTTTTGTCATCGCTTCATTTATTATTATGTATGTGCTATTCCTTCTCTGTTGTTCTTTTTTCCGTTTCGTGTTTTATGTCTTTTTTTGTAATTGGACTTTAGTCCGTTAATTTATAAATAAATATCACTATATTTATAAAAAATAGCGTTTTCGTCAACACTGATTTCATTTACGAAGAGTCTATTTTTTTTTCTATTACAAATATTTGTAGACTTTCGGATGCAAGTTTCCGCGAACCTTCGCCCGATGTCACACCCCTCGTCCTTCTTGGGTTGTGCCGTTGCCTTTTCCCCAATTTAGACCTACCTGGGGATAGACTTTACCCTGCGATCGTCCCCGTTTTCAAAGAAACAATTAATATTGGTGAAATGCAACAGGAAGCCAAGTGCTAAGTAGTAGCTTAGGCTGATTTATATTCATAACACGTTGACGTAAGTCTCAGATTGGTCATGATTAACTGATAATATTGTGCCTACGTCAGCACATTATTAAAGCATCAACACGTTGTTCAGTCATTTGGGATTGCACTGAACACAATGATGATATTATATTAATATCTACATATGTATACATATACGCTCCTACCTCATTGAGACACCAGAAATGACGACCGACTCTTTTTACGATCATGAAATGAAATTATATATTCTGTTTATTTTTATTGTGCGCACTATGGCAGGAGTTGAGTCGAATAAATTATTATAAAAAAAACCTCGCCATATAAGGAGATGACGACTTAAAGATTGTAGATTTTACCATGGATATGCTAAATCGTCTGATGTCAATTCTCGTTCCCCAGACTGTACCACCCAGCCCTTAGAGTATACAAGAGGTAGCCCAAGCCAAAGCCAGTGAAGTCAGTTTTGGACTTGTTTTTGATGATTTTAACATGACTCGGCGCAAATGGGCGTGGCTAAGACTAAGGCTACCGTATTTATACATCCATTCATATCACATATCGACATAATGTTTTTGTGTATTCGTATAGCCACTTTTTCACAGTATTTTTATCAACAAAAATATAGCATCTAACCTAAAAAACCGTTTAGTTGTGTCAAGTTTAGTGGCAAAATAAAAAATGTGGGCGGAGTCCCGTCGTTAACCAGCGAAAATAACCAGCTTAAGATCATTACGACAGTATTTAGAAGCCGTCCAAGAAATTTGTTGTCTCTTTCTCTCTCATGGTGTACGATGTAAAAACTCGGAAAAAGTGATTTATTACAATTTCGGATGGGTTGGGTAAAACAAATTAGCTATCCCTCCATATATTTTTACTTCAAGACCCAGCCTTTTCCACCATTGTTATGAGAAATGATTATGTTATTTAATAAAAATTAAATAATAACTTTGTACCGACCGACTTCGCTTAATCTAAGCATCATCAGGGTACAAAATTAAATTAAACAAAAATACCAAGTGTACGGTTATATACACATACAGAGGGAGAACACAATATAAAACAAAATAATAGAACAATAGAATAACATTTAAATTATAACAAACGAACGGAGGAAAATTATAACATAAAATGAAAGAGGCAAAACGTCAACTGAGAAGGTGATTAAAGAATAATGAGAAATTTATTTAGTTTACGGGGAATATACCTAATATGGTCGGTCATAAAAATAAAAATAAAATCTGTGGTCTTATACAAAGTTGTTATTTCATTTTCATTAAATACATACAAAGTGATTGCTTTCTACGAAAAACAAGAGATGATGTTATTGGTTGAAAACAAACTATTTAATTTTTAGGCATGGTTGTTCTAAGGGAAAGATAGGGGGAATAGAAGACTTGGAAAATTATAACTAGCGTTGACGGGATTACTAAATATCGCTTAAGGTATTTAAGAAATCTATCTAAATATTTTACTTTTACCAGTAAGACACTGAATAAGAGACTTCCATTAGGTAAAGAAGTTTAAATATGCTTTTTCAATTTAATTTCAATATTACTTAGAAATCTAATAAATTTATTGCACCTTTTCGTTGTATTCTGGGCCCAGAGCCAATTATCTAACCGCCTTGCCAAGAAGCTCATCAAATGACTCAAGAAATCAACCATTTCCGACAAAATACTAACAAATTAATCAAGCTATTTATAATCCTTCCCAAGCCGGTATAATGAAAGATGTGTATCTCATTGAAAATCATTCGGAAAAGCATCTAGCCTTACGGCTTTATGACCTTTGCAAAGCTGGGAAGGGTAAGCTTTCAGAATTGAAACTGTGCGTTAACAGTTAACTCTCTTAATCCATTAGTCAAACCAGCCGCTAAAGACTTAAGATGGAATTACTAGATCATCTCTCGGACCATTCTTGTGCCGGCTTAGTTTTTAATTAATATCGTGGTACTTTGGTGTTTTATCCCCAACTATGGGACAGTTGTCGGGAGCTTCCAGGTTCTGCCAGCAGGGTATAAACGTCAAGCGTAATGGGAAATGAGTACCTACATTGCGGAATGAATCTTCATTTGGTTCACATGCAAGGAATACCAACGGTAAGGTAAACTTGATTTTAGCCTTTGCCATCCTAAACTGACCTACCTGAACACAGTTGGATGGCTTAATATGGTTTTAAATTACCTGTATTACCTATATTTACATACTACCTTGAAGGAACAATATATGGAGGGATAGCTAATTTGTTTTACCCAACCCATCCGAAATTGTAATAAATCACTGTTTCCGTGTTTTTGCATCGTACACCATGAGAGAGAAAGAGACAACAAATTTCTTAGACGGCTTCTATATACTGTCGTAATGTTCTTAAGCTGGTTATTTTCGCTGGTTAACGGCGGGACTCCGCCCACATTTTTTATTTTGCCACTAAACTTGACACAACTAAACGGTTTTTTAGGTTAGATGCTATATTTTTGTTGATAAAAATACTGTAAAAAAGTGGCTATACGAATACACAAAAACATTATGTCGATATGTGATATGAATGGATGTATAAATACCGTAGCCTTAGTCTTAGCCACGCCCATTTGCGACGAGTCATGTTAAAATCATCAAAAACAAGTCCAAAACTGACTTCACTGGCTTTGGCTTGGGCTACCTCTTGTATACTCTAAGCATACTACCTATGTAGAAATGATCTCTGTGGCGTATATGTGGTACAACCTTAAAGTAACAATATATGGAGAGAGAGCTAATTCTTTTTACCCAACCTTTACAAATTTGGGATAAATAACTTTCTCCGGGTTTTTACGTCATACACCATGACAAAGAAAGAGACAACAAATTTTCCCGTATTATCACATCGCTTTAAAGTATTGTTAAAATGTTCTTCGTGTCCCGCGTCTCCGTTGAATATGCGATTACACGTTTTAATATGCGACATAAATTAACGTAACTCAATGGTTTTTAAGGTTATATGCTATATTTTTGTTTATAACAATACTGGGAAAAAAGTGGTAATACGAATAAACAAAAACATTATGGCGACATGTGCTATGAATGGATGTATAAATATCCTAGCCCTAGTCAGTAGAAATTCTAGTATATTTTGCAAATAAATAATCATTTGAAGAAACACTGAGCAGACCATTTTTTCGTAGCAAGCAATTTTGGCGTCGATTTGGAAAATATAAACAAAATCTAAATGTTGAATTTTAAAGTTTCTACTGACAAAAGGCGTTCATTCAAGTAATCAGTTGGCGATCCTTGACAAAACTTTCCGCTAAGGGTATTTTACAAACCAACATAACCTTCACTCAGCGTCGATTGGCGAAAGCGATCGTTAACACTCACATTTCGAGGAGGGATTCTAATGTCACCCCGGACAAGAGTTTTGGCGATATCTTAGATTAAAATTACTTAAATATTATGAATAAACATTTCTCTAACTGTAAACAAAAACAAATTACCTAAGATTATGACATAAAAAACGCTTTAATAAGCAAGGTAAAATGGGGCAACCACGTCACCCCCTTCGGATCGTAAAATTGTTTTTTTTTTGTTTTCAGGAAAGGTTAAATAATTTTTCGTAATGTAAGGATAAATAATTCGGTATCGACACGGCCGCTTCTAGACCTCCAACCTAAGCTTCCCATATCGTCCGGAAAGGCAAAAAGGCTGAAGCGCCATTTTGGGAAGTTTACACCGGAGCACTTTAAAGTTTATTTTGTTTTACAATAAAATTCATCAGTCTTCGGTACCTGGTTGGATTATGAAAAAAAAGTTAGTTTAAAAAAAACTCCGGTAACTTAATGCTCTCACTGGGTTACCTGAAGCGACAAGCTAAAAAAATCCGAAACTTGTGTCGCTTGAGACAAGCCTTCTCCCAAATGGTGAATATATTTTAGATGCTGAAGGGCTACAAAAATCTGCAGAACCAAACGAGAGTCAGAGCATTCGGTGCAGAAAAAACGATATGGACTCCGTGCCAATGACTGTTAATATAATATTTATAAAAACAGGACGTTTTGAGCATATTGGCTTCGGGTTCAAGGTCTATTCAATAACACCTCATCAGGTTCCAAAGGCGATCACGATTTCCACCAGATTAAGGCTTGTTTCATTTAAATTAAATACGTAAAGTTTCCTTATCTTTACTGACACGCCGTGGCCCCAATCTTTATATAAGCTAATGAATTTGAAACAATAACTTTGTGTAAGACCACAGATTTAATTTAATTGTTTTATGACCGCTTAGCCTAAGCATCATCAGGGTAAAAAAATAAACTGTTATAAATTGACAGTTTTGATGCTTTTTGCCGGACTTGGCTAGACCTGGTCGTGGCTAGGACTAGGGCTAGGGTGTTTTTACATACATTCATAGCACATATCGACATAATGTTTTTGTTTATTTGTATAACCACTTTTTCACAGTATTGTTATAAACAAAAAAATAACATATGACATAAAAAACCGTTGAGTTATGTCCAGTTTAGTCGCATATCAAAACGTATGGGCGGAGTCCCCGGAGATGCGGGAGACGAGGAAAGATCCTTAAAATACATAAAAGCGGTGTAATATTTTGCGACATGTTTGTTATCTCTTTCTCTCTCATGGTGTTCGACGTAAAAACCCGGAGAAAGTGATTTATCCCAAATTTGTATAGGTTTTGTAAAAAGAATTAGCTCTCTCTCCATATATTGTTACTCCAAGACAAAGGCATAACACAATATAAAATAAGATAAGAAAACATTGAAAAAAGAACAGAATAATATTTAAATTATAACAAAGGAACAGAGAGAAAAAGACAGATAATAAGAAATGAAAGAGGCAAAACGTCAAATGAGAAGGTGATTAAAGAATAATAAGAAATTTTATGACTTAACGGAAAACATACCTAATATTGGACTACTGGACAAATTTAACTGTATATTAAGAATATGACGTTTCAATAATATAATGTGTTTCTTTATTTCTAGTGCTTCTTAATTATTTAATCTAAAGCCATGACCCTTTTTGTGTAGGATATGAGCACCGGTGCTTTTATTGAAGTTATGATCTTTTTCAATTAGATGATTGGCGAATTCTTAAAAACCGTGGTTATTTAAATATCCAAAGTGATATTATATAGGCTCATCCCAGTGTAGTTAATACGTTCTGTCATAAATTCCAGATAAAGTTTCAATAATATATTGACATAAATTTGAAGTTTTAAATAGCCGCGTAGGTTTCATCTATCGATTACAGTAATCTTCCTTTCTTCCGTAAGCTTCTTATCTGGCAAGGTAATCTGGTAGAGAGCACTTTCAAACTTATAAGTTCCGAACGTGCAAAACTTTGAAATCCCACCGTACTTACCATAATATATTATATTACTGTTTTGCACATACTCATAAATGTACATGCTATGAACTATATATATACATGAGTGTGGGGTGTGAAGAAACATACAGATCTCACATATAGGGGTGCGGTTTTAAGTTTGTAGCCCACAATTAGAAAGTTTTGATATACTCGTTATGGCACATAAATTTATTTTACTAATTTTAGAGAGCATATATGGTTATAATATATATAAATTATTATTTACGGTCAGTGAAAATTTATAAACATAATTAATATACGAGTATATGGGACATATACACAAATCATTATCCTAAGAACACATTAGATACAGTGATTATTCAGCAAAACAAAGAAAAGAGCATACAGATTGCAAATTACCATACAAAACGCAGTAAAGTTATTCACGTATATAACATAACATGCTTCAATACAGTGGCGTGCACATAGTTTTTGATCAAGGTAAACAGCGAATGAATTGATAATAGCGATAGGTACCAGCAGATGTCATTTATTCTGCAAAAGCAGTGCCTTGTTACTAACAAAGATATTAACACAAACAAGCTACTTGAATGCGCATACAGCTCACAGCATACATGCATATATATGTTGTGTAGTCTAGTGAACTTAGAATAATCTACTCTGACGTTGGCGGCGTTTAGGCATATGTAGTTACTGCTTATTTTTTGCAATAATATCATATTATTTAATCTAATATAATTCATATTTTGATACGAGTACGGTAGGGTAGGCAGTGCCTGTGAGCCTATATGGAGTGCACTCCTCTACTCTATATATTAGTTCTACTTAACCCGGGGACATATTATCTAGACAAACATCACAGTACTGGGGGTGTACAAGAGACTGATACCTTGTTCAGCAAAGGTCATTCAAGCAGGTTCAAATGGAGTTCAACGAGAAGAAGGCCCTCCTAACAAAAAGAAACGACATACGAAGACAGCCAGGTCCAACCTTGATTTAACAGGCGCCTGGCGCAGGTTAAATTTTTGTTCGAACAGAAGATTGGTACCAACTCGTATCAAGTATAAGACGAGAGGCGCGGGTTTTTATTCAGCACCATCGGGCTGGGAGATTACGGGTTCAATTGCCATCCATGGTATAGTTTTTTAATTTATATCATATATATTAAGCACTGTGATTAGGTACTATCGTTTGCCGCCTGGAGTGGACTGCTCCGATTGCGCCTGCAGAGGACTGGCCCTGGAAATACCTCGGATACGTGCTACATAGTCCCAAGGGATACACACCGAAATAGATCATGAAAAGAAGAGTCGAAGGCCGAATGGAAAAAACATGAAAGTATTTTTTTGAAGCTGATTTTTCAGGCAGGGAAAAAAGCTTGATGTAATTATTTCTAAAATTTGAGCAAACCTCGGGGGAAAATTGGATAATACAGAATATCGTTCAAGTGAAAGCTTACAATTGGTTTTTGTTTTGCTTAAGAATTTGAATTTCTCAACATTCTCTGGAGGACACAAGACACAAGTATATCTTTGTGGGCATGTCTTAATTCCAGCACTTGCAGGATTGAAAATAACAATTATATGTATTTTTTAAATAATTTCTTACACGTTACAAACTGTTACATATGAGATATCAGACACAAATTAGGCAAATAATTACAAATTAAGGAATAATATACATAGATGCGTTGGTGTGCCGAACTGTCCACTGAGTATAGATAGCACATAACCTAGGTAAAATAAATTAATGTATCTAATTAAATCCCCGTGTCTTTCCTGTTGCATCCCGATCGTTGCACTCATCCATTCCGGGTAAACTTTTTTTTATATTTGGCTTGCATTCACCGTCCTTAACAATCATTGGTCTGCAATACATATTAAAATTACTTAATCGTCTTTTGGTAAGGTACACACAATTAATTCGTTATAAAAACATTTCTTCTACATATTATTCTTGGTATTATCGAGCAATATTATTGCTGTACATATTGCGTTGAAAAGTTACGCATATTGCATAGTCAATGGCATGTTTCAATCCAAATTTATAAGCATCGAAAGTGGAAGAGAAATCCACTCGGCCGTTTATTTTTCTGGAAATAAATCAGAAATCTAATCTCAAGCTGTTAACAAACCTTCCGAAAAGGCAGTAAGAGATTTATTCTGAAGGGGGTGTGGGGAACACACACATATCTTATTCCTAACCTATCGCACGTCACTCAAAAACCAGAACGGGGGCATTCATAAATCAAGCCATTTGTATTTGAACAGGGTCGGCGTTTATTGAATTCAATACGTCAATGAATATGAATAATGTATCACTTTATATGTATTTGCTAAATGACAAACTTTATACGTTTATAAAGGCAAGATCATTATCACACAGCATTCGATAACTTTATAAAATACTCAATACCTAAGGCGCTTGGGCTTCCGTCGGGGACTCGTGTATGCGATATATGGGATATTTAGCCATCTCAAGGAAAGCTGTGTGGAGTGTATTTTCAGAAAGATGAACAAAATGTTCAAACAAGTATAAACATTAATTACCAACTGAAAGCGAACCATCAAAAAGCAGTATGTGTGAACCTCAGACCATAAATATTATTATTATACCAGAAGGGATAGCCTTGCGAAACAGCGTAGTCAAGATAGTTTTTTTCCTGACTCGGGCGTGGTGGCTAGGGTTTTCATGGATACACCTTTATACATCCATTCATAGCACATGTCGACATAATGTTTTGTTTATTTGTATAAACACTTTTTCACAGTATTTAATCAACAAAAATATAGGATATAACCTCAAGAACCGTTGAGTTATGTCGCAAACAAAACGTAGTGGGCGGAGTCGCCTGAAACACGGGAAACGGAAAAAATGCTTACATACTGAAAAGTGGTGCGATATTATGTGACAACTTGTCTTGTCTCTTTCTCTCTAACAACGTAAAAACCCAGAGAAAGTGATTTATCGTAAATTTGTATGGGTTGGGTAAAAGTATTTAGCTCTATCTCCTTCGAGCGACAATATATAGAGAGAGAGAGAGTTAATTCTTTTTACCCAACCTATACAAATTTGGGATAAATCACTTTCTCCGGGTTTTTACGTCATACACCATGAGAAAGAAAGAGAAATTATTTAAAAAATTATCCATATATACCAAATTATCACACCGCTTTAAAGTATTGTAAAAATGTTCTTCATGTCCCGCTTCTCCGTTGACTCCGTCCACACGTTTTGATATGCGACATAAATTGACATAACTCAACGGTTTTTATGTTATATGCTATATTTTTGTTTATAACAATATTGAGAAAAAGTGGTAATACGAATAAACAAAAACATTATGTCGACATGTGCTATGAATGGATGTATAAATATCCTAGCCCTAGTCCTAGCCACGCCCAGGTATAGCCGAGTCCGGAAAAACTCATAAAAACGGACTACAGCAGCGCTCCTTCTAGTATATTATTGCTCTGGTTCTCTCTCTATATATATTCTTACTCCAAGGTGTGAACAGACTTTAAAAGTTCATAATTAAACCGTTATTATTTTTGGCCATCCTGTCCTCATAACAGGTTCACACCATAACTCTCCTGGTCCAAACACAAGAATTCCACAATTCAGACCAGTCACGTCATTATTTTCTCATATCACACGCGTTGGAATTCCATCCGAAACGCTTTTGTTTTCCACCGCGAAAATTTGCTGAGGTACGCCGAAACAATCGGCCCGCTTGGGAGAAATCCAACCCTGGCCTTATTGGAATCTATTATTGTATTCGGGTATTTTATTCAGGCCCTATTATGTATTTTTCAGAGCAATCTTGGGGGATTACCGCATCCGAAGAGCCATTTCGATTGGACCGCCACCTGTTGAGAATTTAGAGAATACTCAAGGGGGAACAACGACCGTGCGGTTTTAATTTAAGATTGAGTGAGAACTCGGAAAGAGCGAGGTATATGAACACTCGGGGTACGTTTCCGGGTAAATACATAAAGATCTAAAGCAAATATCGCAACAAAAATACACCACTTAATGATTGACGGCTTATCGAAATATACAACGTACATTTTTCTATTTTGTTTTTTTTTACAGTTTTTACACTCTGACACTACCATCAGGCAAGATTAAAAAATCATCCGGGAGCATTTTCCAGCCTCTTAACACGTTCATTGCTAACTAAAATTCGTACATATTAATGCCATTTGAATGACGGATCAATTCAAACTGACGAACAGTGACGTGTTTCACTGTGGCCTGTGGAACGACTCAAACATGGCTGCGTCTGTTTAGACGGTTCAAAGCGAAGAGGCGGAACAACGAGCGTGGCGCGTTGTGCGCATACCGGTCACGTGTCTATCAACGTGCGACGCGCGGTGTCGGCAATGAACGTGTAAAGCGTCAGCATCCAAGAATGATGCTGAACGTCACTTTGTAATACAAGCAATACTACAATGATTTATCTGTAATTTTTCTATGGGTGGTTAGAAAAATGTCCAAGGTTTCCAGTGGATCCAATTTTTTAACTGTAATCCTTTGGATTATATGAAAAACATACTGAAATATCAGTCAAAGGTGCAGTTTTAAAACCAGCAAAGGCATTTTTAAACGTTTTACCTAAAATTCCAGTATGCATTTCATGAGGAATTTAAAAGTTAACAGTTTAACTGTATTCACTGGAAACCTTAGACATTTTCCTAACTACCCGTATTTCCGTTTTGCTTGTACTAGAAAACCAAAAAGTGTGTATTTTTGGGTGCTGATCCTTAAGTTACCATGGCAACGAAGGCAATTTTTTGTCGTTGAACAAAAACAGATGCCGGAAGTTACAGAGTACAAAAAATGTCCCAACTACCTGAGTGGGACAGTGGGACTATACCAATGTTGTCTAAATAAAAATTATAACCATTTCATACATCGTTTTGAATTTGTATTGTTGTCTCGACGAGGTGATCTACCTTATATGATAAAGTACGAATATGCTCTCAAAAATCCCATAAAATAATAAATTCTATAATAATTTGATGGGAGACATTCTGTTCAGATTTCGAGCGGGCGTCCATTTATAAAAGCTTATGAATGGGACGAAGGTTATCCGAGGCTGTCACGGTAACACTTCTATCTGTGCACAGTATATAACGCACTGCACGGAAAGTCGTTTTCGTTGTAATTTGCGACGGCAGCCGATGAAAAGAAATAATAAATTAATTAAGCTGAGTGAATTAAATACTTGAATCGAGTCATGTGAAGAGTCACAATAACAGAAGAGTATGCATGAGACGATGTGTGAATGTGAATGAAGCAAGAAGTGTGTGCCATGACAGAGTTGTATGGCAGTCCGTCTTCTCTGTCTGCCCCTGCGAAGAAACGGCGTGATGGTTAGTTAGTTATATTATTTCATACATTGGGAATGTATATTCTCAGTATCGCCCTGGTAAAATACCACCATTCATAATCGAAACGTTGCTTGACAGGGCTTTAGACGTGTTAAGTGACCAGCTCTGAATATCCGGGTACTTCCAATTTTTCCTCTACCTCATCCCCTTCTCCTCCCCACTACCTTCAGCCTTACAACACACCCCAATTTGGGATGACCTAGTCCCACTGACTCCAGACGGTTGGGAGCAGTTGGGACTCTTGTGCGATTATCACTTTAAAAAATAAAAATGTAGCCATGTTTCCACATCCCTGAAAACGCTATTTTTTATAAATATAGTGATGTTGATAATATAGTAATCTGCTTTCAAAATTTAATCCAGGCAAGCCAGGATCGCGTGACTTGCTAACTTCTGGAATTCCCCGATGGCAATTCGGCTTTCTAAAGATGAGATGGTAATCCCGAATAATCGATCAAGACCCCCCAAATCCCCCCTCCCCCCACCCCACCGAAATACCTGCGCTGGAAACACCTTGTCCCGAGGGATAATTGAGTGATGAAAATCGGATGAACTGCGAACTCAAACACGATTTCTTCATCGCTCGACCTCTGTGTGAAAACTTATTTAATAATTGGTTAAAATCTGTCTAACTTTAATGGTCTAGCCGTGTTTCTAACCATATTTACCTTAAAATCAAATGCCGGTAATCCAATTATTAGTAATCCACCAAATCGTTGCCGGATAGGCAATGTTTACACCAGAGCAACAATAACAATAAAATTCTTACAATATTTTTTTACAATAAAATTCATAAGTCTTAAGTACCTGGTTGGCTTTTGAAAAAAAAGTTACCCAAGTGACATAATGCTCTCGCCAAGTTACCCGAAGCGACAAAAAGCTAAAAATAGTTCCAAACTTGTGACGTTTTAGTCAAGCCTTCTCCCAAATTGTAAATATATTTCAGATGGCTGAAGCGCCTTAAAAGTCTTCAAAATTAAACGAGAGTCAGAGTATTCGATGCAGAAAAAAAACTGAATATTTAACTCATTTTTGACCAAAGTGTCGCTTCGGCCCTTTTGCCTTTCCAGCGACGACATTTTGTTACAATCCATGATATTATAGTGTACATTAGATTATTAGTGCACTGTTTTTTTCTCTCAAACAATTATAAAACTTGCAACAAACAATATGGTATCTTGTTTTATTTTAGAACAGTTGAATGAACATTTCAAAGCTACAAATACCATGGTGAAAAATTCACAATTTTCGTCATTTGTTTGTTATCTGTTCAAGAAAAGGAATCTTTTTCAAAAGGACGCATAAATAACTTGTAATACATAAAGGGAACAAATCGAATGCGGAGCGCATCCAATAAACATTTAAAAAAATCTAAGTATCTAGAATCTAGAGCGATTAATTCTGAAGTTCATTTTGGTTGCCACTTTCAATTTATACATTTACAACAGAAATTGTGTAATTTATTTAACTCCAGTAAAATGGAGCTGAATAACGATGTACAGAGACTAGAATCAAGATTCATGCTTGCTTGCAATATGCATATTAGTTGCAAAGCACTATGTGTGTAATTTATTCGTTAATTTTATACAAAATAATATGTAACGAATTTAATTATTCACGATTAATTTAAGACATTGAATTCAAAATCCAAAACCATGTATGACCGTATTAAAAATGTGGAAATCCGAAAAGAATGCAAGGCTGATGTGAGCGCAATGAATGGGATCAAGAAAGGGACGCTTAGATGGTTTGGGCATGTAGAGCGAATGAACGAAGAAAGAAGTGTGAAAAGAATATATGATGCGAAAGTGAATGGAAGAAGAAGTCGAGGACACCCGAGGAAGACATGGCACGATCAAGTAAATCAAATACTTGAATCGGGTCATGTGAAAAGTCAGAATAACAGAAGAGTATGTATGAGACGATGTATGAGTGTGAATGAAGCAAGGAGTGTTTGGCAAAACAGAGTTATATGGCAATCCGTCCTCTTTGCCTAGCCCTGCTGAAAAACGGCGTGAGGGTTAGTTGGTTACTTAGTTAAGTCAAAATCTTCAGAAAGTTTCTATGAAGACAAATTACCAATCCGAAATTCAATCAATTCTAATTCTTGAGTGGTATTTCTGAATTCCACACTTTTAATTCAAACTTTGAATTCCAATCAAAACCAAAGGTTAAATTTTATTTTGTGGAATTCAGCAATTAATTATACCACCAGCCTGGCCAATCATATGCCACGAAAGAACACTCATACTTACGCAAAGGTTTACTGAGGTTTACAAAGGACTTTCGTAAAAGTGTTAGTAAGGTTCTCTTTAACAGGAATCTGTCTCTAGCATTCTATAAAATAATTGCTTTGTTACTAGATTTAATTATTCAGATACAACTGCTAGCCTTTACCTAACACCTTCTTCCCTCTTCCCTCTTCCCTGTTCCCATTCCGTTTGTCTACACATTTTCCAGCGTTGGAGATGAAAATGAACAAAAATAGAAGTAATGTCGAACCAATCGAAATATGGATAGTCCTGCGGCGTGCTTTTTTTGTACTAAATACACTGAAACAATTTTAGCCATGTTACTCAGGTTTACTCGCAGAGCAATAATATACCAGAAGGGATAGCTTGTGTAGTCAGGATTGTTTATTTTTTCCTGACTCGGGCGTGGCGAGGGCAAGGGCATTTATACATCCATTCATAGCACATGTCGACATTATTTTTTGTTATTTTGTACAACCACTTTTTTACAGTACTGTTATCAACAAAAAAAGGGTATAAACTTAAAAAACAGTTGAGTTATGTCGCATAACAAAAGTCGTCGAAGACGCGGGAGACGGAAAACATGCTTACATACCTAAAAGTGGTGCGATATTATGAGACAACTTGTCTTGTCTCTTTCTCTCTCACGGTTTACCACGTGAAAACCCGGAGAAAGTGATTTATCGTAAATTTGTATAGGTTGGGTAAAAATATTTAGCTCTCTCTCTCCCTTTATGTTCTTGCTGTGAGGTTTCGCTCAAAGCAATAGAGGTTGAAGATCAAGTAGTCACGCAATATCGCATTCTACGAAAATACTAAATACCTACATAAATTTTACAGCAAAAAGTTTATAAACACCCATGGCTATTTTTGGTACACAATTGAAGGAACTTCAGCTATTTTGGGTAATTTTAAGCGAACCTATCATTATTTTTTCAAGGTTTTTGTCTAATTTCCCCGAATAAAACGAAGTGAGAAAGCTATTCAAATTTCCCTTTAAGAGCGATCTGAGATGAATCGGTCACTTAATTTAACATACAGTTTTAATGTAAGTTCGAAAAAGGTAAGAAAGACCTTCAACCTTTTTTACTCTCAAAATTTACTTTTCAATCAAATTTGATTGAACTTTGTGAATGAATACAAAAATTCGAAAGTCATTAAATTAAAAAGGAAGTCAATAAATAAAAAGGGAAGTCAATAAATAAAGAGGGAAGTCAATAAATAAAAAGGGAAGTCAATAAATAAAAAGGGAAGCCAATGTTATAAAAATAAAACATTGAAAGCGGATCTAAAAAATCAGGAAATAATTTTACATTAATTTATAATTACTGAACAAATAGTACTAACCAATTTTCTAAGAATTCTAAATGAGAACTTAATTTGTCATTATTGTTTTTTATGGAGATGAAAGACCTCGGCGTAATTTAAAATTCCCTCACTGAAATGATTTCCTTCAGTTTTAAGTTAAAAAAATATATTTAAAGTTTTTATTTTTGTACAATATACACTCACCCGCGTATCTTAAAGTTTTTTTTTTGAAAGTTACACGTATGGTTTAACACTCTCTACGCCCAAGCGATGAGAGAACCCTTTAAATTCCCACCCACCAATGCATAATACATCATTCACACTTCCGTTCAGATTGCTAATATCACGCATTTGTAATGATCTGGCCTCTTCACTTGCAAATAATTTATACCGGTAAGACATAATGTAAACAACATAACATGTAATTGAATTCATGCGGTTGACATATAAACCAGAAAACCATACTAGTTCGTGGAACATTTAGTGATAATCGCTTTCAAATACATTTTTTTTAAAGAAAGACAAACACTCCGGGTTACGAATAACCTGATGATGTTTAAAAACTCCTACTACGATCATAATAAGCGGAAAATGTTGATTGTGCAATGATGGTGGACTTAACTTTGCTCAGCTTAGCTTAGAAGTGACCTGCCTGCTAAGTATGTTGCTGTATATTTATATAAACTGGGAATTAATATTAAGTAGAAATTAAGATTTGTACAGCGTTATTTAGATGATTTTTCACAAAAACGGCGCTATACAAATTATCCAAATATTATAAGCTAGAGGGGGAATTGAATCCTCGACGCCTAGGTGGGAATCCGACGCGTTTGTCCCCTCAGCATGAATTAAATGATTATATTAAGTGAATTCAAAAGGTGTTTTAATATTATATAATATATGTGTAATTTCTGTCACATCCAATTAAATTTAATCAACGGCAAATTTTGCTTACACGGTTATGCCGAAATATTATTAGTCAACCGATAATATATATATATATATATATATATATATATATATATATATATATATATATATATATATATATATATATATATATATATATATATATATATATTTTTAAAGTGTATAATTAAATTACGTTTTTTGTGGAGAATATTTCTCTTAATAATAAACTTGCTCAGATTTGAATTTTTGATTATGCACGCTCGAGTAAAAGGAACGAGTGATTCAAAAGATTTAAAAATGAGATTTTTTTCGACAATTTAAAAATGCGACAGAACGGCGAAGCCTACGACACAAATTTAATCTGAAATATGATTACGAATTGATTGGATCGTCTTATAGTCGGTTTATTTCAACATACCTACAGGCCGGCGTCGACATCACCTCATTTTACAGTACGCATTAGTGATGGGCACTATCAAGACACGGTTTAAAATATAAAAAGGTGATTCCGAAATATTTTAAATATGTCTTTAGATTCCTTAGGTTAGTTAGTATTAAACTAGCACAGCGATATTTAGTTTGATAGGTAAATGCTACCAAAATGTGTCTTATGATTGAAAATATTAATAACTTAATTAAAACATAATTAAAAGTAGGTAACTATGTTTTTTTTTTTTTAATTATCCGGGATCATCTATGATACACCAATTCACTCGAATGAACTTTTATCGAAAATTTGAGATTTTTAAAAAATGTTTCAAGTATTGAAAAAAAATATCATTTTCTACGACCTCTGCGGTCGAGTGGTAAGACGCTCGACAACGAATCCATAGATCGCGGGTTCAAACTCGACATGAGCAAATACATTTAATATAATTGTAATGATAAGTGTCATAATACATTTAATTAATCATAAAATAATGCTCGGTATATTTGCGACACGTTCCAACGTGGGAGAAACTCGTAGTATCGCCCTGGTGGAAGACCACTATTCGGAATTGAAACGTTGCTTGAAATCGCTTTGGCCGTGTTTAGTGACCAGATTTGAATAGTAAGGTACTTCCAAGCCTTCCTCTTACCCATATATTTCCTTCACTTCCCCACTACCTTTAGACTCACAACATACCCGAATTGGGGATGCCATAGTCTCACTGGCTCTAGACGGTTGGGACTCTTGTGCGGTATTTACTATAAAAAAGAATAAACGAAGAAAGGAGTGTAAAAAGAACATATGATGCGAAAGTGAATGGAAGAAGAAGTCGGAGACGCCCGAGGAATACATGGCATGATCAAGTGAATCAAATACTTGAATCGGGTCATGTGAAGAATCAGAATAACAGAAGAGTATCTCTTTCCCCTCCCTACCTTCAGCTTCACAAGATATCCCAAATGGAGATACCATAGTTTCACTGGCTATAGACGCTTGGGATCAGTTGGGACTTTTGTGCGGTATTCACTATTAAAGAAATATATGAATATAAATAAATTAATAGATATCTAATGTTTGGCCCTTGGAGTAACAATATATGGAGAGAGAGCTAATTATTTTTACCCAACCTATACAAATTTGGGATAAATCACTTTCTCCGGGTTTTTACGTCGTACACCATGAGAAAGAAAGAGAACAAATTATCACACCGCTTTAAAGTATTGTAAGAATGTTCTTCGTGAACCGCGTCTCCGTCGACTCCGCCCACACGTTTTAATATAAGACGTAAAAGGACATAATTCATTCAGGACAAAAACATTATGTCGACATGCGCTATGAATGAATGTATAAATACCCTAGCCCTAGTCCAAGCCACGCCCAGGTCTAGCCGAGTCCGGCAAAACTCATCAAAACCGACTACAGCAGCGTTCCCTCTTGTATACTCCATTAATATTTTCTTACTTATGTTCTTTATTTTATTTTTTTTTATTATCATTATTATTATTTTATTTTCATATATTTTTATTTTATTATTTACTTATTTGTTTATTTCTTATGAATTTCTGTTCATTTTTATTTTGTTACTATTATTTTTACAATGTATTGATATCAATTATGGAAGGTATTGCATTGCACTACTCCTGCATTCCTTCCGGAATAAAACTTTTATTATTATTATTATTAGTATATTTTTGCTCTGAGGTTTGGCCTTCACTAGTACGCACACATCTAAGTATAACATCTAGTGCCGAGTATTTACCAATCGCCTCTAATCGTCCAACATCTCATCAAATCCGATTGCAAACAGATTTCTTACCGTATTCCACCGTTACTTCTTTATCGAATTGCAATAAACGTATTATTGTGATTTCTCGTAACCCATAAACACACATTGCAGAACCTACATAAATCCGGAGCATACAAAAATAATCATGTTTTTTTTATTAATTAACTGGATAAATAACCCAGTTAAATAAACAGTTAAAATCATGACCAATATCCATATTTTTAAATATATTGATTTCATCGCCACGAAAGTAAAAGGGCTTGTGCAAACATTGTTACTAACAGAATATTCGATATGTGAATATAATTTTATCATACCTTAATTATTGTTGTGGAGATATTTCTTTACATATCTAATACACTTTGACGGCCTCCGTGGTCGAGTGGTAACACGCTCGACTGCGGATCAAGAGATCGCGGGTTCAAACCCAGAATGCGCAAATAATTTTTATTCAATTAATATATGTCATAACACATTTAATTGATATAAAATAAAATAAAGAGTATTTGCGGCACGTTCCAGAGTGGTAGATACTCTGAGTATCGCCCTGGTGAAAGACCACCATTCAGAATAGAAACGTTCCTTAAATGGCTTTCGCCGTATTTGGTGACCAGATCTGAAAAGTCAGAAACTTCTCAACTTTCCTCTTCCCCATCTCATTCTCCTTCCCACTACTTTCAACCTCACAACATACCCCGATTGGGGTTGCCATAGTCCCACTGCCTCTAGACGGTTGGAAGCAGTTGGGACTAGGGCTATAAAAAAACTGCACTGAATCTAGTTACAAGAAGCCTATAATAGCATACCTCTTTCAAAAATACTAATGTTTTTTTTATTTTTTTATTTTTTTATTATTTTTATTTTTTTTATTTTTTTTTTTTATTATTTTTATTTTTTTTATTTTTTGTTATCAAACATAATACATAGTAGTGTTATACAAATGTTATATCAATATATATATATATATATATATATATATATATATATATATATATATTTAAATCTAAACATTTCATTATAAATTATAAATTACCCTCATAAAAAAGCAATGCTTGTGTGTATGAGGGGGTGTTATTTATGTAGTTACTAATAATTTGCTGTAATGATTTTTCAAAGATATTTATTTTAAGTTTTCAGTGTAGTTTTTTAATTGTGTTTTGAATTTCTCAAGATCATCATTAATTAATCTTATTTTTTCTGGTTATGTTAAATTAACTTATTTATGTTTTTGTGTGCTAATCATTTACTCCGTGTTATTTCTATGTGACTTTTATTTTATATTATCTATTGCACAATTATGTAAAAGTTCATAAGGGCGTATATAATAATTAAATGAAAATAAGAACAGTTCTACAGAACTTATATAAAAGAGAAACAAAAAAATACGTGAATTTGACATAATAATGTCTCGCAAACGGTGGTCACAACAGAATCGGAATGGACCGAATCCCAAAACAACCGAATCGGGAAAACAACCGGTGATCTGTCAAACTGCCAAAATCGTGTCCAGTAGTGAAGGACACCAACGAAACTTTTTTTAGGTTCGAAATAATATTTAAATAGTAATGCATCAAATCATTTATTCGAAACATCCGATCGGATATCGACGAAGGACGACGAATCGCTTTATGTAGAAGACAATCATAAAATTGTTGCATGTCAAATAACGGAAATATTTTTCGAATCTTAATATTTATGAAATAGTTTGGGAAGCACTTTATTTTTTTAAATATTGTGCGATTCTTTCGAATGGTTTTGAATCAATTTATTTGAAATAATATATATTTTTGTTTTTTTTCTCATGTGAATTCCGATCAAGAGTCCCAACCGTATAGAGCTAGTGCATCTCCTATTGGGGTATGTTATGGAAGAAGATGGGAAAAGGTTGGTAAGTACCTGCCTACTCAAATCTGGTCACCAAACACGGCTAAAGCGATTTCAAGCAATGTTCCGATTCTGAATGGTGGTCTGTCACCGAGGTGATACTGAGGGTATCTACCACTCATTTAGTTGTTAAGAAGCGGTGGAAGAAGAAATCAGGATGCCCCAGGAAGACATGACACGATCAAATAATCGAGTCGAATCATGACAAGAGTTAGAAAAATATAAAAGTTGTTCAATGCAAATGAATCAAGGAGTGTGTGTCATGCATAGACATAAAATACAAGACACGCCCTATTCATACAAATCGAACGATAAATGTGGCACGATCTTGATTTAAGTTTCAAAGCTCATAACGCTTATGAAAAGGATAGCAATAATAAACAAAATGTGTGTGTACGGATGAGATAGCTACATAAACGTCCCGCGTAACTGTTATAATCTCTCTTCCCCGACGAACTTACTGAGCGACTAGCCAAGTAGAGTACGACGTCCGGAAACGGTTGTCTTCCACACACCTGTGTACGAGTTATATATACTCGTATATCTGCATTCGCTATCTCACATTATTTCGGTTGAAGAGCTCCCGTTTTCCCGTGACAGCTTGTCTGTCGAACGAATGTTTGTGTGATACTAAACGCAGTAAATCTCAGGTATGTCTCTCGGACTCGGTTTAGTACATTCACGAGCGTTGTCTCAGTAACGTATATACATTATTTGATTCATCTCAGGTGACATGACAGATTTAAATCGTTTTATTTTATTGCAATATTACAGCTTCTTTATTTGTTGAGAACAGGAATTATGTTTTACCGTCATCAGCATAAATTAAAGATAACATTTTAAATGTCAGCGGATCGTAATGATCTAATGATAAGTATTTATAGATGATATAAACAAAAGCTTGATGACTGAATTAAAAAATCATAATGCATAATTTCACCAATGTGTAGGTGTGTTAACAATCAAAACCCACTGGCATTTATGTCGTGAACTTTAATATTAAATTAAAACTGTTTTTTTTTGTCTACCCACTATCACTAAGTTCAAATTCCATTGGTACGACCTCCAGTGTGTTATGTCGATGTAAACCTATCATTAATATTTTTTTAAACTTAGTCTGAACGTTTGAATATAACAATATGTCTTGCTTTTGATTATTTATTATTGTCTATGAATTTATTGTTAACAAACATTATAAATATTTTGTAAAAAAAAAATAGCTTTACAAATAAATGACAGATTTTTTTCACATAATTCAACAGAAGACAATTTATTCATTGTTTTACAGTTTATTTTTTAGAACTCTATTACATTTTTTTGTAAAAAATATTTAAAAACGATTTTTTTAAATAAAATCGTTCCGCTATAAAATTCTTTTTTTTACGCGCGACAGCTATTTCGCCTTCCAAAGACATTGTCAAACTTACAATTATACAGTAGAACTTTTTATTAAAAAAAAACGTTTTTTAAATTAAAATAGTAAAAATTATTATTAAAAAATGATAAAATAAAGTAAAACAGTTAAAATAAATTATAATGTGAAAATGTAAGCTTTATAATAAGGAGAGAGAAGGAAAATATAGGGATATAAGATGGGGACGGGGAATTCTCTCGGTACAAATATGAGATGATATAGAGGTTTGTTCAAAAGAAAAGGTGAATTTCGAATTTTTTCGAAAAGTACGAGTATAAGTGTGGATAAAGCAGGGAGTGTATGACAGACAGAGGTGTATGAAGTCATCTATGCCTACCCCCACAGAGAAATTAATATAATTATATTTTGTTTTTGAAGAGTTTTATCTTTTACGATGTACCTTCATTTGTTACTAAATATTTAATTGTTAAAATAAAATGCTAATTGATGACAGGGACGTATCGAAACCGGTATCGAATACATAAAAAATAATGAACAAATGTACGTCGTTAATGATAAAACTCGTCAAAAACAAAACGTCTAGAAATTATTACATGGTTAATTCCCAAGAAAAAAAAAAAAATATTTATCACAGAAATCCTTTAAAATAATATCGACTTTCTCTCCTATTGGATTCTGCTCATATACAATATGTATCATCGCCAATCACAAAATCTTTAAGATGTACAACTACGAGTAAATGACGTAGTACTTACATTGAAATTTCATGTGCCGTTATTATTCATCAAATTGGTGCGAAATGAGTCAACATGGCAGGAACGGGGCCCATAAGCCAGAATAAATTAAACGATCTTTATTCCCAGGCCGAGAAGAGGCATAATTGAAATTCAATCAACTCCGGGCATTTTACTATCGATTTAAAAGCATCGAAGCAAGATTCGGTCGCACTTTATTTATTTAACTAATGGCTAGTGGCAGAGAAAAGTCATCGGAGTAATGTCATATAAAATATTCAAGCTTCCTCATTGTGGAAGGAAATATTCGGAATCGGTCAATATTTGGACACGGAATGAGAGTACCTACCTATCAGCTCAACAGCAGTTAGTCGTATGACGGGTTCGGTACTTGTGAGCAAACGCTTTGAAAAATACGTTAAAATTAGTTGTAGTATAAAATGAACGCGCGAGTGAAAATACATTGATACACTTTGTCTTGGTAACATTTGCAACAATGCTTTTTGCTATGCCTATCGTACTAGGAGGAGTTCCAGTGTTGAGACTCACGTAAACCAGTATTCGATATCGGTCAATGGGCAGGTGCAAAATAACAGGTTTCGTAATAAGCAAAATTGAAAGAGTAAAACAGTAAAGGTAAAGACACACTAGTTCCACGTATGCAACGCATTATAAGGTCTGGACAACTTACAATCCATAGATTTTCTATGAAAATAGATGATTTAGATACACACTTGTCATACGCAACGCCGATCTACGCTGTCCAGATCGGAGTAGGAAGGTGGGACGGTAGAGGGAATGACAATACCCCTTCCCACGCATCACACAAGTTTGTTTCTAGAACATACGTTCGTGACGTTCTGAATTTGTGTGCACATCGGCGTAGGAACGTTGCATTGCATACGTTGCGTACGTGGAACCAGTGTGTCGTTACCGCAACAGTTCTTAAAATATCTTGTTAAAAGAATTGCCATTGGAGCATCCAAAATACAGGAAAATAAACATAATTGCGACAAACTAAAAATAGTTTTTGGAGGATACGATACGACAGGGAACGCGAGTAAAGCCGTGTACGATAGCTTAACTTTAGTAACTTGGCCGAATTATTCACAATATAGATAACTAATAAGCTAGAATTGGAGCTAAAAGTTAAAAATTTGGTATTATTAAATCAGTAGTCAAAACACAATCTTCAATTTTGAAAATCAAAGTTCTATTCCTAATAATACAATAATTTATTGATAATATCGTCGCCGGAAAGACGAAAGGGCTGAAGCGCCATTTTCTGAAGTTTACAATAAAATTCATAGGTCTGTACCTGGTTGGAGTTTGAAAAAAAAAACTCAATGCTCTTACTGAGTTACCTAAAGCGACAAAAAGTCCCAAACTTGTCTCTTGAGTCAACCTTCTTCCAAATGGTAAATGTATTTTAGATGGCTGAAGGGCCACAAAATCAAAAGAAAGTAAGAAAAAAAACTAATCAAAACTGCATATTTTACTTATTTTTAACCAAAGTGTCGCTTAAGCCCTTTTCCAGCGACGATGTGTTAAGGGTGCGTAAGGTCTTGTTGATTTATATATTTTTTGCACTCTTTGTAAAATATGCAAGTTGCATGATTTCGTTCAGAGCACCTTTACCAGAAGGAATTTTCTATACCGTTCATATTCATCATATTGAATCCGTACAACATCGCTTCTTACGCGGTATTGCATGGAGATTAGGGCGAGAAAGAGGCGATTATTCAAATGATGAAATTGAACAATTATTGAAAATGTATTCATTAGAAAAGCGCAGGAAAGACTTTGCTTTAATTTTCATTTACAAAATTATCAATTATTTTATTGACTCACCTTCTTTGTTGCAACTTATCCAGTTCAACATTCCTCGCCGTAGACTCAGAAACAATGAATTGCTGTTCCTCAGTCATCACAATACTAATTATGGGTATAAATCTCCAATGTCCAGAATGTCAAGACTTGTTAACTCAAGCCATGGTCTTGAAATTTTTGGTAGCATTCTAAATGATTTTTGTCATTCTTTACGACTCTACCAAAACTTTGACTAGACCATGGCTTGTTCTCTCTTATGTTTATTTTGCCTTATTTTTCTCATCGCTTCATTTATTTTTATGTATATGCTATTTCTTCTCTGTTGCTCTTTTTTCCATTTCGTGTTTTATATGTATTTTTTGTAATTGGTCTTTAGTCCGTTAATTTATAAATAAATAAGGAAGCAAATTTCTGAAATTCCAATAATTTATCAATTTCACCTTGCACCCACTCGTCGAATTTGCACAGTAATTCAATATTCTGTAGGGCAGCGGTAAGGGCAAGCGCGGTGCACACTGCTCTCTGCACTCTCTGGCATGATCGAATGTTTTGTGTACGTTCTGCAGGGATTTTACACCCGACAGTTTGATAACGCCTCGGAATCGAGCGCAGGTAAAGCATATAAGGAAAATGTAATTGGCAATTTTCGCATGGAATAGAAAATACATTTCCGTAACATTTTATTTTAGCAAGCGAACGAATAAAAAAATATCAATGTTGACAATATATCTGTTCGAATATTGATTTAAATCACAGTGGGTGCAGGCAATGAAGAGATAACAAAGGACCTCAACAAGCGTTGGAAACTTAGGAAAATAATAAGGAAAAAAACAACGTTCTCATACCAGTAATAGACACGCTCAGTACCGCCCTAGGACTCGAGGATCATAAATCAGAATCGAAGTATTGCTCGAAGTCACTTTATGCTCAATAGACAAGTACTTCTCAATCTTTTTGGCGCAGTTTTGTGATATTTCCCCTCAAGTGCGCTCTACTATGAATAACTTTAAAATAAAGATTTTATAACCCCATTCAGGGGGTAATGTTCATAAAATTACTCCCACAGTGCTCCTTATATAGCTGATAAAATAAAGTTCCAAATAAAACCATACAGAAAAAATATTAATCCTAGTCCAATAATCAGGGCCGGTCCTGTACAGGTGCAATTGGAGCAGTTTTGACGGCCTCCATGGTCGAGCAGTAAGATGTTTGACTACAAATCCAAAAGTCGCGGGTTCAAACTTAACAACTTTTATTTAATTGATGTGTGTCATAACACATTTAATTCATTTAAATATAATAAAAAGTATATTTGCGGCACGTTCCAGAGTGGTAGATACTCTAAGTCTCGCCCTGGTGAAAGACCACCATTCAGAATCGAAACGTTGCTTTAAATGGCTTTAGCCGTATTTGGTGACCAGATCTGAATAGCCAGGTACTTCCCAACCTTCCTCTTCCCGATCTCGTTCCTCTCCCTACTACCTTCAGTCTAACGACGTGCCCTATTTTGGGATACCATGGTCTCACTGGCTCTAGACGGTTGGCAGCAGTTGAGACTTTTGGGCGGTATTCATATAAAAAAATAAAAAAAAGTCCCCTCCAGGTGGCGAATCGACAAGGCGCAGATAGTACTTAATACCAGTGCTTTATTTATTTGATATAAAATGAAAAAATCATACCATCCATAGTCAGCAATTGAATCAAAAAAAGAAAAACCAGTACCTCTCGTCTTATATTTGATACGAGTTGCTACTAATCTTTTGTACGAAGAAAAAAATTACCAACGCTAGGCGCGGTTTGACCGGGGCCGGGCCTGCCAATAATGCAACATACATGCAAGATCTGGGGTAGGTTAGGTTGCAAGAAGCAATAATGGTGTCAAATAATATGAACCTGGAAGAGAGGGAAAGTATTCCCCAAATCGGGTTACAAGTTTCATAGAAACTCTTTCTATGGTATCACAATTACCATACACAATAATTGTGTTGGTCAGAAAAATAGAAGGTCGACGAGGAGTAGGATAAAGGAGATCACGACTGAAGAACCTGACATGTGTTCAAGGTGTGGAAGAGCTTTTCTGGAGAGCTGAAAAGCTAGAAAAAAATGCATAATGTTCCCCAATATTCTTTAAAGAATAAAATACTCCGAATAAGAAGAAATATGCAATAATTGCCAGGCAAACAACAGTTAAATCTAGCGTTGTGGCCGCTTTGAAAGAACTACTTCTTTTGGCAGTAGTTCCTACTTCATTCATTTTTCATTGAACAAATCTTCAATTGAAGTTGGTAGTTCATTTTAGCGTTCATTCATTTCATTAACTTCATTCAATTCATTTAATTTCATTGAAAAAGTACTTCAATGGAAATTAGATTACAAATAACTACTTCAATTTGTAGCAGTTCAGTTGCGAAGTTGAACTTCAAAGCCTATAAAGAAGTATTTCATTACAAGTATTTCAATTGAAGTTTAATTTGAACTAGTCCTTTTGATTTGGCGATGAATCAGTTTCAGTTCCTTTCAATTTCAAATCTCTACCGACTAGTACTTCTTATGTTGGCAGGTAACCGGTTCCAGTTCTTTTCACTGTGAAAGCTCTACCGGCTAGTACGTGTTTATTTCGGCGAGGAACCAGTTCCAGTTCTTTTCACTTTCAAATCCCTACCGACTAGGACGTGTTTTTTTCGGCGAGGAACCGGTTCCAAAAAGAAGTAAACAAATTACCGGATAAAATTCAAATTTCTTTCTTGCGAGTTCGACTTCAATTGAAGTGTTCACTGCGAAGGGTTAATTTTAAAGAACTAGCAATTCGTGAAGCATTCACAAAACATTAAAGTTTTTCCCAACGCTAGTTAAATCAAATAAATCATGTTTTATTAATATGTATGCATGATATTACGAAGAAGCAGGTTTATAAGCTTGCCCGGGCGTATGGGAGTTTGTCGCTCCGCCACTGTCCTAACCTAAAAAATGACAGCCAGAACACCCACACAGGAAATAAATAATTAAGGTACTCAATGTTTGCATCCGACGGGAATAATTGGATTCGTCAGCCCATGATTAGATCGCAAACATTGCTGTCATCGTCACCCGACCGAATGTCTAACGATGCCATTTATTTTACCAACATTTCAAAGTCTTTGTGAGGTTAATTTTGATTTTTTTTGGTGTCGCAAAGGTGCTTTTAAATATCTATTTATTTTTATATTAACGGACCATTGTCCAATTACCGAAAATAAATAACACGCATTGAGAAAAAAAGAGCAACAGAGAAAGAACAGCACATACACTATATTTTTATGAAGCAATGACAAAAATATATATTTGAGTCAAAGCCTGAACAGGGTTTTGGTAGAGTCGTAAAGAATGACAAAAATCGTTTAGACTGGTACCAAAAAATTCAAGGCCATGGCTTGAGTTAACAAGTCTCGACATTCTGGACAGTGGAGAATGATACCCATAATAATTAGTAGAGTGATGATTGAGGAACAGCAATTTATTGTTTCTAAGTCTATGGCAAGGAATTTTAAACTGGATGAGTTTCAACAAAGAAGGTGAGTCAATAATACAATGAATAATTAAAAAAAAAGCAAATGAAATATAAGTCTTTACTACTATAACTATTGTTTGCTTTGAAAAATTGCAATTAATTGAAATTATTGAATGAATTGCAAATGATTAAAAACATAAAACCTACGGTTAGGTAGATGTTTAGATTTATTTATACTGTGAAAAGGGTTCAGATTAGTGTGACAAAATGTCTAGAACAAAAGAAGAATTAACACTGTAAAGATTATCGAAATCAGAACACAGAATATATAGAATGATTATATTATAGAAGGTGAAAGGTTTACTTAGAACTTACAGGTGTGGAGAATTATGAAAGAAATTCATATATTTATTGTATGCAACGTGATGTTGATAACAGCAAGTTGTACACACTGTACAGAGCGGTAGATACTCTTAGTATCGCTCTGGTGAATGACATAATAATCGAAACGTTGTTTGAAATGGCTCTAACCGTGTTTGGTAACCAGATTTGAATAGCAAGGTACCTTCCTCTTTCCCATCTCCTTCCCTTCCGCCTCACAATATATCTCAATTAAGGATGCCATAGTCCCACTAGCTCCGGATAGTTGGAACACTTGTACGGTATTCACACAAAAAACAAGTGGCATACCTAAAAAAAACCTGATAACATGTGACCCTTTATATTGAATTTATTTAATAAATGTTAAAAAAATTACTTTACAAAAACAAATGTAGGCACTATCAGCATTCTCTAAAACAGAAGATACATATTTATTACTTCAGAGTTAAAAGTTTCGCTCTGAATTCTGTTGAAATTTTTTTGCACCTTAGTTGAGGGTGGAGTTTATTCCAAGCTTTAGGGCTTGATATATGTTTTCGTAAAAAGCTGTTTCTCTGTGGCTTTCCATAAAGAAAATTAAATTAAACAGGGGCTTTGTTTTAAGCTTCTATATTTAGAAGCATTAACTATCATGAAAGTCCTGAATAATCACAGTTAAATCAATAGTCAATAAAAAATTACGTTTATTTAAATTCTTAATGTGTTCCCAATAAACAGCTTTTTCGCGTGCTATTTCAATCAAACTTATTTCTTATTATTGTTGGTACCGATGAGGGAATGGCACGCCCAAAACCGTTTAATTAAATAACATAGTGATTTAAATAGGTAGTTTACTTTGAATTTGAAATATTTATTGTTAAGAATGAAGAATTGACTTTAAACTTTGACTTCAGTTCCGTCGTAATTCAACCAACTTCGTGACCGTGTCCGTATTTGGACAAATCTGATTACAAAAGCCCAATTCAGAGACAGCTATTGGAATGTATACACTTTTTAAGCTGCGACTACATACGTTTCGACTTAGTTGCTATCGATCGTAGTGAACATAAATTACTGGCTAATCTTAACATTTAATAAATATTTATTAAATTCGATATCTTAATCCCATTGCGACCTGATAGGCTAATGACGTCATATCATAATTATTATCAATGGTCGATGTGTTGACAACACGGCACAGATCCACAAATGTACTATAAAAATACCTGTACGCTATGACAAAGTAGGTACTAACCGAAGTATGCAGTTAAAAAATGAATCTGTACGTAATTTTTAACATCTTTATTCAAATTTGGACACAATGGTAAACGATGCATTGCATTGTAATGAAATGTGAACTAATTCTGAACTCATAAAATAATTCATTATAATTATTATGAAATTATTATACTGCTTTTCTTGTAGACAAATTTGTAAGAAATTTCTAATGTGTATTTTTGATTAAATCGTTTGGCTCTGGCAACGTCCCCTTGTATCAACACTTCAAGTTGGTAGGCCGAAACATGCTATGGTTTTGTAAATAAAAATAACAGTCAAAAAGTTTTTTTAAATTGATAAAAACAGATTTAATTTAACACACAAAAGTTTGGTTACTAAAAGTAAAACCATTCCGACTAGAAAAATGCCAACCTTTAAAAAAATCAGGAAAAATGGTAAAACTGTAGACTGCTAGGCAGTGTGCGATGTTGTTACAGAATAATTTATTCTTAGAATATTTTACATTATTTATTAAAATATTGCAAACTTTCGTCTACCTAAAATAAAGTTTACAACAAAAAAACCCAGGGAAATAGAAAAATAGAATAGTTGACTTCCACCACTAGCTGCTAAATTACAAAGAATGTATTTACCCTCAGGGAAATCTCATTAAACCCGAACCCCTGAATAAATTTCCGGTAGCAGATAACATTCCCACTGTAAAACGAATGTGTTATTTATTTAGTAAGAAGAACCGAATTAGATAATACTAGATGAGTCTCCCGCGAGATACTAAAAGTTCGTTACGTACGCTACGCACTCAATGAAACTTTGCCCGGTGTTATTTTACTGAGCTGGATATGTTATTTTGAAACTACGAGGGCCTTTCTTGTGTGTTCTGTGTATTGTATCAATACCAGACACTGATTTTATTCACACAAAGGTTCGGAAATTAAATTAAATAGCCTCGAGTAGTTTGCTCGATGTTCTATACAACAGAATGAAACCTCACTAATTTATTCAAAGTAAATGTAGGGGTAATTTTATGGCTCCAACCAAATTTTTTATAGTTTTTACAAAGATGGATTCCAAGGCGGGTATAAACTTACTCTAATTTAAGTACGGAGATCGCCACTGAAAATACTCGTAAGTAAAGTACGGAAAAAAGTGAGTCAAATTATTACACAAACTGCTCGTAGCCAGAGGGCACAAATCAGGAAAATACATTTGGCAGAAGGTAATGAAAATTCTGATGTAGTTAGTCAACATCAATAAAGCCATTTTATTTCTATTTATTTAGGATACAAACAGCAGTTGTTAGAAAAAAAAAGTGTACACAAAATAAAAATGACATATTCTAAACCAACTAAGTTCCATTAAATGAAACATTGTACTTAGATAATATTACAGATTATTAAAAAAAATAAGATTAGACACAAATATATAAACACAGTTTTCGTATTATTAATTTAATCAATTTCGCGAACAGTTTTTGAAGCATCAATTCAGTTAGCTCAATTTTATACGATTTCAAGTTAGAGTCTGAAAATGTCTGCATCCCAGAGTGGCAGATAATCCTAGTATCGCCCTGGCGAAAGACAACTATCTAAAATCGAAACGTTGCTTAAAATGACTTTACCCGTGCTTAGTGATCAGACCTAAATAGCCAGGTACTTCCCAACCTTCCTCTTCCCAATCTCCTCCCCCTCCTCACTACCTTCATAACATACTCCGATTAGTGATGCTATAGTCTCACTGGCTCTAGACGGTTGGGGAAAGTTGGGATTATTGTGCGGTATTCACTATAAAAAATATATTTAAAAATCTTGTAGGGTATTGTTGGTTTTGCAGATACGTATTATTAAAGAGTTAATGCGCGTATTTGGATATACAGTGCGGTATTCGAAATAAATCGTTCGACCTGGTGTTGCGTTCAGGGCAACGAAATGCAATCATTTCCAGCAGATATGACGAATCAACAAGAGAGTTACAATTTGATCATTTCTCTCCAATTTTTTTGAATGGCCTCAGCACTCAAAAATGACGCCAAAAGTCACTTTGTGGGATTCTGATACAAGCAATACTGGAAATGATTTATTTGTAGATTCTATTTGGCTTGTTAGAAAAATGTTTCCAGTGAATAAAATATTATCTTTTATTTCAAATTAGAATTTATTTATGCTTTTTATTTTTGATATTAATCAATATAATTTTTTGTTCTGTTTTTTTTTTCTGTTTCATATTTCGTTGAAAATTATTGTTATTATTTTATTTTGAAAACCAGTATGTACGAGTATTTTATATGGAATTTAAAATATTACAGTTTAAGAATTTCATTAACTGGAAACCTTAGACATATTCCTGACAAACTGTTCTACAAAAGTGTATGTTTGGGTGTTGACCATTAAACTCAAAACTTTGTAAAGCGAAAAGTCAGTTGTTTATGGCATAAGTACCAGAAAACACAAAACCACAATAAACCAGTGGGAGCAACGCTAAAGATTTTACTTAGAGTTCTCGAAAACTTTATTCTCATATTCTTGTAAAATTTATGATACTTGAAAACAGTAAAACCTTTTTTGAAATTTGTAACTTTCTGCACATCATCCATTATAAACGACTTGTGAATGATATTTCTAAGAATTGGACTACAGAAGACTTGAAATTTATTGTAACATTCCAACATATCGATTGTGAATTGCTATGATATTGTAACTTTCAAAGACATCGATTATAAATTGCAATGATAATGTGACTTTCAAAGACATCGGTTGTAAAATGCAATGATATTGTAACTTTTAAAGATATCGATTGTAAATTGCTATAATACTGTAACTTTCAAAGACATCAATTGTAAATCCCATTGAGTTTGTTTTATAAAAACGATTTTTTAAATTGCTTTGATATTATTAATTGCAATGATATTTTACAAACAATGAAGTTTACTTTCTAACGACATTGTGAAAGGTAATTTACTAGTGTAATATTACTATCACACTTTAATTATTGTGAGTCTTATCTGAAACCTGAAAATCCTAAAATAGGATGGGCGTACACGCGAAATGTAATTTTGAAAACAATAAACAGGAAAGGACGTGAATACGTGGAAAAATACTTTAATTGAAAAAATCCTTGCCTTTGGCGTAATGTGAAAATATCTGCTACATATTCTGTTTACACTTAAATGAGTAGGAAACTCTATTTTAGGGAAGGACGACATTTTCCAGACAGGTTTGTAAATTCTAATGAAAGCAACATTATTGTATCGCAATATATATTTTATATAGGTACTATAATTTAAAATAAGATAAATAACAAACGGATAGTGAGACGAAAGAAGAATCATGATGTTTATGTATTTATTTTAATTAATTCACTATAGCATATCATTCGTATATGTTCAGGTATTCGTAAAATATTCTTCAGAAAACGGATGACGGCGCGGATCTCGCATGGACGGGAGATGGCGGGAGCGGGCGACGACCTCTCCATCGGAAGAATTTACTGTGACTGCCGAACAAAATGGCCGATAAACATGCGAGACCAAACAAACTGACCGTCAGAATTCTCCCTACACGCCAGGTGCCCCGATATTGACACAAAAATAAAATCCCCGGTCTCAGGAGCCCTTGTAACCTTACTTTCTGTATGACCCTCGTATTTGCTACTGATGGTTTTATTTCATTGGTTGATTTATATAGAGTAAATGCGATGTGTCTTAAAGTGTTTTTTTTATATCGTGGCTAGAAAGGCAAAAGGGCTTAAGAGACACTTTGGTCAAAAATGCGTTAAATATGCAGTTTTGATCAGTTTTTTTTTTCTGCATCAAATGTTTTGACTCTTGTTTGATTCTAATTTTTATGGCGCTTCAGACATTTAAAATATATTAACCATTTGAGAGAAGTCTTGACTCAAGCGACACAAGTTTGGGACTTTTTTTCGCTTCAGGTAACTCAGTGAAGGTATTGAGTTACCTGACTTAACTTTTTTTTCAAAATCCAACTAGGTACTGAAGATATATTTTATTGTAAAAGAAAAAAAAACTTTAAAAAACTCTGGTATAAATAGCGCTTTTGCCTTTCCGGCGACGATATATTTTGTTGATAAAATAGATGATTGCAAACAATAAAACTGGTATTTTTAATCAAACTTTGTTGTTCTTGGCCATCCATTAGTTATAATATATATTTATTTTTTTTCGCAATCACATGGTGGTTGGACATTATATTAATGATAAAAGAATACTTTGTTTTAAAACCTGTAGTTTTTTCGAAAGTATGGTTTGATGAGATTAGGTGGTTTGCCAATTCAGAGAAACTAGTACCATTTAAGCAACGTAAACATTCTTTAACTCTAGTGTTAACTCTAGTGTTAATCTCATCAAACCACACTTTCGAAAAAAGTACAGGAATTAGTCTTTTACATAAAAACGGGATAGGCATTAGATTAGACAATTTAGAAGCACTCGAAATTAGGAAATCTTTAAAATCAAATTTATCACTTAACCTACTTAATAATCAAAAAAATGTATCCTTTAGCCCTATTTTCAATATGTTTCCTGTAAATCCACCTTCATCCCATCAATTGTCAACTTCACCCTCATTTGATGCTACGAATCACTATGTTTTATTCCATAACTCACCCATTTAATTATTATTATGTATCCAAGTAGCTTCTTTTCTAATAACAATGTAAAATGTCGTTTTCATATATAAATTCAACATAGGATCTTTGTCTGCCCCTAACATTACATCATTATCATTCTATTATGTACACTTGTTTATTTACCAATTCTTCGTAATATATATGAAGCACTTTCAATTGTTCCCTCCCTCTAATATATGCTCTCTCTCTTCCTTCTTTGTATTATATACTGTCTCACTCTATCATTAACTGTTGTACCTATATATACCTGTTAACTCTGTATTTTTTCTTTAGTTATTACATGTGCCCTGACGAAGCTTGATCCAAGCGAAACCGGTTGGCCTTCATCATAATAAATTCTGTGGTTTTAAAACAAAGTATTCTTTTATTATTAATATAATATTTTAATTATATGCACGTGCTACAGTAATTATGGTGGTTTAAACGGTAACGGATTTGGATGAAAACTAGCGGATACATTCACATTGGCGGTCTAAACTAGCTGGCGGCAGGAACGTGAGAATGAAAATACACTACACCAACTTTATTTTATTTTATTTCGGCATCGCAAAACTTGTCTTATGCCACTTGCGCAGTAAGTAATCAGCTAATTTGACCAATTTCAGTATTAAAGATAGTTCGTGCGTATTGTTTTAGAAATACCTATCAAAAAGTGAAACGAGATTTCTTTTATTTTCAACCGATTATTTTACAATTCTGACTTATGTAAGGAAGTCGCGAAAAAATAGCCTGCGTGACGAAAAAAGATAATTTATACGTTTTAATAAATATGGTTGCAATTGTTTTTCTAGAAAATGGACAATTCGGAAAAGATGTTACTACATGTCACTTTGGAGATATTTGAATGTGAAAAGATCAAAATAAAAAGGAATCAAACTTACGAATCTTCTCCAATATTCCCGCTTCCCATAGCCAAAGTAGTAAACAAATTTAAAATGTGTCTTATCAGATTTTTATGTTTAAATTAAAGATGGCACAATAATAATAGTTGAGGCGAACAATACATATTTGATTGTGTTTATTCGTGCATTCGTATACACTTCCGAATGCATCGGCCTTGCAAAAAGCCACTAATAAACAGTCTTTAGTCTTGCTTACGCACCCTTATTGTTATTAGGAAAAAGGGACAACAAGTGGATGCATTTTTAACTTTTTACTTTTTGCAAAGTTTGCAAAAACTTTCAAAAAGCTTTTACGGAGTGTCTCTTCGTTCATAAATCCAAAAAAAACTGAAACAACCGAAAGTTATTTTTTTCTGGTATTTTCTTTTCTGAAGACTTAAATCAAATTAAAAACATGCTGTATGCAAGCAGTGTGAGACAAAAAAATCGCGGCGATATCTATAAAAATGATATTTTTTCGTAGAAAGCAATCACTTTGTGGTTTGACATAATATATGAAATGAAAAAATATTTGTTTTTATATTTTTATATTAGTGGTTAAAAACAAGTTATTGTTTAGTATAATATATAACAATGTTATTTTCTGCGTCATTCGAAATTTTTTATTTTATCAAATGCCCATTTTCCGGGGACACTGAGATGATTTGGGCATGTAGAGCGAATGAACGAAGAAAGGAGTGTGTGAAAAATATATGACGCAAAAATGGATGGCAGAAGAAGTCCGGGACGCCCGAGGAAGCCATGGGACGATCAAGTGAATCAAATACTTGAATCGGGCCATGCCAAGAGACAGAATAACAGAAGAGTATGTATGAAACGATGTATGCATGTAATGAAGCAAGGAGTGTGTGTCAATACAGAGTTGTGTGGCGTTCCATCCTTCCTATCTATCTTCTCTACCTGCCCCTGTGGTAAAATGGCGTGATGGTTAATTAGTTGTTAAGCTATTTTCTATGAAGCTTTTTCATACAAAATAATTGAGAAACAATATAAAAAAATTTGCGTTATTAGACGTTATGAATCCCAGCATCATCCATTGCAAGAAGACACCACTCTGTGATCAGCGAAACGTGGTAACGTATGTGAGAAGCAAGAATTGAATTTCCTCGGCGGATTTATAAATGATCGAAGCCAATGAAAGAACCGTTGACCGCCTCAACAGCCAACAACCACCGCAGTTATTTTCAACGTTCCGCCTCGTAATCGCGCGGTTCATTGCGTCACAAACGCCGATGCTGATTCTGTGAAGCGTGGACAAGTGGCGGATTGAGATATACCTCGATTCGGTAAATAGCTGCACAGTGAATGCAGAACCATTGTTAAGATAATTGAATAATTATCAAAATAAACGGAAGCCTACTCGGAAAATCGCAAGCTAATACCAACCCCCTCCCTGTCTTACGTCGTCCGAGCGGACGATAACGCGTGACTTGCAGTCGGTGTTACCGAGCGCAGTTCTTTGTTCTGACACACAATAAAAAACGATATTTAAGTCATGAATGCCTGGAGTCTTAGAGTATACTAGAGGTAGCCCAAGCCAAGGCAGTGAAGTCAGTTTTGGACTTGTTTTTGATAATTTTAACATGACTCGGCGCAAATGGGCGTGGCTAAGACTAAGGCTACGGTATTTATACATCCATTCATATCAAATATCGACATAATGTTTTTGTGTATTCGTATGGCCACTTTTTCACAGTATTTTTATCAGCAAAAATATAGCATCTAACCTAAAAAACCGTTTAGTTGTGTCAAGTTTAGTGGCAAAATAAAAAATGTGGGCGGAGTCCCGCCGTTAACCAGCGAAGATGGCCAGCTTAAGATCATTGCGACAGTATATAGAAGCGGTCCAAGAAATTTGTTGTCTCTTTTTTTCTCATGGTGTACGATGTAAAAACTCGGAAAAAGTGATTTATTACAATTTCGGATGGGTTGGGTAAAACAAATTAGCTATCCCTCCATATATTGTCAAGCCTGGAGTAATATGGAGAGAGAGAGTTATATATTTTTACCTAACCTATACAGACGGCAGATAGAAGAAATTGTTTTTTGGGTTGATTACGAGGTCCCATGATCGGAGTAAGAAACTAAATTTTCAAATGTTATTAATAATATCGTCCCTGGGAAGGCAAAAGGGTCTAAGCGACACTTAGGTCAAAAATGAGTTCGATACGTGGTTTTGATCAGTTTTGTTTTGATTGGAGTAAGAAACTAAATTTTCGAGTGTTATTAATGATATCTTCCCTGGAAAGGCAAAAGGGTCTAAGCGACACTTAGATCAGAAGTGAGTTCGATACGCGGTTTTGATCACTTTTGTTTTCTGGATCGAATGCTTTGACTCTCGTTTGGTTCTCAAGACTTTTGTGGCGCTTCAGCCATCTAAAATATATTTATCGTTGGGGAGAAGGCTCGACTCAAGCGACACAATTTTGGGATATTTTTAGCTATTTGTCGCTTCAGGACTCTCGGTGATAGCATTGAGTAACCTGAGTTATCTTTGTTTTTAGAAATCCCACCAGGTACTTGAATTTTATTGTAACGAACAAAAAAATTAAGTGCTCTGGTGTAAAATTCCCAAAGTGGCACTTCAGCTTTTTCACCATTCCGGCGACGATATGATAATGAACCAAATCACTAATATGACAGTTGATTTATTTTACAATTTTTAAATTCGTACACGATAATAGAGATCTTTCCTAATCCCGTAGTCACTAATGAGAATCACACTTCATCAAGGCTTAAATGCTAAATTTAAGTTGTATTTTATATTACACATGAATTCTTCCTAACACTTCTTAAGGATTCAAACTTCTGAAAACTTATTTAATGCTGAAATTCTCTCAAAAGTTTTCAAAGCGATAAGGTATTCACATACATATGTATGCACGTAAAAAGTATAGAGTGCCCATTGATATCATATTGCTAGATGAGCCTTCAGCATCTTGTGAAAGAAACCAAATAATTTCTAGCCCACAAGTTGCCTTTTAGCATTGACATATATTATAAACAGTAAATATAAGCAGAGCAACGGTACTTTAAATAAGATCTGTATTAACGTGAAAAAGTTATAAGAAAAAAAGTTATAGCAAAGAAACCTATTTTTAACTTCTGTAAGTTTATGTCGATTCCGAAATTGTTTGATTACTACGATATCCTTAAATCTCAGTATATCAAATATAAGACATCCCGACCTTCCGTTTTCTCATCTGCTGCCCATCCCCTTTACCTTCAGCCCTATAACATACTCCAATTGGAGACGCCATGGTCCCACTAGCTCTAGACGGTTTGGAGCAGTTGAGATTTTGTTAGTGACTTTTCATACAAATGATTTATATGAGGTACCCGTATGAACCAGGTTTTATTGAACCTGATAAATTGTTAAAAGATTTTGATCGCATTACCTGAAATATGTTTAAAAACCTGATAGCAACGATTAAATTGTATTTTGCTTGACATCATTTTAAGAGATATTCCTAAATAAAGTCATATTTAAAAAGGTTAAAACAATCCCATGCACCCTGTATCGGTGGGGTAGGCCTTAAAACGTCTTTAATCGCCGATGGTATTTGCGAAATTTTCTTGAAAAGCACGCAGTATGAGATCACGTAGAATTTTCCGACTTGTTGAGCAAAAACTATTTGATGGTGAAAGGGGACTACCCTTTCACTGCAAAGGGCAGAGGGCAGAGGGCACAGGCCCTCGCCACGTACATCGGGCTATTCCGAGTTTTCTTCACCCTCTGAAAGAAATGTTTAAAGTGCCGACGAATATGTCACATCTTTGTGAATGGATGTATAAATTGAAAAATGTCACTCAATATAAATGAGATGTTGAGTTTTTTTTTGTATCCTTAGATTTTTTTCCGGTAAGTTAGTTTCTCGGACAAGCTTGGTTTAGTCAGTTATTTTATTTTAGGTTATTTTTGATGAATCGTCGTAAAACTAGACCGGAATGTAACTCAAATGATTTATTACATTTGGAGATTCGAAATTATTTTTTTTGCCAGGGGAGTAAGTTTTGCAGGGCGCCAAAACAAATGTCACAATTTATGGTTAAATAAATATGTATCTTAAAATATAATTTAAGCATCCAACAGCATAACACATGCATTAACGGAATTTTTTAAAAAATAACGTTTTTCACTTATGTTGCAAAAAAATATTTTTTAAATATATATTTTCGGAAAAATCCCATATCGTTGGTTTTCCGATGATCAATCAGTCAACAGCTCCGGTAGATAACATAACAACGTATTTTGTCTAAACACCGACAATTAGAACAAACCAATAACAGTGCGGAAATACCGAATGGAAAACAAAGTAAACATTTATGTATTTCAAGATCCACAGGTCCTGGTAAGAGACCACCAATAAATATCGACATTTTAACGATTTAACTATTTTTAGTTACTAATTCTGATCTGGACAGATAAGTACATTCCAAATCATTTAAAAAAAAATTCTTCTCTAAAATTTTCTTTTACCTTACAACCCTCCTTTAATGAGTGTGTATTCAAATAAAATTATAGCACCCAGAGAATATATAATAATCCCACATTTTACATAAACTACAAGATTTCTAAAATCATTACACATAAATCATTTCACTAACAAGGCCCAAAGTGCGACACATCCCCGAGGTCTGGCCAAATTACACCTTATTCTCACAGAAATTGGCGATCCATGTCCGATTTTTTGCAAGGCAATTCCCAACTTTACCCACCCCGCGCCAACTCCCCTGAAGCCTCCCCCGTCTCTGGATTCGGAGGCTGGGCTCTCTAATCAAATCATCTCGCCCTTATCCATGAATCGTTCTTCATCAAATGGTTCATAATGAGTTGTCCTCGATATCTAAGGAGAAAAAGAATTCTGCGAAAGATTCAATGAGATTATGTCTATTGCTAAAAAAATTGATTTCTGTCTGGAAAATAAAATGTTTGAATTTTGTTCAGAAACAGATCGTGTCATTTGAAGCGAATAAAAATAAACATCATTTCAAAATCTTTTGGCTTGTTTTTTCAGAGTTATTTTCAGACAATGGGGTAAGAGAAAATGATACTGACAAATATATAAAGCCTTATTCACTAAATGAGTATTTCAGGGCTGCGCAACATTCGCTATTACGGTTTTAGTACTTGCCTTCATTACAATAGTGAAGGATTTTTTTGTTTGTCCTTCTGCCCACTTTTGAGATATTTAACTACTTAGTTAGTTAAATAATTATTTTGATGTGTAAAAATACCATTTTTCATCACTAAATAATATTTTTAATAATTAATAATTAAACTTTAGCTTTAAACTAGGCAACTTTGTCTTGGCACATACTCCTTGATTGATATTCATACCATATCAATAATTTCTCATGCGGAACAATATCGTCACTGAGCGGATCCGGACGTTGGTGTGAATCCAGCTTTAGTCATTTATAAAAATGTAAAACCCCACAATAATCAAAAGAGCAACACATACTCATACCAGGGGCGGCTCGTGACTTTTTAGGTTGCTAGAGTGCTGAGATTGAAAAAAACGACGTTTTTGATGTTGTTATAGACGAAAATGATTTTTATTTAATTTAAAAAAATACATATTTTGTATGAAGATTTTTCAGTTTTGGTGGGTCAATGACCCCCCAAACTGAAAAATCTTGAAAATCTTCATACAATATATATTTATATATGAATTTTTAAAAATTCATTTTCGGCCACAACAACATCAATCATGACGTTTTTTTTCAATCTTAGCACTCTAGCACACTAAAAAGTCACGAGCCGCCACTCATACTTTTACACTCCTAGAATTCGAACAGCAAATATATCTTCAAAAACACCAGTTCTCACATCGAAAAACTAACAAACAATCAACAATTCCTCATTTTACTCTTCTACCCAAAAAACAATAGAATTCTTATTGTTTAAGTGTTTATGTTACCTTTTTCCTATACTCCATGTGTCTATAAAGCAATGGGTAGGAACTTAAGATAAAAAACATCAAGATAAGAACCCGACACAACATCATTTCGAAATCCAACAAATGGCATCAATAATTGATGTTTTTAATGTGATCAACATGTATTTTCTACTAGGTGGCTAAAAGTATCATCACATTGTAATAGAATGGAAGGGGAAAAAATATTTTTCCCGTTCTTCAAAGTTCACATGCTTTGAATAATACCAAATAATCTTTCACCATAAATTCTAGGCTACTTAGTTGATAAGCGATAAACTGTTAAGGCTGAAGTTAAGGGCAGATTATGCGGCTAATTTCAGCTTCAACGACTACCTTAATTCAAATCTGATATCTAATCAATGGTTGATATTCAAAAACTATTTACGAACCTAAAAAAAACTCCGACGCCAAAAAAACCCGGCGATGAAAATTTTACTCTCTCCCGTATAGGGTTAAAGATTTGAAGCCGATAAAATACTCCCCTAAAAAATAAACAATTCGCCTTATCGTATTTACCAACGGTTTTTTTTTAATATTCAGCAGTATGTCCCGTATTACATTATTGCACATAGTTTGATCAAATTATTTATTAAATGCCAAAGTTGAACAAGAAATGGAACAGGGGATGCCCGATGTTTTTCAATTTGAATTGAACCAATTTTGGTAATGAAGATTGCATCAATCAGATATGTTAGGAAGTGCGTGCGTCTAGGTATTTTGAGGAACGAACAAAGAACAGATTTTTTAAAACTAAATAAATAGAAAAGCAATATTAAGAAAAAATTCACTAGTGGCATCAAACACTCTTTTGAGAGAGATACATTTCAATTACCAATCCACTTTACGTATGAAGCCATTGATGCGATTATTTTCGTCTTGCTTTGGTTAATAGTTTTACTAATTTCTCAAACATAATATCGTCGTCGGAAAGGCAAAAGGGCTGATGCGCCATTTTGAAAAGTTTACACCAGAGCACTTAATTTATTTTTTTTACAATAAAATTCATAAGTTCTCATAAAATATATATAAACAATTACTCACTGAGTTACCGGAAGCGTCAAAAAGAAAAAAAGTGGTCCCGAACTTGTGTCGCTTAAGGCAAACCTTTTACCAAATGGTAAATATATTTTAGATGACTCAAGGGCCACACGTCTTCAGAATTAAACGAGAGTCCGAGAATTCGATGCAGAAATAAAACCTGATCAAAGCTGCGTATTTAAATAAATTTGTGTCCAAAGTGTCGCTTAATGCCTTTTGCCTTTCCAGCGACGAAATGTGTTTGGTAATTAATAGTCACAGTAGAAACCCACCTTCACATTAATAAAGGAATTTAAGAATTCCTCTTCTTTCTGCACACATTTTTAGACTGATTACATATCTAGTATGATTCCCTTGGTCGTCGCTCGTCTCGATTAAATTTGTGATAAAGGCATCATCAAATTTAGGGAAGATCGATACAAGCTAATTTTATTATGAACATCGTTGTAAAAGAAAGTGTTTTTGCGATACCCTCTCAAAACGGCAGACAAAAAGCATTTGGGAATCGATTGAAGCATAACAAAGGCACCAAAGGTCACACCTGGCAGTCGCCACCTGATGTAGCGGAAAACTATGCAAGTTTCTGGATTCAACCTTCTCACCTTCGCAAGGCATGAAAGTTTGGCCATTAAGGCGTGCCGGGAAATTTTCCCGCTCTCTCGACACTTTTCACTTAGGAAATAATGACTTGTGTATCAGGCGGGCGTGAGTGTTTCTGATGGAGCCTTTCAGCGGAGTTGACACTTTATTTTGAGGAAAACGTTTCGAAGTTCGGATTTGGGCGGATAACGCCAAGTGAGCAATCGCACGTGTTATGTGCCGTGTTCACAGCGCAATTGTGGTTAATCGTGTTTGTAGCAATGAACATGTCGCATTAAACGAATTCCAGTGAAAAGCACGTAGTTTCGTTATGACAGCATTGGAAATTCTAAAATATCCCTTTTCAGATTGCAAAAAACGTATTTTGTCCAGATTTTATATGAGTCATCTTAGCAGGGTTTAAGATGCGTGAATATAATCAGGGTGTAAGTATTTCATATGACTTTTTAGGGATTCGACACTTTAACATGTGTTGTTTTGTAAAATACACAGTAATGTGTACAGGTCGAATCAGCGGTTCGGAAAAATATAAGTTTAAAAAAACAATAATTTCAGTGATTACGATGTTTACCTGAGTAAGTCCACTAGGTGGCCTGATCTTGGGTGAGCAAAAACGAATGTATATGCCTACAGTTAAAGCATATATATATATATATATATATATATATATATATATATATATATATATATATATATATACATATATATATATATATATATATATATATATATCGCTCATGACAAAACAATACCTGGTATCCCATATAATACAAATTTTACAGGAGACACAACTGTCTAAAAATCTGAATTTTGTATCGCATAAAAAAAATACATTGCACATAATTTAACAGCTATAAAAAAATGTATTCCTTAAATACTAATGTACCCTTATCTTAAGTTCTAATCGTGGATAAGGCTTTCATAAAAATGGTGACAATCGGGAGGAATAACTGGTTTGAAATCTCTACGAGGAATTATTTTTAATGTAAAATAAATCTTTTTAAATTTTATTTGGCTTACTAGATTTGGCCAGGTTGTGTATTTTTTTTTAAATTTTGTACCAGAATACACTGAAAAGTCACTTTTGACAAGTGGGTATTGACAAACGAGGTATTCTTTTAACATGAACGGTATATGATATAAAATAAAACAAAGTAAAAAGATACGAATATAATCATTATTTTAGAGGTATGCGTAATGTGACGTTTCTTCTGATTTCCGAATTTGATTAAATCTTAAATCTCTAACCATTAGAAAAATTATTATGAAATCCAAAATACACAAATAATTAGCCCTTTATAGTCGCCGCACTTGTGTTGTGTTGAATAATGCTAAAAAATTTGGTATATCCTGAAGCGGACTGGATAATTAAATAAAATAGGAATTTTTCCAACATACACAATATTATCACAGGCGTACAAAAAGTACAAATTTAGAAAATGTACAGCGAGGAGGCCTGTAAAACCATCCTCAGTTTTGGAGTAGAAACAAAAATTACGGCAACGAGATGTTTTTAAAGCTGCGGAATTTTTTTGTATTATATACCATTTATTTATTACCCGGTAGAGGTGTTTCTGAATACGAAAACTTTCTGAAAAGAAAGCTTTTAATATGAAAATTTATCGGAGTAAAAATATTTTTTCCATGAATGATAATGCAATAACAATATTTGTTTTTAAATAATTTATTAACCTGGCGTTACGGTGGCTTCGATATTTTAAATGAGTTATCCTTTTGATAAACTTAGTTATACTATTTACACCTCTTGAATCACAATGCGAAGACATTCCTGTCACGTGGGACCTAGGTACAGTTTCTAATATGCAGATTCAGTTCGATAGGATTGAAATTGAGAAACGATTTTCTAAGTAAAAAAATTGCCTTATCCTCTAGTAAATGCAGACAGTAAGCATACTTTTACTTGATTTCGAAACATAGAATGAATGCCATATTACAAACAGTACAAAACTCAACGCACACTTATACAGAACGATTTTTTAAGAATTAACAAGTTTCGAAAAAAAAATAGCATAAAACAAAATGGTTTTAATCTATCCACTTAGCTTAATTTGCATATAACCGATTACGACAGATCACACAAGTAATTTATAAGCTTGGTAAAAGTAAATTTCTGGTTGCAAAATGTAAAAATAATGACAAAAATTAAATCCAAATCCTAAAAAAATATTGGAGCAGTTGACTTACTTTGGGGTATATAACATGACCCCAAACACGATATGCCAGTTCAGTTCACCACTGAATCAACTAACTTAGAGATCGATGGAAAAAATTCTGCATAATATTAATTTACCTCTGAAAGTACATAGCAACAAAATACTGTACAAAAAAATCTATAAACTACTTTCAAAACGGCCTACCCGAGACAGCAAACACTATAAATAATAATAATTGCAAGTGGAGTTAGGACATGTAATATAAAAAAAAGGTTTCACTTAGTGTTTTTTTTGTCCTCGATACGAGTCTACAGATCGCACGTAATCTTTTCACAATCGAAACACTTTTTCAACAAGTTCTATTTCACCTGTCGCGTTCCGCACAAATCAATCAATGTCAATATCGACAAGCAAAAAGTGGACGATCGACAAGTCGTAGATGTTTGAAAATTATCGCTGGTCGGCGGACAAGAACCATTTGATACCATTTATGGTAAAGTGTGCTGCCTTGGGAGCACAATGACTGATCGTTGGTTGATCGCATTACCATTGGAATCGGCGCTCACATTCTAAAGCATTATCAAAAGAAAATATTATATCTTGAAAAATGACAAGAAACGTAATCTACATAACTAAAGACTTTAAATTAACTTTGTCGATAAATTTATTCAAGCTTTTAATAAGTGAAAAACGTATTCTAGATTAATGTAGTTTATGTCTCATTCCTATCGAGCTATATGTTAATTTAAGGACGTTTCCTACAAGCAACCGCGTCAATTATTGTCAGTTTGACGTTTACGCATTCATCATATATTTTATACGGAAGATTTTAAGCGTCGAGATGAGTATTTTTTTTTTTTTTCATTTCAGATATACATGATTTAACATTGGAAATCGTTTAAGCAGCTAAAAATCGCTTCATTATTTAATAGTCTAACTAACTAACCAACTCATTTTTTAGCCAGCAATGAGAATGGCGAAAACAGAAACTCGTTGAAATACTCAATTTTCGAATAAGACTTACGAATTATTGTTTAACGAAAAGGTTATATAAATCAAATAGCAAAGCATAACAACCTTCATATATGAAGTTTAATTCCTGTGAAATGTAAATGACATACACATTTTTTTTCATAGATATCATGCCATCTTAAATTATAAATAATATTTTCCAAAAAATTATGATTAAAATACCATGACATCTTCAACTATAAATCAATTTATACATACCATCAGAGGCGTGCACTCCATATAGACACAAAGGCACTGCCTACCTTGCCGTACTCACATAAAAATATTAATTATATTGGATTAAATAATATAATTGCAGAAAATAAATCTACCCTTTCAGAAATACGCACGAAGCTCAGCTAATCGCACCGTCTAAAGCGCCTTCTATAACGTGTCAAAAGCAGTAGCTTCATATGCCCAAACGCCATCAACGTAGTAGATTATTCAATGATCACTAGACTACACAAAACATGTATGCTGTGAGCTGTGTGCACGTTAAAGTGTTTGTGTTAGTATCTTTGGGAGTGTCTAGGCAGCGCTTTTACAGACAAATGTAATAAAAATCGGTGACATCTGTTGATACTTGTATTTATTATCAATCAACCCGCTGTTTTTGCTACTGCCTACCAGAATCAAAAACTCTATGCACGCCACTGCATATCATATGTATGTTTTAAATTTACCAGTCTGAGGATGCCTGTTGCCAGCCGAAAACGGTCTGGTTAAAATTTCGTAACTTGAGGTTATAAAGGTTTTTAATCATAAATTCATAAAAAAATAAATTGATATATTTTTTTTAGTAAATACTATTTGTAAATATAGATGGCATGGAACCTATGAATAAAACTGTGCATGTTATTTCCATTTCACATGAATAAAGTCTGATATTTGAAGGTTCATAATCTAGAACCAAACAATCTTTTTTCTACCTTTACCAATGGAGCGAAAAATAAACGCTGATAAATTGAATCTCAAATTACATAAAAAATATCAATAATTGATTCCGTTCTTATTACAACGATTGCTTCGATAAAACATGACACGGGAATATTGCAATAATGCTGTTTTATTGTAACGATTGGAAAAATAGTCTGTAGCGATTAAAGGTTCCATTTCACACTTTCACGCATTGCAGACCACAGCAGACGTATGGGTCATATCGTGTATTGCAGCCGTTATGCTCAAAGATATGTAGCTAAGAGCCTTAGAGTAACAACTAACAACTCAACACGTTCATTCTGAAGTCTTCTAGTCTCTAAACCCCCTGACCAGACAAACTAATGTGGGGTGGTGAAATCCAAAATAACGGGATATCAAAATTAAGGGCAGGTTATTATCGTAAGTTACGAATTTGTTGAGACATTACACTGTACTTCAGTCGTCTTCGAATAAGCCTAGTGCTAGATTTGATTTGGTGAATGCGGAAGCTTAACAAATATTAAATTGTCTTACTTTTATGGTGGAAAAAAACATTTTCTTAGTACCACATTTTTTTCCCTTTTGTGGTAAATAAATACAAATTAACAATTCTTTTTCATGAAATTCTTTATGAAATCATGTGAGAATGCTGGCTATTTAAACAAAGGCTCGTATTTTGTCTTTAAACGATAAGTTTCTTTATAAGAAAAAGGTCAAATTTCAACGTTTTTTGTATAAATGTATAATTAATGTTAAATTCTCTTCAATTAGCTGAAATACCACAATCTAACCAACTAGCCACTATAGTGAAATTGTCGGACAACAGGAATTTCACAAACAACATAGGTTCGAAAGCCTCCGTGGTCGAATGGTTAAGACGATTGACTACGAATCCAAAGATCGCGGGATCAAATCATGGCGAGCGCAAATAAATTCAATTCAATTAATCTACGTTTATTCACATTTACGTGATATAAAATAATATGTTGTATATTTGTAGCATGTTCCAGAGTGGTAAATACTCCAAGTATCGCCCTGGTAAAAAACCAACATTCAGAATCGAAACACTGCTTGAAATGGTCGAGTGGAAAGACGCTCGACTACGAATCCAAAGGTCGCGGGTTCAAACCCGGCGTCCGCCAATAACTTTATTTAATTAATATGTGTCATAACACATTTAATTCATACAAAAATAATAAAAAAGTATACTTGCGGCACGTTCCAGAGTGGTAGCTACTCTAAGTATCGCCCTGGTAAAAACCACCATTCAGAATCGAAACGTTGCTTGAAATGGCTTTAGCCGTGTTTGGTGACCAGATCTGAATAGCCAGGTACTTCCCAACCTTCCTCTTCCCTATCTCCTTCCCCTCCCCACTACCTTCAGCCTCACAACATACCCTACTTTGGGATTCCATAGTCTCACTGGCTCTAGACGGTTAGGAGCAGTTGAGACTTGTGCGGTATTCATGTTTAAAAAAAATGACTTTAGCTGTGTTTGGTGAACAAATCTGAATAGCTAGGTAATTTTCCCAACCTTCTTCTTACTCATCTTTATCTCCCCTCTAATACTTTCAGCCTCCCAACATAAATTTACTATTTACAACATACACCGGTTGTCTAAGGATCGCCAGCCTTTTGTAAATGAAAGGCCAGCTTTAATAACGATAAAAACTATATGTGTGGTGTTTAGCACGACCTTCAGACGCCTGTTAATAAATTGTGGGAAATGATTTTATTGCTGGGTGACCTGCCATTGTGATGTTGTCTGTGCTCCATACTTTGTCGCCAAGTTCCTAGATATAAATGCTACAAAACATGTATTTCAATTTGATTTATCCTTGAGTGTCTAACATTTTCTGCTATATTTTAGTGACCTACATAAATAATACATACTTCTTTTGGATGCGATTATATTTTAGTAAATGTATTCATCACATTTCAGTCAAAAATAGTGCTTTACTCTGTATTTACTTTGACTCATTATCAGTTAAACAGTAAAAACTTGTAACTTTCGTAATAAGTAGATATTTTCAGTAACACCATGGTAAAAGACCAACATTCAGAATCGTTGCTTTATATGGCTTGAGCCGTATTTGGTGACCAGATCTGAATATCAAGCTACTTCCCAATCTTCCTCTTCCCAACCTTCCTCTTCCCAACCTATCTCTTCCCCATCTCCTTTTCCTCCCCACTACCTTCAGCCTCACAACATACTCCACTCAAGGATGCCATATTCCCACTGGCTTCAGACGGTTGGGACTCATGTACGATACCTATAAACTTTTAAAAAAATGCACAACTACGATATAGGTACATAATAATATTTGGATGATTTGTATAGCGCCGTTTTTTTTGAAAAATCACCTCAAGGGCGCTGTGTTACGCATATTACTGATGTTATATTAATTTATTTGCACCCATACATATATCTATATGATGAACACTAACAAAAAAACACCTAATTATGTCTAAAGCTTTCTATGTAGACATAATTAAACGGAAACTTATGAACTATATTGAAGTAAAGTGTCAATTTAGTGTGAAACAAAAATGAAAATGTTACATTAGGTACCATTTGTTAGTGTTTTCTCAACCTTTCATAGATTTTTTTGAAAATCGACATTGATACGAAATAACAACAGAGCGAAGTGTCAATAATTTGTTTAGAAAAACAATTAAAATTGATATGTAAAGTTTTGCTTCTGGAAACGTCTTAGGGTGGGCTAACCCTTAGATTTAAAAGAAACAGGTGTCAACCAGTCGCACGCATTTCGCAGGGTCATTAGTCACACTGACACATGAGTGACAATAGCATTCACGTTTTGTGCGTAGTACGTTCACGTTGTCGAGTTGTGCAATAACTACGTTAGGTAATATCAGATATTATGACTATTATTGTTAGAGAGAGAGAGACTGCGTATGGAATCAAGCGGACCATTAATGTAATTACAACAGATATCTCTAGTTTAATGGAAGTAGAATATACGCAGCAGAATAGTTTGTATCATTTCGTAATCTGTCAAAAAGATTTATCGCTGTTTTCTCAGTTCTTAGTCAAGTATTCTGTCCTAATAATGTCTGGCCGGGGATGGCATAACTTAAATAGGAATGGGCAGACAACGAAGAAAATTGCTTTTCGTGCAATACACTACTCAATTGGAGACCAGAAGATAAAAGGCCACCAGAAATACAACTTATATACAGAATTATAGCCACAGCACAAAACGTTAAGTATAGTGAAGTCCGGATAAATACTGAAATTAAAAAGCATTAAAACAATTATTAAATCATTTTACGTTAACTACTTCTTTTGCAGCTTGACTTTTACGAAAAGAGTTAGAAAAAGGATCCCTGAAAGAAGTCCTGACTATCCCCAGTAAATCTAAACGTAGATAAAGAAAGCCTTCCTATATTGACAAATAGATAAATAGGGTTGGGCAAACAAAAGGATCCATAATTTTGAACGATCTTAAATTTATTTTTATTTTTAACGACCCCAGTTTAAGTATATTGCTTGCTTCAATTCATTTAATTTAATTTTCATTGCCAGCAACCTGGGCGTCTATTGGCATTTGAAGGATTGTTACAAATACAGCTACTTTACCCGTCTCACTAGACAATTTTTTTTTTTTTTAATTTGTTTAAGCAAAAAAATTATGCTTTGAAATTCATTAAAAAAATACATTACTTATTTTTATATATATTTAAACGATTTGAAAATCCATACAAATATCGCTGAGTTAGTTCAATACTATAACAAGTCAAAAAAAAAATTTTTTGACTTATGGGTGACTTTTGATTCCTTATATTATAAGTAATCAGAAAACACCAAAAAGTTTAAAAAATATATATATATATATTTTTGACTTGTTGTAGTATTGAACTAGCACAGCGATATGCGTATTAATTTATTAGCTTGATGGTCATTGTTGTTAATGAATTGCATAACACTTAACAAAAGCACTTAACTGTCCATAACTGGACGGCCTCCGTGGTTGAGTGATAAGTCGCTCGACTACAATTCCAGAAGTCGCGGGTTCGAACCCGCCGTTCGCAATTAATTAGTATTTAATAATATGTCTCATAACACATTTAAATAATATATTGCATATTTGCGGCATGTTCCAGATAGAGACTGAAGATAATAGTGGGGGAGAGGAGACAGGTAAGATGAGGGTTGGGAAGTACCCGGCTATTCAGATCTAGTCGCCAAACCCCGAACGGTGGTCTTTTACCAGGGCGATAGTATGAGTATCTACCAATCTGCAACGTGCCGCAAATATACCATATATTGTTTTGTATGAATGAAATGTGAAATAACAAAATATTAATCAAATTAAATTTATTTGCGCACCCCGGGATTTGAAACCGCGACCTTTGGATTCGTAGTCGAGCATCTAAACCATTCGACCACGGAGGCCGTCAATTGTCATTTACCAGTCGTTAATCACGGCACATGGTCAGCGAAGCTCAACTCGACATTCTTAAAGTAATGTCGGCTCATCTGTGTCGTCACAAAAAGGTACCGAGGTTTCATTCGAACACTAACCGATTCCCTAATTTAGTTTGCTTTTGTCCTTTACAAAGCGTATTGGCGAATTCCTTTGCTGTGAAGGCGCACAGCGCGAAGTAAGATTGAATTTTCCGTTTACCTATACCACGTGTACTCGCATCCGCATGGCTCACGCTTTCCAATTTACTTTACTCGCGTAAATTCGCGAATAAAAAGAAACGTCATGTTGCGCGTGCGCAGGTAAAGAGTGTGAGACGGTTACCTACCTCGTTCGGCGTATTTCTTCCTGGTTTTTTTGCAATTAAGCACCTTATAACTTGATGCTGACAGGTCATAGTTTCGCTCATGAATACAACAGATTTATAAATAAAACACATATCACGTCTAACGGTTTCGAAAGTACCCTTTCATCATCAAGACAATATTAAAATTAACATAAAATATAAAATGCTGAGATATCTATATATACATATTTAGGAGTTGGAATGGGAAGGTGAAGGGGTAATTGAGGGGATTGTGGGAATAACCGAGCGGCAAACTGGAAATATATCAAGAATAGAACTATAAGATAAATTAATTTGATTATTCAAAATACTAGATTTATTATTTAATGATTTTCTAATTTCTAATGCTTTTAAGTTAACTATTTTTTTTCCTTAAATACAACGGTGAAGAATTTTAACCCCTGTCTCCCTATTAAAATTATGATCCGTAGCAATGAGGTGATTGGCGAACTCTGAAAAATTATTGTTTTTTAAGAGTCTTAGATGTTCAGTGATTCTAATATTAACATTTCGAGATGTTACAGATGCACAACAGATTACTTTAACCTCATTTACTTCTGTTTACCAAATGAAACCACATGTTCGAAAACATTATTTAACTACAGCTGATGTATGGCACTGAGGCATGGAACTGGCAGAGGAAAGATGAAAGTAGACTGAAAGCCGTGAAAATGAGATCCCTGAGACGTATGTGTGTAAAACCATGTATGACCGTATTAAAAATGTGGATATCCGGGAAGAATGCAAGGCTGATGTAAGCGTATGAATAGGATCAAGAAAGGGACGCCCGAGACATGGTCATGTGAAGAGTCAGAATAACAGAAGAGTATGTATTAGACGATGTATGAATGCGAATGAAGCAAGGAGTGTGTGCCAAGACAGAGTTGCATGGCGATCCGTCCTCTCTGCTTACCTCTGCGGAGAAATGGCGTTATGGTTAGTTAGTTAGTAATGTCAAGATCAATTATTTTCTTCCGTTTCAAAATGTGTGTTTGATAAACTCAATTCAGTATTTTTTATGAATTCAGAATCTCGGTTATTTTTTTGGTTTTATTTTTGTTATCGATTAGATTTTTTAGTTAATTTTGAAACGTTTTAATTTTTTCAAATATGATTTCATTAATGTCTTACTTTCATGTAGGACAGGTGGGAGAATGTAAATTTTCTCAGCAATATAAAACGCTTCGTTCCGGAAGAGTTTCGCTCTGGCGTGAAACCGCCAATTAGAAACGTTTTAAAAACGGTTGAATTATTAAGGAATTTTCTTCGCGATAGATAATATTGGGTCGAAACTGTATTTTTGAGTACTGAGAAAAAAAAATATACCAGCTTATGGTATATCCTCACTTGAAAAAGAACCCACTTAACTTCAGAACAGAAAATTTATTTGGCTTTTCCTGAAGCAGCGAAAACTCTCGAATGAGAAACTGAGCCGTCAAGAAAATTACACCGTTTATACTGTGTGAAATTTCTTATTCGACGCAACTATTTTCATCTCGCCATGTCGATTCTATCATGAGCTATGGCGCTTTGACATATCAATGAAAACTGTCAAAGAAGATTTTTAAATCATTTTGAAACTCGGGCGAACTTGGTAGTAAAGTTGGCGTGACGTAGAAGGAAGCACTAAATACAATAATAATTTAAACGTCGATAAAAATTGACGAATTATATAAATGGGGTCGTAAAATTGCGATGGGTAATTTTCAGACATCAGCTATAAAAATGCCCCTTTGTTCAACGAAGTCTTACGTTTCTTTGACTTATTTGTCTGCTATGATTTTTTTAAACTTCCATTGAATGAAAAAACAGTCACTGAAACATAATAAACACGGGATTATTTCTATTCTTTGTGTTCATTGAAAAGTAATCATTCTCAAGATAGACCAATACGATTCGAAAAAGGAACGTAGTCCAATGATTTTTGTTTAGTCGATGGTGTCTGTTTATAAATATCATTTCTTCATTCAGTCGCCCCACAAAAGAAGATGAATGTAAAACTTGTGTAACGTAATATAAGGTAAGATATTTTAATCGATGCACTAACTAAATGTATTAGACGGCCTCGATGGTCGAGTGGTAAGACGCTCGACTACGAACCTAAAGGTCGCGGGTTCAAACCCGGCGTGCGCCAATAACTTTTATTCAATTAATATGTGTCATAACACATTTAATTCTGATAAATATAATAAAAAAGTATATTTGCGGCACGTTCCGGAGTAGTAGATACTCTAAGTATCGCCCTGGTGAAAGACCACCATTCAGAATCGAAACGTTGCTTAAATTGGCTTTAGCCGTGTTTGGTGACCAGATCTGAATAGCCAGATACTTTCCAACCTTCCTCTTCCCAATCTCCTTCCCCTCCCCACTACCTTCAGCCTCACAACATACCCTATTTGGGGATGTCATATTCTCACTGGCTCTAGACGGTTGGGAGCAGTTGAGACTCTTGTGGGGTATTCATTTTATTTTTATTTTTTTTAAACTATGTTTACTGAAAAGGAAACATTTTCAAGATAATTTTATATCCAAGCGCAAGTCTCGGTAGCAACCTAATATTTTTTGTTTCTGTGTGTTATTTCGTTAAAAATTATTTATATTGTTTCAATAATTAATAAAAATAAACCTTTAAAATAAAAGGTCTTGTTCTTAAGTGCATGTAACTTTTAAAAATGAATGATGTGTCATTAAAACACAATACGTAAATGAACCCGTAGTAAAGTGGCTAAATTTCAAATAATAACTTTTAGTTAGGTAAATCTTGCAATAATTTTACCTCTATTAAAAATGGCCGTTAACTTCTGATAAACGACTGTACGAGAAAACAATGGCCTCTTTGCCGCACTCGAATTATTTTTAAAGTATTGTACATTGTAATTTGGTAAAGGCAAGTCTCTTTACCTCAATTTCGTGTGTCGCAATCCTTCAAACAAAGGGATAATTTAAAAGGAATTACCCGCAGTGCCTAACTAACGATCAGATATGTGGAACACTCTGTTCAATGTTAATGGCACCATTACAGGCGAAATAGCCTCGCGACTCAATGGAGATAAATGCTCTTACGGTTTTGCCACTGATAACTCCCTTGTAACCTCTCTTTCCGTTACCACGTCGTTTGTGAGAAGAAGAGGGAGGTAAAGAGTTACGATGGAGATATCAGTGATAAACCCATTTTTTTCAGAAAATCATATTCATAATCAAGATTTAACAAGCCCAATAGAATCTCTGTTCAAACCAAAATAACTTTTCAGACTCTCATTCCATGCATTAGAACATTTTCATCAAAATCTGTTCCTCACTACGAAAAATTTAATATATCCGATATACTATATTTTAAATTCTCATGCCCTAAAAATAAAAATAAAATAATAAAAATAAAAATAAATTAATTTATGTGCGAGTATATAAATCAGCTTAAATTTTAAGTAAATAGAACACATACACTTTGTTTATAACCACTTTATTATTTAATATTATGTCTACCGGTTTCGGAAGTACCCTTCCATCATCAGGACAATATTAAAATTAACCTTTAGATAATAACTTCATCTCTTCTGGCAGAAACACATGTGGAGATAAATTCTGCACACGATCAAAAAATGTATGTTTTGGAGTATCTGTAGAATGTATATGTAAATTTTAAGTTATTATAATAAAGTGATTGTTTCCTTCCAGAAGTGACCTGCCAGGTGAGTATGTTGCTGTATATATATATAAAAACTAGGAATTAATATTAGGTATAAATTAAGATTTGTACAGCGCCCTTGAGGTGATTTTTCACAAAAACGGCGTTATACAAATTATTAAAATATTATTATTATTATTACCCAGAGTAGGTCAGGACCTTGGAGTAACAATGTACGGAGAAAGAGATAATTATTTTTAACCAACCTATACAAACTTGCGATAAATACTTTCTCCGGGTTTTTACGTCGTTCACCGTGAGAGAGAAAGAGACAACAAAAATAACACACCGCTTTTATGTACTGTTAGGATGATCTTGGTCTCCGGCGTCTCCGGGGGCTCCGCTCACTTGTTTTATTATGCGACTTAACTGGACACAACTAAACAGCTTTTTAGGTTATATGCTATATTTTGTTTATAACAATACTGTGAAAAGTGGTTATACGAATAAACAAAAACATTATGTCGACATGTGCTATGAATGGATGTATAAATACCCAAGCCCTAGTCCTTGCCACGCCCAGGTCTGCCGAGTCCGGCAAAAATCATCAAAAACTGACTACACTGCCTTGGATATGTACCACTCTATGTACTCTAAGGTCAGGACTCTCTAAAGATTGTAGCGCCCATGATAATAATGGATTGTGCGAATCCGGAATCGTCGATCAAGATACCCTTAAGAATTCTTATAGAGTGCGGTTACTCTACATCGGAATCGTAATCGTTCTACCGCCAGTACCTAAACACAACTAATGACGGTTCACTTACAAATATCTTATTCGAGGCGATACTAAAAACAGATGACCGTAATAATAACGGAAAAACAAGCTGGGGCCGACCTCGTAAAAGCTGGCAAAACTGACCTAGTCAACATTTCAATGTACCGAGCGGGTTCGTTCACATTTTTTTTTATTATTGGCATTTTACAGAGTGGTAGATACTCTTAAGTATCGCCCTGGTGAAAGACCACCATCCAGAATCGAAACGCTGCTTGAAATGGCTTTACACGTGTAAGGTGACCAGATCTGAATAGCCAGGTAGGTACTTCTCAACCTTCCTCTTTCGTATCTCTTTCCCATCCCCACTACATTTAGCCGCACAATCCACTGTACTTGCAACATACTGAGCAGTCGGGACTCTTATGCAGTATTTACTGTAATTTGTTTTGTTTTAAATAACTCATTTACTATAAATAATAAATAAAAATAAAGGAGGAAACCTCTGCATGCGCTCTGAAATTCAAGCTCCTACTCGCGTACTCACATCATACCTTCAAAATATGTATTTAAAATCAAAGACAATGCAAATAAATAATTCAAAGATATTCATTCAATGACAAAAATGGAAAATATTTTTTTGATGTCGTCACTTCCAGTATGCATTCGTTTAAATATTAAATGTTGAGATGATAATCATCGTTGGAAATACATCGAGACGACAGACTGAGAACTGAGAGCACAGCATCATCTTTGCGGGAGATTTTATTTCATCTCATTATCTGGTGAACAGATGCCCGCCGCAGAATCCTTGCCACCTAATATAATATAATTTTACGTACCTATATATTCATCTTACGTTACATCATGAATCTGGAGCAATTTATATAAATTACAGTGCATGTTATTACCTGCCTCGGTAGGTACTTATTATTATGGTAATACATCAACTTTAAACACTACGAGACAGTTTTACCAACATGTACCTACGTCCCTCATAAGCATTTTGCGAGCACTACACCATCATATTGTTATGTCATGCTCCTAAGAACTTGAGTTGAAACACTGTTTAAATTAAACCCCCTGAGCCCTAAATTATTTCCTTGAGTCACGAACTAAAAGGTGTGTATGAATATTTCAAATATCATTTTAACGCTTTTTTTTCTATTCTCATGGTTGGTTATGTGTAAAAACAATTAGTTTATATGTCTTACGTTATACTAACCCTGATGTATGACAGAAACCCATGGAACTGGCAGAGGAAAAAATGAAAGTAGACTGAATGCTGTAGTAATGAGATCCTTATATGTTGTAAAATCATGTATAAACGTGTTAAAAATGTTGATATTCGGAAAGAATACAAGGCTGGTGGAAGCGTAATGAATAGGATTGATAAAGGGACGGTTGGATCCGAAACAGCGATAAAAACCGAATGTGTTTTTAGGTTCAGAAAAATCTGGAAAGTAGTGGACTGTAAAGCGTTAAACTATACTACTTGATAGAAGTGTCTAATTATGGATGTGGAAAGATTACTGGAGTTAATGAAACCATTCACTCACCGATGTAGTTGAAGTGGAAGTACTTGATTATTCTTACACAGTTATATTGTTAACGAAACGAATCACAACAAAACACCACACGTAATTTTACATTACTTGGAGAACAACAACAAAACGACGAACAAGCGAGAGTTATTTAATATTAAACTCTTCTGTTTCAATTGTGACTTGAAACACCATGTTGTTCCATAAGGAATTCAACATTGCTAAATGGCTGGATAAGGTAGGAACTGGATGAAAAACATGAATTTGAAATCCAACTTTGACGCTTAGTTGGTTTGGGCACGTAAAGCGGATTAACGAAGAAAGGAGTGTAAGCAAGGAGTGTGTGCCAAGACAGAGTTATATGTCGGTCCGTCCTCTCTGCCTACACCTGCGGGGAAACGGCGTGATGGTTAGTTAGTTAGGAGTGTAAGAAGAATACATAACGCGAAAGTAAATGGTAGAGAAGTCGGAATCGTCCGAAGAAGACATGGCACGATCCAGTGAATCAAATACTTGAGTCGTGCCATATCAAGAGTCAGAAAACAGAAGAGTGTGTGTGAGTTTAATTACTTAAATTGTTAATTTTTTTGCAAAATGGAGTTTAAAAATAATATGAAGAAGATTTTGGAACACACGTTTTGAGGAAACGCAGATTTTTTTTATCTGTGTCCATTTTGAAAGCATTTAAAAAATACTCAAATTAATGCACGTAAACGAAAGTACCTAATTCTGTTTTTTTTTTTAATTGTAAAGAAACCACAAAATGCAAACATAACATAACATATAAAATGCACGAATCATAAATTTATTGTCCAAAGTTTAAAATGTCCGGTTTTGTTTTCAAAGAGATATATGTATTGGAATGAAGTCTTGAAAGCTGCGTTGTTCAGCGGGTCTCAGATGGTTGAGATAAAAATACTAGAGAAATTTTCAAGGGGCACTCGATGCTCAGTGATTTTGTGCACATTGTTTGATCGGTTCAACGGACCAGTTTTAAAGCGTATCAGCTCTCGACACTCTTCACCAACGGCCAAACGCCATGGTACAACGTTTATTATGGCGTTTATGACGAAGCACTTTAAGACATCCACGTGACCCGAAGAGGCCTCTCCGTAACACTTTAGCGGCCTACGATATATTTTTTAAGTTTTATCTTAAAAACCTTAGAGTATATAGAGTGTTATCAATCCAAGCCAGTGTAGTCAGTTTTTGATGATTTTTACCTGACTCGGCGGACCTGGGCATGGCTAAGACTAAGGCTAGGGTATTTATACGTCCGTTCATATCACATATCGACAAAATGTTTTTGTATAACCACTTTTTCACCGTATTGAAATCAACAAAAATATAGCATCTAACCTAAAAAACCGTTTAGTTGTGTCAAGTTTAGTGGCATAATAAAAAATGTGGGCGGAGTCCCGCGGTGACCCAGGAGCCCAAGATCATTGCGACAGTACATAGAAGCGGAGTATTATATTTGTTGTCTCTTTCTCTCTCATGGTGTATGACGTAAAAACCCGGAGAAAGTGATGTATAGCAAGTTTGTATCGGTTGGGTAAAAATAATTAGCTCTCTCTTCATACATTGTTTCTCCATGTTAAAAACCAATAAAATTTGTACTAATTGCAAAAAATTACATATTTTAAAAAAAAACATAATTTCTGTACCAATCGTTCGATTATTGGGAATTTGTCAATGAATACTCACGACCTTCAGTGTTACTCATGTAAATATGAACTTATCAACACATTAATTACCTATAACCGACTAGTCGGCTTTTTGCTGCCAACCGTAAACGACCGAACACCCATTAGTCAACTTTTCTACTGAAATACTTCCCACAGATCAATATTTTTCAAATTTAAACTATTTACTCCAAAAAGATATTCACTAAGAACTAAAATTAATAAAAAAACAAAATGCACTGAAATGCATTCGTCAAAATTTTTGACAATATTTTTTATTATAAATACGAAAAGTTTCTAGAATGAATCACAATACGACATTTTGACAAATAACTGACCAAGTCACCATCACGCCGTTTCCCCGCAGGGGTAGGCATAGAGGATGAACCGCCATACAACTCTTTCTTGACACACTCTCCTCGCTTCATTCACATTCATAGATACTCTTCTGGGATTCTGACACTTTACATGACCCGATTCAAGTATTTGATTTACTTGTTCGTGCCATGTCTTCCTCGGACGTCCTCGACTTCTTCTTCCATTCACTTTCGCATTATATATTATTTTCACACTCCTTTCTTCGTTCATTCGCTCTACGTGCCCAAACCATATAAGCGTCCTTTTCTCTTTGACAAATAATAGTGCATATTGTTTTTTTTTTTGTTTTCAGTTTGTAGTGAATATTTTTTTTAAAACGAATAGTTTAAATTCAAAATCGATATAGTGATTTACGTAACTGTGAGAATTATTTCCGGTGCGTAGGGTAGAAAAGCCGACTAATCGGTGTTCGGTCGTTGTCGGTTGACAGCGAAAAGCCGACTAGTTGGTTAATGTGTTAATTGATTATGAGGAAACTGCACTCTCTGTTAACATAACATAGCTTTTATTTTTTTATGACAATTATTATATATTTTAATTTTTATATTTATATTTTTATAAATAAAATTATTAAAGGGATGATATCTAAAGAATTTAAAGGAGGGATACATTATAATTGCGAGATACGCGCACACGGAACTAAATATCCTATACTAAACAATAAAACACCAAGAGAATTTTTTCACAGTGAATACTGCACCAGAGTCCCAACTGTTCCTAACCGTGTGGAGCCAGTGGGACTAAAGCATCTCCTATTGGGGTATGTTATGAGGCTGAAGGTGGTGGGGAGGAGAAGGATATGGGACATAGGAAGGTTTGGAAGTACCTAGCTATTCACATCTGGTCACCGAACACGGCCAAAACCATTTCAAGCAACGTTTTGATTCTGAATGGTGGTCTTTCACCAGGGCGATACTAAGAGTATCTACCACTCTGGAACTTACCGCAAATATATTATTTTATATGAACTAAATGTGCTATGATTTATGATACATATTAATTAATTTAAAGTTATTTCCACACACAGTGTTTGAACCCGCGACCTTTGCATTCGTAGATGAGCGTCTTACCACGGAGACCGTCAAAAGAAAGAATCGACAATATTCTTCAATTTTGAGAAAAAACTGAGAAAAATTGTTTGGCATAACCAATAATGTTAGTATATTATATGTTTATTTTTTGGAAGCTGATATTTATTTAATTTATAAAATGTTATTAGAAAAATATTTTTGCAATAACTGTGTATGTATGTATATTTAATCTTAACATTAAAACACACAATAATATGATCTTACTTAGGATGAATAAATAAAATAAAATCTCAATTATATGATTTGAACTACATTCTGGTTTGGACAAGGGAGTGTAGCCTTTATTATTTTACGATTGTAGCTCAACGATTTTGCTGAGAAGCTTTTCCCAGGTATCTAGTAAGAAATAAGTTATACAGATTACGTCTTCAAAGATTATATAATTCTAAATACATATTTCATCAACGGTTGATACTTCGAATCGCCTTACCTAAAGTTCTACATAGTAAATTGGTAGGTACCATTCTTTTGTTAAGATTTAATCACAGTCCAAACAATCTTAGATCAAAAATTTGACGCACACTTCACGAAACCACAAAAGCAAAATAATACTTCAAGAAGTCAAAGAATTTATTTATCTTACACACATCTCAAGTAGATTCAGATTCTCCACGTGAGGCCAGATTGAATCATGTTGTCAATTAATTATTATTATATATTTTATCCCATTCAAAATGCCTTTTGTTATGATTTCTATCGAGATGGATGAGGAGTTTTTTTTCACAAAAGATTTTTTCATGAGAACCTACTTACTAACACAAACGGTAATGGAGGTATTTACTCGGTAAGCTCGTTTAATATGTAATATTTTAATATGCTCCTTTGTTCGCGAAATTCATACAGTATGGATGTTAATGCCGGGCATTAAAAATCAACAAGCAACGTCATGCACGTATGAACGTACGTACTTATATAGCAATCTTGAGAATCATAAATATTTTATGGTTTTCCTATAAGCTTTTCAATCGAGCATCGGATATGATTAAATAATAAAGATCAATGGGTAAATTATCTCAAACCAACATACGCTCGGTTTTTAGTCCCGGCGATTTCATTATACATACATACGTACCCGTACTTCTATTGCGAACTTTTTTCTAGATTAGGTGACTTTCCATAAAGCTCGGGAACGTTTCAAGAAGAGTTTTTATTGGTTTAGTTTTGTTATTCTTTACAAGAAATTCCCTAGCTGTACTTTTGTAGGAGTTGTTGCTTAAACCAGTGGACCCACTGGTTTAAATATGCTGAAGTAATCCGATTCAAGCTTTGCTGGATGCTATAAAGCAAATAACCGAATGTTTTTACCTTAGGATCCGAACTATGTTTTCGTAAACACAAATTCACGACAAACAACCTTCAAATCAACAACTTCGTCAGGAGTTCTCGGAAGATTGAGGGAACTAAAGCGGATTCGGAGAACTCGCTTTCGGACCTAAAGTTTGGAATAAATCACCACGTGAACTAAGATGGATAAAAGGGAAACTCATTATCATTTTACTAAGTAAAACATTCTGTAGAGATTCGTTTTGACCATAAATAAATTGGTAAACATGATTGCCTAATTTCAGACCTAGCACGCAATGCGTAAATTTGAATTTCCTGTAACCTAAATGAAGAAGGAAAGGCGAATGCTATCAACTTGACCCACTGAAGGGCTATTTTACTAACGAACGACTGGGTTTCATGAGGAGTGTTTCGCTCTCGTGCGAATGGTTCGGTTAGAAGATCTACCCATTTGAAAACCCTTATAATTTGTTTTAAATCTTATTATTTATATATATCCTGACGGAGTGAAACCTCTCTTACCCCCTGCAGAGCACCCAACATAAGAATACTATTTTATAACTTGTGGGCGCATTTTTAAATTAGCACGATAGCGCTCATTGGGCTTAGCGTGTCCCTTATAATAATAATAACACTTGGCTAATTTTAAATGCATTTTTGTGAAATATTACCCCAAAGGCGCTAAATGAGGGTAAGTATCAAAAGTCCGATAACCTACATAAAAAGTTATACACTGTTACTCCTCGGGCTATCTCAATAATTCATCAACATATTTTAAGGAAGAGCTTGGTATTTTTTTACAGAAGCAAATCGCTATCCATAAATTACCGGAATAAACCTGAAACTGAGAAGCGCAATAAAGCTTCCTTTTTGGAGGTATTTAACGCCTTGAAAAATGGCAGGTATTTGAACCGTGTGAACTTGCCTCACGTGAGCCACGTGTAATGGCTAAACAACTAAAGGTAGAGGTATCCAGAGCAAACTAAAGTCTTCCGAGAAGTAACGGGGCTCCATCTATTGGCCATGCCTCAGATGGGAAAAGTTAGATGACCTTTGCAGACAGTTTACTATCAGCCCAATCTGACTCTTCATGTTTGCGATGAATTTAATTTTAGAGAGAAATTTAAGCTGATTTTGAACGGAAATGATCGCTATGCGTGTTTGGAATTTTGAAACATGGTTTTTAATGTTTCAAAAACTGTTGATCTACCGTTGAAAGGCTGTACGTACACTGTATATTAAAAACTTATACAGTATTTTTTTAAATATTTTGAATCTCTTTTCCATATGAAAAATATCAAACCAAAAGTATAATGTCTTGACTTATTCAAAAGTAAAAAGATAAAAACTCATGATAGTAATAACGTTGACTGAGAAAGACCAGACAAAAAGAGCTTTGTAAGTTTCATGACACAAGAAATATCGAGAATGTGTTCCCATTCCAAATACCTTAAAACTTGCAAAGGCTATATTTTTCAGTTTTTCAAGTTTTAAATTTTAAATATAATAAAATGTCGTAAAATTAATTACATAAGGTATAATTACATAGGTTTTTGCTACATAAAATTTCTACATCCTGAAAAATAGTCACAAAAATATACACTATAAGAAAATTAAAAACGAAAATATTCGTAGGAAGATAAAATAAAATTACCACCACCTGTGTAATATTATTTACTACAAAATATTATATCTACCTAAATGGCAGAAAATACACGTCATTCATGTAGGCTATCCAACTTCGTGGCGGCTCCCTGATGGAAAATATTGATTTAATTATGAATTTTACAGAAATCCTCTTTAAATAATTATAATAAAATTAAGTTTCATCAAATTTTGCATGTTTAAATTAATAAGCATCCTTTCACGACAAAAACAATTTCCAAAATAAGCCAGGCTTGTAACTTTTGAATATTTCCAGTGCATACAGAAGATTGAAAAATATTTTTTTTAATACAGAAAGTTTATACAGGATAACACTATAAATTTTCTTTAAAAAAAAAGAACGAATGCCCAGATTTTAGCCATATCTTGTGGCTTAGCAAAAGATAAGTGAATTCCATTTCACAAAACCTTTTTTTTTAAACTGAGTACTCTATGTTTTGACAATAAATGTAATGTTTAACTTAAATGTTTCATGTTTTCCACTCCGAATCCATTTCAGATATATGCAATAAGAAATATAAACACTACATCAATTCTGAAAAGTTATTTTAACTTACCCTTCATCTTCTACTTCCCCCTCCTGGTTCTCATTCATCACGAGCTGCTCCAGCATCTGAATCTTAAGCATTTTAAGCTTTTCTTTTTAGTGTTAAAACTTTTAAATAAACTTCTATAAAAAAATAGCACAGCACTGAGACTTCACATTTTTCTGTTCTGTACAGACTGAAGATGCGAAGTTGAACTGACAAAGTTCAGATATCTGTAGGACCTGCGGGCAAAGGAGATTGGGCTACAGATTAACAACAATATTCGGAGGCTGTGGGAGATTTGGTTGTTTGACTCGAGCGAAGAACAACACATTTTTAAAGCGAAGAATTCGCCCATAAGCGAATGAGGCAAAAAACGCATACGAAAAATTCCGAACAGGTATTTCGTTAGTGAACGATTTTGCTGCCAAAGCGTGGATAATCGAAAATAGGTGCACTTACGAACATACTTTAGAATTACAATAACTAATACAATTATGTATGTAAGTCGTTAATCTTCAATACTATTTTTTTAACCTTATGCAAACACACAGGTGAGACACGTCGCGTAGCGAATGTATTTGGTTCCTTAGAAGAGGCAATCTGCCTCTTCTACGGAACATCGACCGAAAAAACATAGTAGCACTTGTACACATTTTAAAATATTACAATTATTATTAAAAAATGACTCACTGTTACGTTATTTTCTTAAAAATTATTTGTAAGCATGTAATAATAAATAAATAAAGGTTCTTCTTATATTATTTTCAAGTAAGCTTAGCTTCTTGTTTAATGCCTTTTGTAGGCACTAGATACATTACATTGAACATAAGTGCCAATTTTCTTTGAAATACGGATCAAAAATAAAAGTGACATAGTGACATATCGTGGGGTTGCTGCCAAAGGTTTTTCAAATTTTGGGTATTTTGAGTTAGCGATGATTTTAATGTTTATGTATTGAAATCTATGTCTGGAAGAAGTTTAGGTCCTCTTTCATGATGTTAAGTAGGTTTTTAAATTTATTTTTTTTTTAATGTTAGACAATAACGACAATTTGGTCAAAAAATAGTTAAATATGTAGTTTTGGTCAGGTTTTTTTTTATTCTGCGACGAATGCTTTGACTCTCGTTTGATTCTATTGACTTTTGCGGCGCTTCGGCCACCTAAAATATGTTTACCATTTGGGAGAAGGCTTGACTCAAGCGACACAAGTTTGGGATTTTTCTTAGCTTTTGTCACTTCATGTGACTCAATGAGAGCATTGAGTTGCCCCAATTAACTTTTTTTTCATGATTCAACCATAGGTATTTTATAGGAATTTTTAGGAAGTGCTCTGGTGTAAACTTCCCAAAATGACGCTTTAGCCTTTTTGCCATTCCGGCGACGATATTGTAAAAGCACTTACAAAAATAAGCTAGGCGAGGAACAAATGAACTCTGACGGATTCAAAAAAAGAAAACATTTCCCATAACCTTGACTTTATAATGAAGATCAAACTTTAAAATTAAGTTTGCTCCTAAACAAGTTTTTGTAAGTTACCAACTTTTAGCGGTAACCCCACAGTATTTTGTTTGGATCTAATAAATCATTGCATTTAAGTATTATAATATTCCTTCCAAATAAAATCAGCTCAAAGAAAACTGACGCATACTTTGGTGTGCAGTGTTAATTTCATTTTTAAAACGAATTAATGTGATTTATTTTTATTTTTTATAGTGAATACCGCACAGGAGTCCCAACCGTCTAGAGCCAGTGAGACTATGACATCCCCAACTGGGGAATGTTGTGAGCTTGAAGATAGTGGAGAGGGGATAAATATTGAGAAGAGGAAGGTTGGAAACTACCTGGCTATTCAAATCTGGTCACCAAACACGGCTAAAGCCATTTCAAGCAACGTTTCAACTCTGAATGGTGGTCTTCCACAAGGGCAATTCTTAGTGTATATAACACTCTGGAATGTGCCGCAAATATACTATACATTATTTTATATGAATTGAATGTGTTATATTATAACATATAATAATTAAATAAAAATTATTTGCGCATGCCGGGTATGAACCCGCGACCATTGGATTCGTAGTCGAGCGTTTTACCACTTGACCACGCAGGTCATCAAATAAGTTGCCTTTGCTTCTGACAGTATTTAAGGAAGAGCTTAACCCTAGTAACAAGCTATATTATCAGCCTCAGAGTGAAACACATTTTCAATTGAGAAAAGGTTATGAATTATATACAAGTTCGCTAGAACTGTGTGGTTCTTTTTATGGTAAGAAAATACGATTTTTCAATATGCATAATATTGACCATTCGACGATGGATCGTGTGTACCTTATCAGTCTTACGAATGTTGACGACAATGCGCCATTGTTTATATCAAACAAAGAATCTTCTTATGGCTATTCCAAGAAACACCGCTTTCGTCAGACTATAAGAATATTATTATGTTCACGAATATAACTATTATTTCGTGGAATTATAAAGCTCCGTATGATTCTGGTGTGCGAATTGACAGTAATTGAGGGGTAAAAAGGAAAAAAAATCCACTCTCCAATAATGACAAAATTGAGTTATGACTGCCAATATATCAATGAGTGGTGATTTTAAATGTGCTTTATAAACCAATTTTCGTTTCGATTTTTGCATTGTATACGGTTGATTTAAAAACATTACATACGCCCTTATGGGCTTTTACATAACTGTGCAATAGATAATATAAAATAATAGTGACACAGAAATAACGCCGCGACGTGGTAAATGATTAGCACACAAAAACATAAATAAGTTACTAGAGATAGAATAAATTAACATTAGTATTTTAGGAAGAGGTATGCTATTATAACCTTCTTGTAACTAAATTCAGAGCAGTTGAATATATCTACTATTTTTGGGAAGGAATTACCCACTGCATGCAAGCGAGTATCTAAATGACATGATATTATTGTTACACCTGAAAATAATTTTGGATCGAGTACTTCTGTTGCATGGAAGGTAATCAAGCTGAGTAAATTGGGGCAGTCCATAATACCATAGAAGGTACTCATAGAATGTTTGTACCAAAACAGGTAATCACAACATTCGTTGCTTATCAACACAATCGATACGGAAGTAGTATTAGCTAAGATACAAATCAAATAAACAAACCCAAAAGCTTTCCCTAAATGAATGGTATAATTCTAAAGGCAATTCATCTCAAATTCTTCGAATTACAACGTTTCAGAATTAAAACGAATAATATTTGCGGTTTCGGTGAATAATTGGAAAACTTAGAAAGTAATTTACTCCATAGAATTTTACTGTAATAGCTTAGGCTAAAATCAAAGATGATGTTTTCATAAATAATTTACACGCCCTTGAATAAAAATTATTTACAGATTTACCAAGAATAATTATTATAATCATTAAATACTCATTCAAAAAAGCTGATAAAACGTTATTATTTGCCCATACTAATTTCATTAGTCCGATTGTATTGTTAATTCTATTACGTTTGTGTTATTTTTATATTTTTAATTTAACATTACCTGCCTCACTAAGAGAGCCTATATTGAGGCAGACTTTTTTGCAAAATATTAATTCTTTACATTATGCCAACATAAATAAAAACATTCGGAATCCCACAAAGCAAAACATTTATTAAAAAAATTACAACAATTACCAACATAATATACTCATTTCTTATATTAATCATTGCTTGAACTACTACATATGAATAGCTAAGTATTTCCGAACTTCCTTCCCCTCCCCAGCTTTTCAAAATATCCCAATGACATCCCTAGTCAAAGTCATAGTCCCACTGGCTTCATACAGTTCACAGGACTCGAATCTTGTATGGTATTCACATAAAAAGAAAATAAATTGTCCCATCCACAAAGGAAGTAGGTACCTATTAAAATATCATATCAAAAAAAAAATTATAGAAAATGAGAAAGATGAAGAACTATAAAACAACTTTTGATGGGAGTATCCTACACTGTTGAACGAAGCTCAAATATATATATATTTAATTTGCCAAAGCATTTTGTTTTTAGTATTTGAACTAACTCACTAACCATCGCGCCGTTTCCCCGCAAGGGTAACCAGAGAGGACGGACAGCCATGCAACTCTGTCTTGGAATACACTCCTTGCTTCATTCACGTTCATTCATATAAAATGTAGCATAAATATTACAATAAAGTTCCGTTAAACTGCTATAGCAGATTATCAACAGGTTCTTATACTCGTATATTATTTAACAATCTACATTATTTTATTTTATAAAGGTACATAATATATAACTTCTTTATTTGTAAATATATTTCTTGAATTTTCGTGGAAAGCAATCACTTTGTGGTTTCACGTATTTAATGAAAATGAAATAATATTTTTTTATGAGACCACAAATTTTATTAATTTTTTTATGACCGACCGGTTTTGCTTAGCCTAAGCACCATCATAAGTATATATAACCACAGACTGTGTATTTTTTGTTTAGTATAATTTTGTACCCTGGTGATGCTTAGGCTAAGCGAAACCGGTCGGTCATAAAAATCCAAATAAAATCAGTGGTCTCATTCAAAGTTATTATTTTAATAGTCTTTATTTTAATCCGAAATAGCCTGTTTTATATTTTAGTAATCTTCCCCCACGAAGGCCGTCATTTGCAGCAAGTCATAAAATAAGATATTTTTTAATAATATCCTTGCAACGCAATAATTCTTCACATAAACTCCGATAGCCGTTTTAGTATCTGCACAACCACAAAAGTAAAAACCTTAAGCGTCCCACAATGGCTCTAACTCGAGCAAATGCTTACATTTGGTCGTTTTTATTAAGTTTTTTTTTTTTAATCCACTTTCCGGGATACGCAAGTATCAGTGAATGGGGCAGCTTCGACTCTCACTGTAAAAGGCTTCAACATAAATTAAATCATTTACTTAAATGTTTACGTATTTCAGTATCGGGAAAATAGGCCCTATTAATTTCATATTGCTACGAGCCTTATTATAATAATAATATTTGGATGATTTGTATAGCGCCGTTTTTGTGAAAAATTACCTCAAGGGCGCTGTACGGATCTTATTTTCTATTATTACATATTAATTCCTAGTTTAAAGAGAAAATATACAGGAACATACTTACCCGGCAGGTCCCATCAGATAGACACACTTATTGACTTAAAATTATAATTATGATTATTTGATTTGTTTTTTCCGATTTAGGGCATGGGAGCGAAATTTAACAAAAAATGGACTGTCTGAATTTGTCGTACAGTACAGGATTTAGTTAAAATTTGTATATCTTTGGATTGCGTTTGGATTCTATCAGCCTTCCGATAGCCGATGACGTTGCTGATCTAAGAGTCGACTGCCTTAGAAGAATGTTTTCTGGAACGCATAGTTCGGTGATGTACAGTGGGGCCATTTCGTTAATGGATTTAAACACCATCCAGCACAACTTGTACTGGATTCTTTCAGTGCACTTGAGCCAGTGAAGGTTCCGAAGTTGCTCTGAAATATGCGAATATTTAGATACCCCGGTGATAAGCCTTGCTGCAGCATTAAACACTGATTGGAGTTTATTAGTTGTTATGGTATTTAGGAGGGCTGGCGTAAATACCGTTACAGTAATCTTTGAATTGAACTTTGAATTGTTAAAGAGGTGTACCCTCGCTCGAGGCACGGTGGATATAAAAACAAGGCATAATGCACTTTCTTGGTCTGATGCGAATTTTAATAATGCTTTATGAGCTATGGCATCAAATGCTGGCCTTTAATGCTTTTATATCGTCTTATTTATTTATTTATGTGTGGCGGCGGGTAAGGGTGTAATACAACACTATGGCCAGGTGGGTCGGTCACAATACCGCCACATTTTGATTTCTCGGGCTAACCATTTGAATTTATGGGCCATGGTGAGATTATAAGACCTAAAGCAGATATCTAGAAGCTATGGATTGTGGAGAATTATAAGAACTAGGAGAATGCAAGAGAAATAAATAAAAAAATAGCTCTACGATATTATTTATAATGTTAAAGAAAAAATCTAGCAACATTTTGCTTTCCTTAAGGGTCAGCACCCAAAAATACACATGTTGGTATTTTTTGTACGACCAACACCATACATTATTTATCCGTTAATTCTATATAGTTTCCAGTAAATACAATTCTTAAACAGTAATCTTTGAAATCCTTTATAAAATGCATACTGGATTTTTAGGTAAAACGTTTAAAAATGCATGGTTTTCAAACTGCACCTTTTACTGACATTTTAGAATGTTTTGTATAGAATTTAAAGGACTACAGTAAACAAAATGTATACACTGGAAATCTCAGACATTTTTCTTACTACTCATAAAAAATTGCAGAAAAATCATTTATATTATTGCTTGTATTAAAATGCAACAAAGTAACGTTTAGCGTCATTCTTGTGTGCTGATCCTTAAGCCAGACATTTGAATGTATGGGTTAAGATAAAGGAATGTCCAAAGCAGTTATGATAATATAATATCCAGAAGCTATGGATTAGCTAGGCTGAAAGATTAGAGGAAAATGAGGTTACAAGATTAACGAAAAATGAATTTATATGTTACAGGGTTTTTAGATTTTCTTGAGCTAGAATATTTAACGTATGGGGCAAGCTGGGAATATTTTTGTAACTAAAACAATTTAAAGTAAATAAAATACAATATCGTCGCCCGAAAGGCAAAACGGCTGAAGGGCAATTTTCGGGAAGTTTACACCAGATCACTTTAAAGTTTTTATTGATTTACAATAATCATCAAGTCTTCTGTACTTGGTTTGATTTTGAAAAAAAAAGTTAACTCAGGTAACTCAATGCTCTCACTGAGTTACCAGAGGCCGACTTAAAGTCCTAAGCTTGTGTCGCTTGAGTCAAGCCTTTTCCAAAATGGTAAATATATTTTAGATAGCTGAAGGGCCACAAAAGTCTTCAGAATCAAACGAGATTCTTTCTGCATTCGATGCAGAAATAAAACATGATCAAATCTGCATATTTAACTCATTTTTGACAAAAGTGTCGCTTAAGCTCTTTTGCCTTTCCAACGTTGATATGTTGAATTTAATTGGAACATCTGAAGCAGTTATCATAGTGTATATCTATTTGATATAGATTGCTGAGGCTTGTGTGAAAATGAGGATACAATGTTAGAGCTTTACGATATTAAAGATTATTTTGTATAGTAAGTTTTAAATACCAGAGATACAGTTATCATAATATATCTTAAAGCTATGGAATGCTGATGCTCAAAGGAAAAGGACTAAAAGTAATATCTAGATCCAGAAGAGATTTAAATCTAGATAAAATATTGCATGATGTCATACAATTTTACAGAGAAAAACATAAAACCAGAAAATTACATTTCTTCGCGCATACTCGTGCTGCGTACCTAATCAGGAATAGAGAAAAAATATCATTGTTTAATTAATCATACCGCCAGACATGGCGTGATAACGTTTTTAGTCATAACTTAGTGGCAAAGCAAATGGGTTTTTATTTATTCATTATAATATAATATATTACATACTATTTAATGCATGCTTTTTAGGGTTCAAAAAACTAACAAAGTACTCATTTTGGAAAGTTTAAACCAGAGAAATTTTTTCAAGTTTTTTGTTTGTTTTACAATAAAAATCATAAGTATTTAGTAACTAGTTGTTTTTGGAAAAAATTATGTATTTGGGAAAAACTCAATGCTCTCACTTAGTTATCTGAAGAGACAAAAAGGTAAAAAAGTTCCAAGCTCGTGTCGCTTGAGTCAAGCCTTTACCTAAATGGCAAAATACATTTTAGATGGCTGAAGGGCCACAAAAGTCTTCAGAATCAAACGAGAGAAAAAAAAAACTAATCAAAACTACATATTTAACTCATTTTTGACCAAAGGTCGCTTAAGTTATTTTCCCTTTCCAGCGACGATATTTTCAAACGCCTTTTTCTCAGTTTCATTTTTTTGGGGTTGGTTACTTTCTGCATAACTACGTCTAAACGTCGCTTACCCTATTACGTCACCATCGTGTATGTACATAACAATATAATGAGTGATGGTGGCGCATTACACAGACAATGCTCGGTCTTTAACCTGACACAAGACATCATGCTGATCAGACGAACCGGAACCCGAACCCGCGAGCCAGCGCGTAACGCACGCCGCAATGGTTCGCGCCAACCTAATGTGTCCACTGCACTCAAACAATGGTGTTAATGTACTACACACATGGTTGTTAACCAAAAAAATAAGTGTATAAAGAAGTCCACGCGTGAGGAACACAATCATCAGGGCAGGTCTCATCACCGAAGCGTAAAATCAAATACAACATAAAACAAAAAATAAATAAAATTTACTTTTTCAATAAGGTAGAAATACTCATTGAAGAGGCGGGAATTCCTGGAATATTTAGCTTGAATTTCATTTATGAAATCGCTAATGGTATTATAGACAGCCCTGATTTACTGAACCTTGTTGTTTTCTTTCACATACCAACGAGAACTACTAAATCCAAAATTCTATTTAGCTGTAACAATAATATCAGGACTAATTCTTTTAGATATTAGCTTATACATAGATTACATGTTGGTAGTTGGTAATATATAATCGTATGCAGAGGTGGTTGATTTATTTAACTGCACTGAATATAGATACAAGAAGGCTATAATATCATATTTCTTTAATTAATACTGATTGAATGTAATCAAACACTATTCTTTACTATTTTACAACTATTCTTTATTGTGTTTGTGCAAATAATTTTCATGTATCACTGTTTAATGTAAACCTTTATAATAATATGTAAAAGCCACTCAGGCAAATACAATAAAATAATGAAAATCTGTTATCGTGCGAAGTATGAAGCAGCATGAGCTCTCGAACGCTGAAATTTGCACAGATTCGTCTGTGCTACTTTTTTTTACCTCGCAATGGCATTTCAATAATGGTGAATGCAGGAAACTCCATTAATGGAGGACTGAACGCTGTTGGGGCAAATAAGAAATTGTCCAAAGAAGCGAAGCTAGCAGTCCACAATGGAGTGCTTATACCAACCCTGATGTATGGCAGTGAGGCATGGAACTGGCAGAGGAAGGATGAAAGTAGACTGAATGCTGTGGAAATGAGATCTTTGAGACGGATGTGCGGTAAAACCATGTATGACCGTATTACAAATGTGGATATCCGGAAAGAATGCAAGGCTGATGTGAGCGTAATGGATAGGATTAAGAAAGGGACGCTTAGATGGTTTGGGCACGTAGAGCGAATGAACGAAGAAAGGAGTGTGAAAAGAATATATGATGCGAAAGTGAATGGAAGAAGAAGTCGAGGACGCCCGAGAAAGACATGGCACGATCAAGTAAATCAAATACTTGAATCGGGTCGTGTGAAGAGTCAGAATAACAGAAGAGTATGTATGAGACGATGTATGAATGTAAATGAAGCAAGAAGTGTGTGCCAAGACAGAGTTGTATGGCGGTCCGTCCTCTCTGCCTACCCTTGCGGGGAAACGGCGTGATGGTTAGTTAGTTAGTTAGTTAGTTAGCAATGGCATTTCCAAAATAAACCGTTAAGCTTTAAAATTTCCATTAATTTTTATAGTGATTGATTTTAGGGTATTTTGCCGTGTTGCGCTTTTTTCTCCTTTAGCCAACGTTTCAGACAGCTTCGCAAGAACCACCATCAGGGCAGATGTGTCGACTGTGGCGAAGAGTGTGTTTTTTTTTGTGAAGAAGTGATACCGGCGTTAATCTTTTTAATGTGGTTTTCGGCGCTTTGTTTTGGTATAACCGTTGAATACCGGATACCACGAACTATTAAGTTTATCCCGTTTAATATTCAAAGGGTTTTTGCGGATCTCAATTGCCTCCGTAAATAGGCGTGCTCGGTGCGTTTTGGGCCTTTCTAGCACTTTAGGCTCAAATTCAAAGTAATGGCCGGCTTTTAATAAGTGCTCGGCAATTGCCGATTTGTCCGGATGGCTGAGTTTACACGCTCAAAAACGATTGGAGATCTTTTTAGAGATGGTCCGTTCTGTCTGGCCTACATTAACCTTGTCACAGCCTAGTTTGTAAACTTCGTCTGTACCTTGGAGTAATAATGTATGGAGAGCTAATTATTTTTACCCAACCTATACAAACTTGCGATAAATCACTTTCTCCGGGTTTTTACGTCGTACACCATGAGAGAGAAAGAGACAACAAAAATAACACACCTCTTTTATGTACTGTTAGGATGATATTGGTCTCCCGCGTCTCCGGGGACTCCGCCCACATGTTTTCATATGCGACTAAACTCGACACAACTAAACTGTTTTTTTAGGTTATATGCTATATTTTTGTTGATAACAATACTGTGAAAAGTGGTTATAGGAATAAACAAAAACATTCTGTCGACATGTGCTGTAAATGGATGTATAAATACCCTAGCTCTAGTCCTAGCCACGCCCAGGTCTGCCAAGTCCGGCAAAAATCATCAAAAACTGACTACACTGCCTTGGATAAGTACCACTCTATGTACTCTAAGGTCTGTCCAATGGGAAACTTGGCTTTTGGAGACGTCAGAACGTTTAAATATTTTCGTCGGGGTTCTGAAGACAGCCTTAATACTTTCCTTTCTCGGCACCCTGACAATTCTGCCAGTAACATAATGAACAAAAGGCGAGAAAGCGCAGCCTTTTGACACTTTGTTTCATTCTGTTTCCGTTTGGGGCAGATTTGGCTACGATTACACTTTGACCATTAGAATCTCAAATCATATTTTTAGCCTGTCTAAAAACGACGATACATTTATTTACGCGTGTTTCAATTGTTTTTACAAAATAAAAATAAAAGTGTCTGGAAACTCGCTCGAAGCGAAGAAGATACTATCTATAGTTTATGATATATTTGTAGTGATGGCAAAAAATAATTAAATTTGATTTGAAAAAATAAACATGGTGCACTGGTTTCATCAGTCTGAAAACTAATTTTAATAATTTATTCACACTAACCGTGATAACAATTCATTACTATGTATATACTCGTATGATAAAATATTTGAGGGGTTCAGAAGCAAAGACAGCAATCTCCCACTATTGTGTTTTTGAGAAAAAGGCAAAAAACTTGTATATATTCAACGGGATTTCGACAGAAGCTGAAAAAAGTACATCATATAGTATTTTGATATCTAAGATTATTCGCATTCACTAATTTTATTCAATGCAAGTATATAAAAAGATAAATAACTTTTAGATATGGAGATTGCTGCCTTTGCTCCCAAGCCTTGGAGATTGCTGCTTTTGCTTGTTACTATAGTGGAGATTGCTGTGTTTGCTACCAAGCTGTCAGAAATCGCCATCTTTGTTTTGTGTCGATTGGCGTCAATGAATACCACTATAACTCAATAAATGGTAATTGATTAAAAAAACTTTTTCAAGATTTTGAACAAATTTAATTATAAAAATATTCTATAGAATAGGGAAGAAAATATTTTCAAATATATTATTATTTGTGGAGTAAAAATATAAGAAAATTGTAGATAAAACTCTTAATAATAAATTATTCAGACAACAAGGGCAGTGGATTTTTCTCGAGTTACGCATACCGATTTATTCAATTCTGTTATTAAAATATTGTTTATATTTGGAGAAAAAATATTAAAATAAAACTTAAGATATGGTAAGTTTGTCGTTTCATTACCATAATGCGACAAAAGTTTTTTCACATCTTTAATTTTATTTGAATTAACTGTTGTCCCAATTTGAATAGATGATGGTTCGATCATTGGGGCCATTTGATTCTTCTTGAACACATTTTTATATTTATTATCAAAATCGGGCTCGTTGACGTTTAATACTAACTGGGGTACAATATTTTAGTAAAAAAGCATCTTGGATAGGTTTATGTTTTGAAGCATAAAAGGCCGCATGAAACTTTTTAATGTCCCGCATTCTCAAATTAGCCCATTTAAAGGTTATTTTGTTATGAGCGCATGTTGGCAAATTTGGCAAATCCTTGGCGGAATATCTGCAAAAAAATGCAGTTATGATGCTTTTTTATCGATGTTAAAATGAAATATAATGGCTACGTATCTCGACTTTTTGCAACATTTCGTTTCCAATTTTCTGGATTAACGCTACGTTTGCGAACATCTTTTGATGACACCAGGGTTGAGTGACAATCCATCTTTAATAATTCTCGAAAATATTTGATCAGAACATACTCTTACACACTTTAAAACGTCAAAAGAACTCCGAGAAAAATAAGCGCCAACTGCAACTTTAGTATGGAGCGGCCATCTTGTCACTTGACACTTCCCTTGAATTTGATTGGTTGAAATGGAGATTGCTGTGTTTGCTTTTGAGGGAACACGGAGATTGCTGTTTTTGCTTTTAATGCATATTTTCAAACGCGATTTTTGATGGGGGAAAGCTAAATTTGTAACCACTTATTGAATTTATTAGGTTCACAATTTCAATCTCTATAAAACTGCGTTCTCAACTTTTTTTTCGACATTTTGGAGATTGCTGTATTTGCTTCTATACACCTCATTTCGACCTCATTAAATACTCGACGAGAATTCAAATTAGTAAGAGCGGGCGAGTGGTTAAATTCCGCGTATGGAGTTTCGACATTCAACAGGTTAACGTTATTAATTCAAACCAATTATTATGTATATCTAATACCCCAAGAGTTGTAGAATTGGGAATACAACACACACAAATTATTTTTGATATCGACTTGTGAAATTCTCCGCTAAGTTTGAATCCTCATAAACTAAGTGTAACAAGGTAAATAAATAAATTTAGTTTCCAATAAAATGTGGAAGTCGTTCATAGATGAATACACTATTTACAGCATCTGAACAAGTCAGTTGATTGAATGGTTCAAAGAGCCGCATTGAATATCCCAGTTCCCAGTGAAGCTGTGGAGAACAGTGGCGTAGCGACCATCGGCGACCAAGCTAGCCGCCGGGTCAACCGCCCAGAGGCCCAGGCCTCGAAGGGGTTCTCATCAGAACATACAACCAAAATAAATGTGATATTACGTAAAAGACACGAAAAAACTTACAAATGGGTGGATGTGCTAACTTTACTGAATAGGCAAATGAAATATGAGGGTGGTAATAAATTATCCTCACTCTATGTGAAGGTTAATAGGGATGTATTTAAATATCGAATATATTTTTGGACAATAAATGCAACCATAAAGCGACTAAGATCCTTTTAAAATTTTATTTGACGACCTCCGTGGTCGAGTAGTGAGACGCTCGACTACGAATCCAGAGGTCGCGGGTTCAAACCCGGCGTGCGCCAATAAATTTTATTTAATTAATGTGTCAAAACACATTTAATGCATTTAAAAATAATTTATAGTGTGTTTGCGCAACTTTCCAGAGTGGTAGATATTATAAGTATCGCCCTGGTGAAAGACCACCATTCAGAATCGAAACGTTGCTTGAAATGGTAACAAAGGTACTGGTGGAAAAGGTACTTCCCAACCTTCCTCTTCCCCATCTCCTTCCCCTCCCCAATACCTTCAACCTCACAACATACCCCAAATAGGTATGCCATAGTCTCACTGGCTCTGGACGGTTGGGACTCTTGTGCGGTATTCAATATAAAAAAATAACAGTATTATCCGATAATGGTGTGCTAGACGTTAAATTTAAAAATTAATGTTAAAATTTTTTTTTATATTTTTCATAACTTTTTTATACATCAGCCGTCTTACTTGTTAGATTTTTACCCGCCGGTTCAGCTTTGGTTTAGTTACACCGGACATAAGTCATTAAATTAGACGTATAAGTCGCGGTTATAAGGCAAGTTTTTCGCTATTCCGACCTTACCACGCGTAACGTTTACACCTCGTTTATGAGTAAGGGGCAAAGTGACTAATGGCTTTCTGAAGATTCAACTCATTTAGGAAGAAGATTGTGTTGTTATTTTTTCCGTGCTTGAAAAATACAGACCAAAAACTTTTTATTCAGAAAAACCAAGATCATTTGTCACCCTGCGAACCGGATTATTTGCATTTGTCACAACGCCACTGAGAAATTCCCAGCTTGATGTAATCACCCATGTTCGATGTATGTACCATCAGTGTGCTCTATGCGCTTTAGTATTTATGTTTAATTTAGAAGTGGTGGATTTTAGACGTACGAGCAGATGCTTGAACAGGACTGGATCCAATCTCATTACAGATGTGTAGTTTGTGTGAATACCGTGAAGAGAATTCTAATAATATTACGATCTACTTGTATTTGCAATTCAATATCAAGGGTTTGTACGTTCAATTACGTAACTTTGTTTTAATTACGCTACTAATTAATAGATCCGCTCATTTTGATAGCCTCCGTAACATTATGATCTCAGTTTTTGGACTTTTGATTTAAGGGGGTGACGCATGGCATGGCGGTTCGATTAAACTTACATAAAATTAATACGGATGTTCAATTTGATTATGGGCGCTGCCAGTCTGGAAGTTTTAGAGATATGATATTTGGATTATTTGTATAGCGCTATTTTCGTGAAAAATCACCTCAAAGGCGCTGTAACTAACACAAATAAATTTTTAGACACTAATATAATCCAAAAAACCTAAAGGCACAGAGCGGTAAAGTATTTTAAAAGAGTTAATAAATTTATGCAGCGAATTGACAGCTTTGAGACTCGGTGTCAGTTTTGATTCAGGATATCTACATGTTTCAGAAGAAAGGTATCTCACACACGGTAGAAATGATTTGGATACTACAAGTGATTGTTGAAATAAACGTATCTGGCGTATTTAAATTGGTGTAAATATAGCATCTTGCACAGAGTGTGAAACTGTCATTCCTCGAGGATTTTCAAAAAGATTGACGTTTTCAAGAACATGGACGTTTTCAGATCAGGTAAGTCGTCAGGAAAATACAGAAAAAAGTACGTAAGTTATTCAAATTGGTCTTTTAGAACCACTTGTTCGTAAAGTTTATCTAAACACCTCAAAAGTCCGTCTAATTTTCGTTGACATTCTGAAATAAAACTCATTCCAACCTTTGACCACAAAACTTTTGCGGTAATGTTCATCGGTACTTCGGCTGTTCAAAAACAAAGTAAGGGACAAAAGTTAAATTGGTCAGAAAATACAAAATAAGGTTTTTCTCTTTCTTTCTTCGCGGTTTTTTAAACGGAGTAACTGTAAAACTTATATTTATTTTATAGAATAGAATTTTGGGAAGAGAGCCGGGTAAAAAAAATTGCATTATATTTCGTTCTATGACAGCACTTAGTAACTTTGAAGTTGAAACAATATTTAAGTTTATTACCTATTATTGTGTTTAGCAAAAATACATTTTAAATTGCATCCTAGAAATCGAGAGACTAATTGACTAATCATCACGCCGTTTCACTGCAGGGGTAGGCAGAGAGGACGGACCGCCATACAACTCTGTCTTGGCACACACTCCTTGCTTCGTTCACATTCATGCATCGTCCCGTACATATTTTTCCGTTATTTCTACTCTTCACGTGGCCCGATTCAAGTATTTTATTCACTTGATCGTGCCATGTCTTCCTCGGACGTCCCCGACTTTTTTTTGCATTCACTTTCACATCATATATTCGAAATCGAGAGAAAAAAACATATTCGGGTGGCGAAGCTGCACTTTGTTTTTTTTGCCAATTTATAGCTTAAATCTTAGATTGAATAATTTATTGCGCAATACCTTTAGGTGAATTTGGCCGATAGTAAGGAGGGCCGTAAGTAAAAAGGCTTCTTAAAAGCAAAAATCAGGCATTAAAGTAGTATACAACCTTGAGTTAATCTAGTTCACAAGTAAGAGGTGTTTCATTATGAAAAAAATAGAGTTACTTGGTTTTGAAAACGTTTTAAAAATATTTTGGCAAATTAACATGTCTCTTACTAGTTATTTTATTTTCTAAAATGCTCTTTTTGGTAGTTACAGGAAAAAAACATTGATTTTGACCGAGTAAGTTGTAAAATGCAAATGTCCCTTACTTTTGATTTAAAAATGGACAACCGACGTAGGAAACAAACATTGCCTAGTGAGAATAATTTTATTAAAAAATGACAGTGACCAACTTAGATGAATTAAATAATGTAGATACGTTACTGAGACAACGCGCCTGGTTGCACTAAACCAAGTCAACGAGACATACCTTCGAAACACGCTTCATATCGAGATTCTTTGAATGGCTATACTTTTCATACGCGGGTGAAACATTTAGTGTATGACGTGTCTTGTATTTTATGTCTAAGGTGACCAAGGATATTACTTTATGAACAGTAAATAGGTTCATTTTTAATCGGCCTAAAAGCCTAGTGACCTAAACCTTGGAAGAACAAACAAACAAACAAGCGTGACAAAAGGCATCAGCTAATTCTATTGTCCACTCGGTGGCCATGTTTGATCCATTGTCCACCATTTGTCGCCTAATTATGGACCTAGTAATCGTGCGGCTGCAATTCGCAATCATGTCTGCCGATTTGAGTGTTGCCAGTACTGCGTTTCATTTGTCTGCGATAGGGACGGAAAGTAAAAAATCGCATTCCTTATATTATTACTATTAAATGTATTATTATTTAAACCCTTGAAAACGGGAAATATTTTATAAATTTCACAAAGCCATAATTAGTAGATGCCTATTGAAAAACATGTATGAAAGAAAAGACATGCTTCTACAATGACAACTATTTTAGTATGGAATTTTTATGAAAGACACGAAATGTGTTTTAACTGTTATAGTGCCACAGCGCTGCATTGATACATTCCTAAAATACCCTCCACATCATCAAACCCTCATATACCTTCCACACAGCATCCCCAAAGATGACATAGGCCCTGAGGGAAATCATTTCCCTCAAGGCCTCCTGTGTGGAGTTATTGTAAAAAAAAAACACCGAGGATGAATTTTGGTTTAGAAAAATTACCAGGGCGTAATTAACGGCGATGCGTGGTATGCAGCAATAAGGATAGCAGTGCAGTTAAGAGATCAAATTTGATTTGCCTACAGTGTAAAAAGACACTGCATGGAGTTTGCGTGAGAAAAAAATTGTGTCAAGCATAATGTTCTCTTTGTTCCTTTTATTTTCGCTTTCAAAAAACTATTGGGTTCTATTTTAGGTTTCATTATAATAATTCGAAGTTTGGTGAAAATAACGTTGAAAGATTTTTGGAAATCGGATAATTTATAGAGAAGTACTTTTCTTTTTCTAACAGTAGTAAGTGACATAAAAAAGGCATAATTTGGCACTGCAATATCATATGTTTGAAGAAAATATTTGCCCCTAAAAGGGTCCAAATTCTTAAAGCTAGCACTAAACACTACACATTTCAATGCATTCCAAGGTAGCCCTCATTTTTCGAAGTTAAAAATAAAATACAATAATATAGCCTCACGATTTGTTGAAAATAAAATAACCTGCAAAACCGACTGAGAGAGCGACTTTCAATGGGAGAGTTTCAGCCTTCTTTTAGCGAAAACATGTTTTATTACAAACAAACAAACAAGATTATGTCGAGTAGGTAACGTTACTCAATAAAATTTAACAAATAAAACACTAGTGTTATTTCGATACTTGGTTTCAATCCATCGACTTGAAGACAACTTAATATATTTTCAATATCCTGAACAAACAAATCACGAAAAAAATAGATCTCTTTAAATAATCGCATTGGCCTTTGCGAACGTGGAAATTTAAACATTCGTGGCATCCCTAGTCTACGAGTACCTACTCTCAGTGAAAATGACTGGTTGATTTGGAAATAACTGTTGAAATTTTCATGTTTTACATGACATAATGACTCTTTATGGTTTTTCACTGTACCGTGTTCTAATTCATATGGATGAGTTGCATTAAAATTACAAATTTTAGTTTTTTTTTTTAAATCGAATGATTTCTTGGTAATTTCTCGACACTTAAAAATAATTCAAAATATTGTGAGCTTTACCTTTACGGGGTTTTATTAAGAATCCTCTTCTTTCTGGATAGCAAGCATTCTTTGTAAAATATTTATTCAATTCCGCTTTTTACGTAAATACTTCCGTATCTTCGTGATCAACATTAATACTTAATGCAGGAAAACAGAATATTATTTATACTTATTGTTGTTACTACCCAGAATCGCCCGAGTTTCAACACTACGTCCCTTATTGAACTATTGAAAAACAAGAAATTAAAAATATGGGGTCCAGTCGTATTTTTTGACAGTTAAATTGATGTTTCAAAGAAGCATACATCATGACGGAAATATCGTTACACGCTGAAAAGAGTTACGAAATAAAGACAAAAGCTGTACAGATTTGATGACGCTAAAGCTCACTGTCTGAGTTTTTACTACTTTAGAAAACAGAAGCCGAATAAAAATTGTAAAAGGAAACTGATAAATAAGTATTAAATTAGAATTAATAGTTTATCCAAAACACCATCTAAGTATATAATATGTGCTCGGTATAGCTTTGTATATCATACAAAGATGGCAGCCAAATCGGAAGAAAAAATGATAATAATAATTTTCAAATGAAGTAAGAGATCGATTGAAAATGCCGGTTTCTTATGAGGTTTCGGTGGCTCAATCGGCAGAAGCGTTACTCCCCGATAGAGTAGAGGTTCCGAGTTCGAGTCTCGGCAGCGATCATTATTTTTTCTGTTTCATATTTACTTTGAAGATTATTGCATTTCAATAATTGATAAATAAGTCTTTAGGAGACGAGCTATAAAACCCCAGCGTTTAAGGGTTAAATTATTTAATATTCCCCTCGTACTAGTTGAATGAAGGGCAGAGATTTATTGAACCTAGATCCTACGTGACAAGTTGTGCCAAGTTGCGCCACCAACTATCGACATGAATAATCTCACCGCCTAATACTCCCGGGATTGGATAACAAATCAATCTACCCGAGTACATATTGAATCCACCTATTCGAGAATGTTAAACGTTATTTATGCCCCAAGTCTATTGGGAGAGACTTTTCTACTTGCGCACGCAGCACATTAGGAAACATCTCACGGGTCCTGGCAGCCACCTGACTTGATCCTTGTATTCAATGTAGAGCAATCCAAACACCAGCACCTGGGCTCATCTCCTAAGCTCTCGTACCCTTAAAGCATCAAACAGTGTTGCTGTTCAAACTTAAAAGTAGTTAGTGAATAAATGTATCTACAATCTGAACTGTACAGAAATCAGTACAATTACTACCTTGGAGTGAGAATATAATATATGAAGAGAGAGCTAAATATTTTTACCCAACCTATACAAATTTACGATAAATCACTTTCTCCGGGTTTTCACGTCGTAACCCGTGAGAGAAAAGATAAAAGACAAGTTATCACATAATATCGCCCCACTTTTAGGTATGTAACCATGTTTTCCATCTCCCGCATCTCCGGCGACTCCGCCCACTAAGTTTTGTGATGCGACATAACTCAACAATTTTTGAGGTTATATCCTAATTTTTCTTATTAACAATACTGTGAAAAAGTGGTTATACAAATAAACAAAACATTATATCGACATGTCCTATGAATGTATGTAAAAAGGTGTGTCCATGAAAACCCTAACCACGCCCGAGTCAGGATAAAATCGACAATCCTGACTACACTGTTTTGCAAAGCTATCCCTCCTGTATATTATTGCTTTGAGATTACTACTGTTTGTGCGCGTAAATCAGATCCGGAACAGGATAAGGGCAAATAGGGCACAGACCCAAGGCGCAATATCTGAAGGGCGTCAAAATCAGTTAACAAAAAATATTCAAACTTGTAAAAGCATTAAAAACATAATGTTTAATATTCGTACATGTTTTTTTTAATATATAATACATGTTTTGCATATAATACATGTTAGCACACATTTATCGCGCGTCAAGATATATGCTAGTATTTTTTAAAAGCGGACCAATATTAATAATCTGAAAATAGTTATATCAAGGTGCTTATATTCCAGAGCATGTTTCACTCTCTCGTACTTTAATGGGTGCAAAAAATAAAATGCGGTTATCTGATTGAAAATATTATGTAGCTAGCCGATTTGAAAAAAATGACCAAAACCGAAAAATTATCTTTGTTAATAATCATAAGGGTTAATTTGGTTTTATTCATACATTATAATGGCTTTAATGAGTTTGATGGTGGATAAAGTGACCTCCTTATTCAAAGAACTCTATATCTATTTAGTCCATACACACTGGGCGGTGCTACTTCAACGAATAGGGAACTCCGGATAAGACGCCTACTGCCAGTAGGTCGTCCTTCTTATACATATGTTTTGCTACGTTCACCATCTCACTCTCCTAATGGCGCTTAAAATCTTCGGCAAACAGTGAAAATAATCGTTTTATTTAAAATAATAAGTAATTTGCGTGTACTTACGAGTGAAATATTATTCCTTAGCTCTTACTAGTATTTGCAGTGTGATAGAAACACTTTCCCATCACACACGAGCGCATTTCAGTACTTATTTATGCAATTCGTTTAGATAAACCGTCTTACTTATAAGATTTTTACGCACCGGTCTAGCGTTGGTTTAGTCACACCGAACGTAGGCCATTAAATTAGAAGCATAAGCCGCGGTTATAAGGCAAGTTCTTCGCTATTCCAATCTTACACCACGCGTAATATTTAAACTTTGTTTATGAGTAAGGGGGATAGTATACGATCTCAAGCTACGCCAGTTTAATACTAAATTCGCTAAATCGAAAGTTTTGCAATTACCGTATCTTTTGCTTGCCACTTTGTGAGCTCGTACAACGTGTCTATAAGTTTGTAATGTCGTTGGGTCTGTCATCTTGACAGAAATATTATTACGCGCTGGAAAGAGTTACGAAATACCAGACAAAGGCTGTACAGATTTGATGACGCTAAAGCTCACTGTCCGAGAGTTTTTACTGCTTTAGAAAACAGAAGCCGAATTATTTGAGTCGGAAAAATTGTAAAAGGAAACTGATAAATAAGTATTAAATTAGAATTGACGGTTTATCCAAGACACCATCTAGGTATATAATATGTGCTCGGTATAGTTTTGTATACCATACAAAGATGGCAGCGAAATCGGAAGAAAAAATTATATTGATAATTTTCAAATTGAAGTGTGAATAGAGTAATTCAATAAATAATAAAAAATGATATTAATAATTTTCAAATGAAGAGGGGGATGGTAGACGATCTCAAGCTACGCTAGTTTAATACCAAAATCCGCTAAGCCGAAAGCTCGGCAGTTACCGTATCTTTTGCTTGCCACTTTGAGAGCTCCACAACGTGTCTATAAGCCTGTAATGTTGTTGGGTCTGTGTGTGAGCTGTGGCCTGCGAGCGGTTCGTTGGGTAGAGTGGTATAAATCAGGCGGGCATTGCCTGGTCCGCCCGCTCTCGCCGGCTACTCTAGCCGCTAGATGTGGGATGCTGCTAGCCGCGGGAGACCCTACAGGGCTTCTGGACTGACCTAAATAATGTTGCCGCGTGCAGGCGTGTCTAAATGCCTGGAAGAGGGGGAGATCCCCTAACCACAAGCGAATTTTTGCCTCATAATTTCAACGACTAGATAAAATTTATTTTAACCAACCTAACCTAAAGAGAGGACAGACCGCCATACAACTCTGTCTTGGACCACACTCCTTGCTTTATTCACATTCATACTTACTCTTCTGTTATTCTGACTCTTGATATGGCCCGATTCAAGTATTTGATTCACTTGATGGTGCCATGTCTTTCTCAGGCGTCCCTGATTTCTTCTAACATTCACTTCCACGTCATATATTCTTCTTATATTCCTTTCTACGTTCATCCCGCTCTATTTGCCAAAACTATCTAAGCGTCCCTTTCTTAATTAAATTTAAAATGAACTCTTAAGGATTGAAGATTAACGATAATCGATAGATATTGCATACAGTAAAAGGGCAGGTAAAGAAAATTAAAATACAAAAACCAAACGGTATTGAAGTTTCACTGCAGCTAATATTTTGGTGATTACAAAAGTGTCAGAAGCTACTGTAAATGTAAATGATTAGAGAAATTTACAAGTTCAGAAACAATGTATCACAATCAACAAAAATGTAAATAAAAATATTAAATGACATTATGCTGTCGAGTAAGCAAAAAACTGCAGGCAGAAAAACGAACCACATTGCAGCAAAGCAGGAACGGATTAAAAACTCCAGAAATGACCTCATCATGGAATCCCATCAGATCCCCAACTCAAGTATAGAAGCGCATTGGAGTAAATTATTGGCCCCATCAATCTTAACGCTGCCAGGATGGACTCCCTCTTGTTGGCGTTTTGCAGAAATGAGGCCTAATATCCTCCATTCATTTTTTTTTTTTTTTTTTTTTTTTTTATTATTGTACAACAGATATAAACCCAATTACAGTACAATGGAACAACAAGTAAACAATTTCAAATTATAACATTTTTAAATTAACAAGTTTTTTGAACTTTTGTAAATTATCTGAAAAAATATCAATATATATAGATGATGTATTTAACAGAATTATACCTCTTGTCATGCTATGCTGAGCCAAAACATCTGTCCGACCATAGGGTATTCTGAACATTGCATGATTTCTGCTGCGACAGTATTTTTCTGGTACGAATAAGCAGTAGCACGCCAAGAGGTACGGACAGTCGATTAAGTGATTTATAATTTTAAAGCCTATTGTCATGAGACCAGCATTGCGCCTAGTCTCTAAGCTTTGATAATGTGTCTCCTCGAGTAGTTCCATGTGATGCATGAACATAGGGTATGTTCCGTGCGAACGCATGTACACATACCTGAGGAATTTTTTTTGAATCTGTTCCAACATATTTATGTATTTGGTTTGATGTGGAGACCAGACAGTGCTAGCATACTCCAACTTGCTTCTGATCACTCCATTGAAGAGGGCTGTCATCGCATTTGTGTTATTGAACTCTTTGCACCTTCTGATTACAAAACCAAGAAGTTTATAACAATTTGAAGTAAGCTGCACTATATGACTCGAAAACGTTAGCCTGGGATCAAAAACCACCCCGAGATCTTTGATGGTAAATACACGGGTTAAAATTTCACTATTCATAATATATTTGAAAAAAAAGGATTTTTAGATCGGCTATATGTCATAATGACGCATTTTTTTATATTAAAATTTAAATTATTGTTTCTAGACCAGTTCGAAATTGCATCTAGGTCGGCTTGTAGTTTGTCAAAATCTTCATCCGATTCAATCTCCTTTAAAAGTTTGAGATCGTCCGCAAACAATATTCATATTTTTTTACTTGTATTATTATTATTTTCTTATGAATTTCTGTTTATTTTTATTTTTTAATATTATTGTAACTATGTATTAATATCAATTATGGAACGTATTGCATTGCACTATTCCTGCATTCCTTCTGGAATAAAACATTATTATTATTAATGCCGCTGTAGCGTTTCCAGACGTATCAACATAACTCTGTAATGGTCCAGACACATAAGTCCATACGTGTATTTTGTACAATATATGATTTAATATAACACAGAAGTATGTAACACATTCAACAAGTCTCTTTCTGTATCATGTACTCTCCTGGCACTCGCAGTCGAGATCTAAGCATTACACGCCACTAAGAGCTTTGCAGAACATTATTAAATGTTATATAATAACCAACCAAATGCTACACTTAAATATGCAGCGATACTCCTGAGTGGTTTAGAAGAGCTTTTGTTTCTTATAAGAGCTGCCTTTGAAACAGAACTCCGCATTTAAAGCACGCATTAATCCATTTAATGGATGTTTAATGCACTAGATTGGCCTTCATGGTATAAAATTAGACTCTATTTTGATAATTCAGATTAATACTGTGGTACTTCATTAAAGCGTGGTCAATCGCTGTCTGATAATTATGTTATTCTGGCATCAAGTTTATACGGCTTTTGGTTGTTGTTGTGTTGACTAGTTTATTTTTAGTATCCTAACTTATTGGCTTTAAGGTGTTGCTAAGGAATATTCCGTGAATTAGATTCAAAAGTATCACTTGGAAATGACCACTAAGTACTAGTTTTTTCTTTACTTCCAGTTATTTAATGTTTCTCCATGACATTGTTTGTATACTTTTTATTTTTAATTTACTTTCTCGAGTTATATTTTTAGTTGAGGTTGTATTTGCATATTATTATTTATATGCGTACTGTACTGACAGTACTTTTATGTTGTTAAATGTGTATTAAGCCCAAATTGGGCGTTAATAAATAAATAATCGCTCAACATAATCTTTAGTACACAACAGAAATTTGTTTTCTGAACCAGTAAAAAAAACTCTCGAACGGTCCCTTCTACCCTTGATTAGGGTATATTGTGAGGTTGAGGGTAGTAATAAAAGAAGGAGATGGGGAAGAGGAAGGTTGGGAAGTTCCTGGCCACTCAGATCTGGTCACCAAACACGGCAAAAGCTATTTCAAGTACAATATTATTCAATATTACAAGCTATTTCAATTGTGAATGGTGGCCTTTTCCCCAGAGCGATGCATAGAGTATCTACCACTCTGGAACACGACGCAAATATGTTATATATTTTATAAGAATTAAATGTGTTATGACACATATTAATCAAATTAAATTTATTTGCGCACCCGCGACCTCTGGATTCGTAGTCGAGCGTCTTACCACTTGACCACGCAGGCCGTCAAAGTTTAGGATATCATTAGAAAGAATACTTTGTAATGGCGCCCAGCTGGTGGTCCGACATGGCTACGCAAAAAAGGAAAAAGCTGTGCGAGAAAAGACCAGGAAAAAACGATTAGGAAAGGGACATGCAAATGATGAAGATTATATTTACAGTAGGTACCATTCTCCAACGGTGCTATCTCGGGCCGCCCCGAATATATTTCCTAAATCTCGAATGGAAATGTAAAAACTCCCTACTTGGGAAAGTGTACGGTCCCTTAGGAAATAAACCTTTTTAATGAAATTGAAAAACTTTTATAAAAACTCATATTGAACTCCATTCACGCCATTTTACGGATGAATTTAAAACTTGCCTACTTGTAACGGATCCGAGGTTGAAACAGCTCAAGGATCTATTTGATTCAGTCAATCTCAAACTAGTTCAACCCCACCCCGCGTTCAAAACATTATTACCTTAGATTACATAGAGTAGTATCTATCCAAGGCAGTGAAGTCAGTTTTTGACTTGTTTTTGATGATTTTAATCTGACTCGGCGCACCTGGGCGTGGCTAAGACTAAGGCTATCACATACGGTATTTATTTTATCAACAAAATGCCTGCACATCCATTCATATCACATTTAAACATAATGTTTTTGTTTATTCGTATAGCCACTTTTTCACAGTATTTTATCAGCAAAAATATAGCATATAGCCTAAAAAACCGTTTAGTTGGGTCAAGTTTAGTGGCGTAATAAAAAATGTGGGCGGAGTCCCGCGGTGAACCAGGAGCTTAAGATCATTGCGACAGTATATAGAAGCGGTCTATGTAATTTGTTGTCTCTTTCTCTCTCATGGCGTACTACGTAAAAACCCGGAGAAAGTGATTTTTCGCAAGTTCGTATAGGTTGGGTAAAAATAATTAGCTCTCCCTCCATATATTGTTACTTCAAGATTATTACATTTAAATAAATCGGATGGGCTCTCCTTCGCAGAGTGGTGAAACAACCCTAGAAATTTCAATCCACCATTTGGAAGAAAGTTGGTGGCATTGGCGAAAACTGTAAGTACGTCATAAGTAACTAGTTAATCGCCCATTAAAACAACTGCCGCCATCAGAGGTTGAAGATTTTACGATACATCATCCACGCTACGAAACGTTTAAGATTTACATCAGCTGAATTGCTGTTCCTCACAACTTTTTATTTATTGCTTCAAACCTCTTTGACTTTTGGCTTTAAGTCATTAAAATATTATGTACGAGGCCTACAAAAGAAAGGTGAATTTTGCTTTAATGCTACAAAGTGACGTTTAGCACGCTACAACTGAAATAAACGTTTAAGATACCAGAAATACTTACTAACATTCCTTGCCGTAGACTCAGTAACAATTAATTGCTGTTCCTCAATCATCACTCTTTTGTGTGTTCTTCGATTTTTACTTTTGAAAAAAAATGGGTATTATTCTTCACTGGACGCACTTAAATGTTGTCTTTCATCACGACTCTGCCAAAACAGAAGGCCGAGAGAAGATGACGATTCCTGGAAAAAACAAATCATTTTTATTCTTTCTTTTTTTTTTTTAAAGTGAAGAACACACAAAAACGTATATTTTTGTCAAAAAACAAACCACTAATCCAAAATGGCTGATAATGCTAAATTAAAATATTATGTATGTGCTATTCTTTCTCTTACAGGCCATGTATGTGCTACTCTTTCCCCCATTTCGTGTAATGTATTTATTTATTTTGTAATTGGACATTAGTCCGTCAGTACATATATTTTTTTTAAATACCCATACGAGATAATCGATGACCGTTATCAAAGTTTGATTAATTTGGATATTTTTTCAGGAACCCTACCACACAAGGAGATGTTCACAATATTTGTTTAAAGTGTTTTCTTTGTGTTACGGAATAAGGGGCTTGCTCGGAGCTCAGAGCGATATCCACGCGGGAGTTGACCTCCGGCCTCTGGGTGGTTTAACGGGACTGGCGTTTTGCAACCAAACCGACTCTGGGGTCAAGTATAAAGTCTGCTAAACGAAAGAGGTTAACGGAGCAAGATAACTTGTGTACGATTCGCTGCGGGATATATAATTTTGACTGACCCTAAAATATTTTTACTCCTTATTTGTTTATTTTTTTGATGACCTCCATATAGTCGCTGGAAAGGCAAAGGCATTCAAGCGACACTTTGGTCAAAAATTAGTTGAATATGCAGTTTTGATCAGTTTTTTTTTCTGGATCGGAAGCTCTTAATCTCGTTTGATTCTGAAGACTTTTGTGGCCCTTCAGCCATATAAAATATATTTACCATTTGGGAGAAGGCTTGACTCAAGCGACACAAGTTTGGAATATTTTTAGCTTTTGGTCGCTTCGGGAAACTCAGTAAAGCATTGAGACCTGTGTTCACTTTTTTATTCAAAATCCAACCCGCTACTAAATACTTATAAATTTTATTGTAAAACAACAAAAAAACTTTAAAGTGCTCTGGTGTAAACTTCCTCAAATGGCGCTTCAGACCTTTTGCCTTTCCGGAGACTTTATAGTGAAGAGCTGTGTGTATGGGTCTTTGGGTTTTGAGTATAATTCCTAAATTTAAAAAAAAAAAACAATTTTTTAAAACATCTGGTAAGCACTTTCCAACAGTCCTTTTTATTCTTATTACGGTAATATTTATCTTAGATATTGCACAAAACTTTCGTTCGGGGTTACATAAGAACCCCTCATCTAATAGGAGAGTTCAGCTGTTAAACGGTACAAAAATTAGAGTACTATCACAAAAGCGACTTTATAAAAAAAACCTTTTTTATGTAATTTGAAAAACTGCAATGGTGTTGGATATGGTCGAGATCACTTTTTACCCTACAACTCGCTTAATTTTTAAATTAGTCCTTCTGGCGAGAACATAGTCTGCCTACTCTACGATCTCTAAAGTCACACTAATATCAGGCTTTTGCACTAACTTCAAAAACGTGCTCTCTCCATAAAATATATTAATACAATTCTATTCACGTAACAACTCTGGGTAAACTAAAAATACATATTTATTGTTTGACATTTTGTCAAAAATTCTGGTGATCGATCGTCTCTAATTATTTAAACAGCCTTCGATATTATTTTCCAATAAAAGCAATTTCTGCGTATTGCAAAATATAAAATATTCTTCAAAATTTTATAATGTCACAAAGTATTTCAATAATTTATGGTAGCCTTCGTCATTAATATAAAACATTTTCAAATTTCCAAATACAGCAAAAAAATCAAAATTACGGGAAGGCTAAAAAGTATGTTTTATATTCAGTCAAGTGGTGAAGTATAATAAATCATTAAAGGCGAATAATTATTTTCGTGATTCATAATATGCGTGCATAATAAAAATATGGCTTGAGATGGTAGAGTATTATAAATATCGAGATATTATACATGTTCTAATCTCAAAAGTATTCACATGCTAGCTAACAAGGTATAATTTAAATAGCCTTCTTGCATGTCCATAAAAACACGCACTGTGAAAATGAACTTAAATCGAACTAAAAACTGACAGCAGCCAGTTAAACCATGACGACCGTAAATCGAGATTTAAGAAGAATCTGGCTACTCAAATTTAGTTACTAAACATAACTATAGGTATAAGTCGATTGAAACATTACGATTATGAATGGTGGTCCTTCACCCGGGAAATACTAATGCTTAAAAATGTAACTTTTTGATTATATATGGAAGTGACAATATACAAGTACTTGTATTTAAAAAAAAAATTAACCTGCATATTCTGAATCCAGAGCTAAGGATTTAAATGCTCTGGTACATCAGAGCAATAATCTACAGGAGGGAACACTTCTGTAGACAGAATTGATGATGATTGCCTGACTCGGCTAGACCTGGGCGTGGCTAGGACTAGGGGTAGTGTATTTATTCATTCATTCATAGCACATGTCGACATAATTTTTTTGTTTATTTGTATAACCACTTTTTCACAGTATTGTTATAACAAAAATATAAGATATAACCTAAAAAACCGTTGAGTTATATCCAGTTATGTCGCATATGAAAACGTAGTGGGCGGAGTCGCCGAAGACGCGGGAGACGCAGAACATGCTTACATACCAAATGGTGGTGCTATATTATGTGAGAACTTATCTTGTCTTTACTTAATCGGGCCACGTGAAGAGTCAGAATAACAGAAGAGTATATATGAGACGATGTATGAATGTGAACGAACCAAGGAATGTGTTCCAAGACAGAGTTGTATGGCTGTCGGTCCTCTCTGCCTACCCCTTCGGGGAAACGGTGTGATTGTTAGATAATTTTATGGTTTTTATAATTTTAGAAATACAAATACCTTATAAATAAAACCACTTTTATTTTCAATATTTTGTCGACCGGTTTCGGAAGTACCCTTCCATCTTCAGGACAATATTACCTTAAGATGGAAGGAAGGGTGCTTCCAAAACCGGTCGACAAAATATTGAAAATAAAAGTGGCTTTAAACAAAGTTTATCTGTTTTATTTATAAATATGGCAAGTCACAAAGTAAATGCTTTTTACGAATACAAATACCTTAATTTTATGTTTGACTTTAAAACTTCCACTTAAGCCACAGGCATGCGATAAAAAAAACCCTATTTCATACACGCATAGGCTTTGCCCTTGGCAATTTTTTTTTGCATTACCTGGTTTTTAATTTGCTTGTTTTTATGTACCCATGTGTCAAAAATCTCAAAAGGTCGTCGTGTTAAAAGCCAAGAAAATAAATTTTGAAGACAGGTGGAATTAATAACGATCTGACTGTGTTGGCTTTTCCCTGTTAAAGGTAAGTGTGCTAATGAATACCTTCGTTTAGAAAGTCCTCGGCTAGCACATGAGCCATTTCCAACTATCAAATAAGTTAATAAATAGTTGAACACTAATGGGAAGGCCCGGATAAATTATGTCACAATCGGTTTTTAAACACTTTATTTAGCACCGTTCGGCTGCTGAATTGTTTATTTGCCGGTTGGTAATGGCTCGCGTGCTTTGCCCCCGACTATCTGGACAAAGTAATTGATTCACGATGTTTTTTTTTTTTTTTTCATGAATACCGCACAAGAGTCTCAACTGCTCCCAACCGTCTAGAGCCAGTGAGACTATGGCATCCCCAAATTGGGTATGTTGTGAGGCTGAAGGTAGTGGGGAGGGGAAGGAGATCGGGAAGAGGAAGGTTGGGAAGTACCTGGCTATTCAGATCTGGTCACCAAACACGGCTTAAGCCATTTCAAGCAACGTTTCGATTCTGAATGGTGGTCTTTCACCAGGGCGATACTTAGAGTATCTACCACTCTGGAACGTGCCGCAAATATACTTGTTATTATTTTTATATGAATTAAATGTGTTATGACACATATTAATTAAATAAAAGTTATTGGCGCACGCCGGGTTTGAACCCGCGACCTTTGGATTCGTAGTCGAGCGTCTTACCACTCGACCATGGAGGCCGTCAATGTCATGCGAAAGTGAGGTGTATTTCTTCTTGAGGATGTTTAGCCACTGAATAGAGCTTGTCGGCAAGTTAAAAGCTAATCTGACCTGGAATGCAGCAAAATCACCCGAAAAATTCCTAAATAAATGGTGATCCGAATGATCAAAGGACTGTGTAAATGTTGGGTCGGGTTCAAAAACAAAACAAATAACTTCGACCTGTTAAAAAAATTAAAGCATAAACAATATAGGTAAGCGCAATTTACGTACAATAAACGTATCTACCTTGAAGTAACAATATATGGAGGGAGAGCTAATTATTTTTACCCAACCTACACAAACTTGCGAAAAATCACTTTCTCCGGGCTTTTACGGCGTACACCATGAGAGAAAAAGAGACAACGAATTTCTTGGCCCGCTTCTATATACTGTCATAATGATCTTAAGGTGCTGGTTCCTTGAAGTAACACTGGCGGGACTAGCCCACATTTTTTATTATGCCACTAAACTTGACACAACTAAACGGTTTTTTAGGTTATATGCTATATTTTTGTTGATAAAAATACTGTGAAAAAGTGGCTATACGAATACACAAAAACATTATGTCGATATGTGATATGAATGGATGTATAAATACCGTAGCCTTAGTCTTAGCCACGCCCAACTGCGCCGAGTCATCTTAAAATCATCAAAAACAAGTCCAAAACTGACTTCACTGCCTTGGATAGATACTACTCTATGTACTCTAAGGTATCTACATATATATCGTAGCTGGAAAGTCAAGAGGGCATAAGCGACACCTTGATCAAAAATGAGTTAAATATGCAGTTTTGTTCCGTTTTTTTATTCTGCATCGAATGCTCTGACTCTCGTTTGATTCTGAAGACTTTTGTGGCTCTTCAGCCATCTAAAATATGTTTATCATTTGGGAGAAGGCTTGACTCAAACGACACATGTTTGGAACTTTTTAGCTTTTTTTCGCTTCAGGTAACTCAGTAAGAGCATTGAGTTACCTCAGTCATTTTTTTCAAAATCCAACCAGGTACTGAAGACTTATGAATTTTATTGTAGAGCGATATAATCAATTCAATAATGGAGGATACCATAATATTTATTGTGATTAACAGTATCAGAATGGCCTGGCTATTCAGATCTGGTAAACAAACATGGCTAAAGCCATTGCGTTCCTATTCTAAATTGAGGTACTTTACCAGGGCGATACTGAGAGTGTCGTTCTACAACGTGCCGTAAATATACTGGTACACAAAGAATTTTCTCAATTAGGGGTAGTACTAGAAATTAGACATTGTATATAAACTGAATTTACTATATTCTGGTAAATTAAAAAAGTTTTTTTTTTTAAAATTCATTAACAATAATAATAATAAATGGATTACTTTTATAGCGCCGTTTTTGTGGGAAAATCACCTCAAGGGCGTTAAATAAATAAATAAGTTTATTTTTTTGTAAAATTCATTAATAATAATAAATGGATTACTTTTATAGCGCCGTTTTTGTGGGAAAATCACCTCAAGGGCATTAAATAAATAAATAATAAATAAAAAATAATAATGTATTTATTTTTTAATATTTGCGCACACCGGGATTTGAACCCGTGACCTCTGGGTTCGCAGTCGAGGATCTTAACCATTCTAACGCGGAGGCTTTTAAATTCGTCCAGATACTTCCCAACCTTCCTCTTTTCTCTTCCCTCTTCGGCTTGATAACATTCCTCGAATTGGAGATTCCACAGATTGACGACACAGCTTCACCATTGAGGTGATATTTCACAAAAATGGTGCTATATAAATCAGACAAGTATTATTTCCGAATGGTCGGAAATCTTACGCCGTAGGTACCTCATAAACGTATTTTTTGTAATCACAATAACTCTTGCAGTAAAGACATTTAATAATCCATCCAGAGTATGCTAGATCAATTTTAATCTAGAAAATGCACGGAAGCATCTGAGCCAATGTTGCAGTGTGTGACTACACTAAGTAACACGGAACTCCTATTAAAGGTGTTAATGAGCGAGAATTGGCGTTACAGAATATGCCCACCTTAATCACGATCGTTTATCGAATGGAAAATGAGCTAAACAGATCAATCAGAAAAGGCACTGATACATGTCCACTGTTCACTGTTTACAGTTTACATGTTAAACGGTGGGTGGGTTTGATGCTCGAGAGCCATCCGATAGCTAGTTTTCATATCGCATTTATATAGCGTTGGTTTGTGATATTTCTCAAGTTTTTTTTTATAGTGAATACTGTACAAGAGTCCCAACTGCTCCCAACCGTCTGGGGCCAGTGGGACTATGGCATCCCTAATTAGGGTATGTTGTGAGGCTCAAGGTAGTGGGGAGGGGGATTCGATGGGGAAGAGGAAGGTTGGGAAGTTGCTGACTATTCAGATCTGGTCACCAAACACGGCTAAAGCCATTTGAAGCAACATTTCAATTCTGAATGGTGGTTTTTCACAAGGGCGATACTAAAAACCAACCGTCTGGAGCCACTGGGACTATGGCATTCCCAATTGGGGTATGTTGTGAGACTTAAGGTAGTGAGGAGGGGACGGAAAATGGGAATAGGACGGTTGGGAGGTACATGTCTATTCAGATCTGGTCACTAAACACGTCTAAAGCCATTTAAAACAACGTTACAACATTGAATCGCAGTCTCTCACCAGAGCATCTACCACTCTGAAACGTGCCGCAAATATACTATAAATTATTTTATCTTAAATGTTATAACACATAATGATTAAATAAAATGTATTTGCGCACGCCGGGTTTGAGCCCGCGACCCCTGGATTCGTAGTCGAGCATCTTACCACTCGACCACGGAGGCCGTATGCCATACTTTTAAGTTATTGTTCTGTCACACTCTTTCTATACCGTGTTCACAAAGGAAACACGAAAACAAATTTACTAACAAGCTACATCCTAGCAACAGGTCTCCTGTGACCTAGTTAGGTGGACACAGCAGTAAAACAAACCGACGTGAATATAAATTTATAAATACAACAGTAAATATTTTTTTAAATGTGGCAGAACGATAAAATCTACCCATAAGGTGATCCAATCAAACCAACTCAAACGAAATCACGCACTTAAATAATAATAATTGGATTAATTTTATAGCGCCGTTTTTGTGGGAAGATCACCTCAAGGACACTTCTTACGCTGGTGGCGATAAGGTTAAAATTACCACTTGACGCCGGCCGCCAAAAGGGATATTTTATTTTATTTTGGGAAGCTTGGGCACAAATATCAAAATGTATTCCGGTCAGAGTCTAAAAAGCTTAATTTTCCACATTATACAATAAAAGCAATTCCGAAAAAAGGTTCGTAAGTAGAAAATTTTACACTTACATTTTTACAGGTCTAAACCTTTATTTTTTCTAAGCTTTTAAAAAGACTGACTTATAAAATGTCAATAAAAAAGTCAAAGACCAAGATGTGTTCTACTCGCCGTATTTAATTAAAGTATCTTTCATATTTATAGGCTATCAATTTATTTATTTTTAAAACACATGATTTTGCATTATTTTGTAATGGATCGCCTTAACGTTACAAAATAAATTTAACGTTACTTAACGTACAGCATCCAAAAATACGCACTTTTTGGCTTTCTAGTACAGTAAAAACTACAAACTATTTATCTATTAATTTTATACGGGTAGTTAGAAAAATGTCTAAGGTTTCCAGTGAATACAATTCTTAAACAGTAATTTTTAAATTGTTTATGAAATGCATACTGAAATTTTAGGTAAAACGTTAAAAAATGCCTTTGCTGGTTTTCAAACTGCACCTATTTACTGACATTTAAGAATGTTAATGAACTAAACATAAAAAATTTACATATAAATCATTTGTAGTATTACTTGTATTGGAATGCTGCAAAGTAACATTTATCGTCATTCTTGAGTGCTGACCCTTAACGTTACTCAAAGTGCAAATAAAATGTATCCAATGCACTAGTTAGTGAAGTATTTCCAAACTTTCTCTTTCCTTTTATCATTCACCACCCATTTTCTCTCGCCTCATAAAATTCCCAAAATAGTGGTGCAGTAGTACCACTTGCTCTGTGCAGTGGGTGTCTTTTGCAGTATTCATAAAATAATATCAATTGGAATTGGAAAATAACTAGCATTAATGCTTATGTTTTTTTTTAAATATTTAAATAGTAAACAGAAAAAGCCAGAAAATTAATAAAAAAAACAATGGTCACAACTGAGATTCGAACTTGAATCCTCTACCCTATCTGGGAGTAACGCTTTAACTAATTCAGCCATAGGGACCTTATTGGAAAGTGGCATTTTAATCGATCTAAATAAAATCTATTTTAAATAATATCAAGTTAAACATAAATGCAGGTTCTTCATACCACTTTTGTATATATTCTCACTTTACCCGGCCGACTAAAATTTATGCATTTTAATTAAAGCTCGTTGTATATAATCTCTAAGCTCGCTCGACTGTTATCAGCTCTCTGAGCCGAGCAAAGTTTAATGCTATTATTCAAATAGCTTTTCGGAGGAATTTCGTTTAAATGAATAATAATTTAATTTTATTGAGTTGTTTCAAATTGCGATTGGTGTGCGTTGGGCGAAGTATGGGAAACTATATTAAGTTGAGCAATTACCTGTAAAAAACATTAAGTACCGAGAAAACCCATTACTTACCTGGAAAAACCCGGATCCATAAACCTCACACACATTCCAGTTCCTCATTTGCTGTTAAATAATTGAGTGCTTTAAACCGAGCAAATAGACTTACGCATTGCATGCAAAGAAACAATTTTCTTTTCAAACAAATCAACAGAAACAAAGATACATTTTTTTTTCAATTTTTTTAAATTATAATAATACTGTTCTAAGACGTTTCGTATCGATTCATTTTATATTTCAAAGAACGTTACCTACATATTATTGCCATACTAGCTCCACATATTTATCATAGTGGAGATTTAAATTCAGCTGTGTTTAGTAATTAAACCGAAAAAACCAGGTTCTTCCCAAATGACCTTTTCCCGTTCTGTTTCGCCTTCCAAATGTCCCTCCACAAATGCATGCAAATGGGGTTATCATAATTAAACTGGTTCCGGGCATTTGGACTTGTGTGTTGAATCACATAATTTTCACCCAAACCAAACAATATTATGAGAATCGCAAATCATTTACTTTCCCCAGAGAGTTGCATGAGTCAAATATTCACCAATTCAGAGTGAAAGGCAAAATACAAAAAATAAGTATAATACGAGAATTGCCCTCGGGAACTGCAATACCAGAATCAAATATGCACTTCTCTTCCGAGCGGTTCTCAGGAAGGAATGCAATTTAATCGTGATTATAAAACAACTTGATAAGGGAGCTTCTTTGTTTATTGTGTACATACTAAAGAGTTGAAAACTCCAAAATTTCAGTTTAAAATGCAGTTGTAAATATCATAACCAGATATTCTATATTCACTGCTGGATGAAAGCTTTACATAGCAACTTCAACTCCAATTGGTCACCCGTCTTTCACCACGTTGAACTATACTTTTCTCGACAACCCAGTGGTAATACTAATGCTCGGTGTTTTCTTTACGCAAGCTAAAAAAAAATACCCCTACCATTGAATTATCGTTAAAACAGACACAGCTTATCTTTCTGTTGACTGTGCTCCAATCATACAAGAATATGTATTTAATTTTCAAAGGAAGCAAAGACGTTGTGGCCTGAAATCATGATTTAAATAATGGTATATTTTGTTTAAAACCACCTTACTACTATATATATGCATGTGTTAACTAGTTTCGGTTGGCGCTAACGATCTCATTCATTAATTTCTTACATGATGCTCTGTCTCCCTCTAATTTGTTGTAATTAGGTTAGTTTATATGATATGGTCCTAAAGAAAGTCGGTTTCAACCGAAACTAGTTGACAAATGTACATGTATAATGGTAAAGTGGTTTTAAACAAAATATGCTATTATTTAAAATATGTTTAACGTTGCAGGAACAGAGTACCGGAGCGGAAATGTTTAGTGCTCTATTAACAAGAGCGGTAGGACCGACGAATTCCATGAACTTGAACAGCGTTCCGGTTTGCTCCAGTTGAATTCGAGCACTGCGACAATCCAGCTATCATCCTTTGACAGAATTATGAGAATATTATACATCATGGGTGTACTCATAAACGGCCCAAATCCCATACAAGCCAGCCAACTACTCAGTATGAATATAATCTCACTGAAGGAGTTAAAACTATTAAACGGTTAGTAACTGAGTGGACAAATGTGTCTGGTTACTACCCAGGCATTGCGGGTTCAATCCTCTGCTATCCAAGTCCTCCATCATTGCATAAGCAACTTCGACTTTCTTTAAAAATAAATCCGAAACTAACCTCAAGCGACGCGTGCAGCTGTTAATATCGATAACTATAGGAAATGTAAAGATAATGAAGGAACACCAATCAATCTATAATGTTAGTAGGGTCTTAACAGTAAGACGGCTCAGACACCTTGGAAGCTATGTCGAGGAATCAGGCGACATTACCAAAAGACAAAAGTAGTTTATGGTGAAACGTGGGGATATAGCCTTAGAAGCAGAAGCAAGCACTCCATAAAGGCACATAAGCACTGCCTAATCTGCCTTACTCGCATAAAAATAAGTATAATATTTGATTAAATAATATAAAATTATTGCAAAAAATAAATCTACACTTTCAAAATTTTCGAAAAATTAAGTTAATCGCACAGCCGTGAGCACACCAACGACCTTCCTACTATAACGTGTCAAAAGCAGTAACTAAATATACTCAAACGCCGCCAACGTTAGAGTAGATTATTCTATGTTCACTAGACTACACTAAATATTATGTCTGCAGTGAGCTGTTGCGCATTTGTGTTAGTATCTCTGTTAGCGTCTAAGGCAGTGCTTTCACAGAACAAATCCAATAGCAATCAGTTTTTGGTACCTATCTATATCATCAATTAGTCCTCTGTTTTTCCTACTGCCTACCCTGATCAAAAACTCTGTGCACGCCACTGCTTACGGAAGTATGCAGATCATCTCAGTGTCAGCAACAAATAATAATAATATACATATAATGTGCGATGTTCCCTTCTGCAAAAGAAAGTAATTTGCAATTTTTCTTTCTTGTCTGTTAATTAATTACTTTAATCAGAAATGCAGATTTCGTTAGCCTCCCGGCGAAGTTAAATGTGGAGGATATCCGCGTAACCAGCTTTAAATATTATTTAATGCTTTTTTGCGACATCAAAGAGGTTGCAAATAAGGTTGTACTGACTATCTACCCCCAGATATTAGCTGAGTACGCCGTATACTCTGTACATTGGGCATACTTTACAATACAGTCGATTGCCCGAGCGGGAAAACTTAATGCTATGCAATGAAAGGTATATTAAAACAAAATTGTGCTAATTTTAGAGCACTCAGGTTAGGAGGGGCCTACCCCTTATGAAATGCGCAAAAGATGAGGCAAAAGAGGACTCTCAACAAAAACCTCTCCATATTGATGGACGGTAAAATAAATCGTGCTATGCAATGTTTTCTTTTACCCTTTGTTTTGTATTTTTTTCCTACTCGGATAGAAGAGGGGATTTTTTCTTATCTGTTAATTTTTAAAATACACAAAAAATCTTACGATTTAATGGTGTTAATCCAAAGGTCGAGGGTTCAAACCCGGCGTGCGTCAATAACTTTTATTTAATTAATATGTGTCATAACACCTTTAATTCATATAAAAATAATAAAAAAACATATTTGCGGCAGGTTCCAGAGTGGTAGATACTTTAAGCATCGCCCTGGTGAAAAACCACCATTCAGAATCGAAACTTTGCTTGAAATGGCTTTAGCCGTGTTCGGTGACCAGATCTGAATAGCCAGATACTTCCCGACCTTCCTCTTCCAAATCTCCTTCCCCACTACCTTCAGCCTTACAAAATACCCTATTTGGGGATGCCATAGTCTCACTGGCTCTAGACGGTCGGGAACAGTTGAGACTCTTGTGTGGTATTCATATAAAAATATACTCGAATATATATTTTTTTTGCATATTGATTTTGAACCCCTAAATCATTGAGCCAAGGAGGTCACCAACTTGCTACGGAGGTCGTCAAAATGTTATACACACAACAGTTATTTAGCCTTTACAAAATATCAAACCTTAAACCAATAATAAGCATAAGAGTACTAATTCATTATATATACTAGCGTTGGGAAAAACTTCAATGTTTTGTGAATGCTTCACGAATTGTTAGTTCTTTAAAATGAACCCTTCGAAGTGAACCCTTCAATTGAAGTCGAACTCGCGAAAAAATAAGATTTGAGAGAAGAAGGATTGATCCGCCTGTTTAGCGTTGGGAAAAACTTCAGAGTTTTGTGAACGCTTCAGGAACTGCTAGTTCTTTGAAATGAACCTGTCGCGGTGAACACTTCAATTGTAGTCGAACTCGTCAAAAGATAGTACTAGTCGGCAGAGATCCCAAATCGAAAAAGTGCTAGCAAATCAACAAAAATTCCTCTCCGAAAAAAAGCACTAGTCGGTAGAGAGATTTGAAATCGAAAAGTACTAGCAAATCGACAAAAAATCCTCCCTCAAAAAAAGTGCTAGCAAATCAACAAAATTTACCCTCCGAAAAAAAAGCACTAGTCGGTAGAGATTTGAAATCGAAAAGTACTAGCAAATCAACAAAAAATGCTCCCCCAAAAAGTGCTAGCAAATCGACAGCATTTACCCTCCGAAAAAAAAGCACTAGTCGGTAGAGATTTGAAATCGAAAAGTACTAGCAAATCGACAAAAAATCCTCCCCCAAAAAGTGCTAGCAAATCAACAAAATTTACTAAAAACGGAATTGCAGGTCGGAATCGCCTTCAAATCGGTGCTGCTTCAAAAGTACTTCTTTCAATGGAATGAAGTTAATGAAATGAATGAAGGCTAAAATGAACTACCACCTTCAATTGAAGTGTTGGTTCAGTGAAATGAAGTTCATGAAATGAATGGAAGCTAAATTGAACTGCCACCTTCAATTGAAGTATTTGTTCAATGAAATGAAGTTATTAAAATGAATGAACGCTAAAATGAACTAACGACTTCAATTGAAGTATTTGTTCAATGAACAATGAATGAAGTACGAACTGTTGCCAAAAGAAGTAGTTCTTTGAAGCAGTTCTTTCAAAGCGGTCACAACGCTAATATATACATACTCAGTATCAGTGAAACAGTATGCTTTGTAGCATTTTATTATAAGCAATAATATATAATTTGTCTGCAGATTTTCTATAGGTATTGAGAAAAATATACTAGGTTTTTAGTGAATACACTTTTTTAACTGTAATTCTCTAAATTCTATGAAAAATATACTAAAATGTGCAGTTTGAAAACAAGCAAAGGTATTTATGAACGTTTTACCTAAAATTTCAAAATGCATTTCATAAAGAATTCAAAAGATTACTGTTTAAGAATTTTATTCACTGGAAATCTTAGACATTTTTCCCACTACCCATATATAATTAACAGTAAATTAATTTGTAGGTTTTCTTGAACTAGAATGCCAAAAAGGGTGTATTTTTGAGTGCAGACCCCAAAAGATTTGCTTCAGGAATCTATCAACCCATAAAGTTGACACGAGAGAATAATACAACCCTTTTCAGCTAACTGATTAAATTATGATAAATTATTACCGCACCATTGAAATCGCACGATCAAAGGCGAACTAGTTCTGAGTCAATCGTAATATCTACTCGTATTTGTCTGCGGAGATATCAATCAACGAGACCATTCTAGATACAAAACACCCTCTCACTGTTCTGTGCCGTGTGGTGGGGACCGTAATACCAAACCGTTTTAGAGGTAATGCCCAATCTAAACGGGTGGTATTCTGCCCAGAATAGCAATCTGTCAAAATAATGGGATGCTGTATCTCGATTCTCGGTATTATAAAATAATTTCCGCTTTCTTTTATGCGCTTTATCGACGACAAGATAGTCATATATCTACGGAATTCAGAAAATTAATTACAATTTTTATATTTAAAAAACGGTTCTAGTTTATTTCTCTATTTCATCGAAATAAATAAAATAAAAAAACACTTTTTTCTTAATTTTCCAATTTGCCTGACTAACTTCCGGGAAAAAAATATTGAGTTCTGAAATATGGGAAATTATTTTTTGATAGAAGAAAATGAACTTTGGGTGCTTATACATCTCAAAAAATATAATTTAAATGTTCCTATGGTCAAATATCTTCAAATATTCATTTATAACAATTTTCCTGTGTTTTTTTTTAATATGTGACCACGCAGTAATAAAAGTTTTAAAAAAACGTTCACCACTCTCGCATCATCTTTTTTTGCAATCCTATCGCATGTGGGATACAATATGACCAAACCGCTCTCAGGAATTTTCACATAATGGCCTGATGGAGCTTATTAAAACTTTAGCTCTTTAAATTTCATCCTTCGGGGGGCAATAAAAGCTTCAAATTATGTTTCTGAAGCCTTCATACAACTGTCGTCAGATGTTACGAAATGCCTTTAAAGCCCAGTCACCTTGAATTTGAAAAAAAACTGTTTTGATAAAAATACAACTAGTTAAATTTATTTCCTTCTTATAGTATATTTTACCCTAAATACATGACATTTATTTTACATGTACGAGTATATACGGCACAACACGAGCCATTGACATACAAGTAAGTAATGAAGAAGCACAAATTCGATAACTCTTATTATGTATGACCAAAAAAGTTGTTGTTTACCAATAGAACTGAGGCCCTACTAGCACGAAACATCGATATAGATTTTATTGACAATGTCGGTAATTTGGTAACGGTTCCGACTGCAGATCGACGGCCTCCTTCGTCGAGGGGTTAGACGTTCGACTACGAATCTAAAGGTCGCGGGTTCAAACCTGGCTTGGGCAAATCAATTTTATTTAATTAATATCTCTCATAACACATTTAATTAATATAAAATATTATAAGTACATTTGCGGCACGTTCCAGAGTGGTAGATACTCCGAGTATCGCCCTGGTGAAAGAACACCATTTAGAATCGAAACGTTGCTTGATGTAGCCTTAGCCGTGTTTGGTGACCAGACCTGAATAGCCAGGTAGTTCCTAACCTTTCTCTTCCCCATCTCCATCTCCTCCCTACTACCTTCAGTCTCAAAAAATACCCCGATTGGCGATGCCATAGCCTCACTGGCTCCAGACGATTGATTGGGAGCAGTTGGGACTTTTGTGCGCATTTACTATAAAACGAACTAACGACAGTTTACGTCGACTAAATCAAGCATGTTTAGTCGTCGAGAGTTGCCGTTTGTTCGTTGGCGATCTGCAGTCCGGCTCGGGAACGATTCCAAATTACCGACATTGTCAATAAACTCTATAGATGTTTCGTGCTAAGGCCCCTTAAAAGGTTCTAGTAAAGAGGACCAATAAATTAATCGAAGTGTTTTTCAAAGAAAAACAGTTTTTGAGATCAAGATTCTAGCTAGCATTTCAGCTCACAGATGAGGCTGTGTAGATGTTGTATGATACCCATTACCGTGGTTATTATGGTAATACTGCTATGTAGATTCTGTATCAAATGCTGACCTCTATTCCGCAGTAAACACTGCGGGGGCAGGAGAGGAATGGCAATGAATCACCTCACAAGTTCAAGGTTCCATTACGTGACGGGGTCCATATAAGTGGAATTCGATATTCACAGATGTAGGTAGGTAAACGTTATAATGAAATATATAAATTGTGTTCACATTAGCGTCGAACTGTGTATTTACGCTGTACAATAAAAGTACGTCTATAAAATCAATTCGATCTTTACAGTTAGAAAATAACTCACGTATATAATTAATGATTGCATTACTTCACAAAATTGCTAGCTTAATCGTCGTATAGGACACTAAGTGGCAGCTAGCTTGTAGCAAAAAGCGCATCGCGTTCAGTGTGATTGGTCAAGCGTCAACTCAACCGACAATAACTCTCGACGTAGAATATTTTACTATCTTGCGATTGTGGCTTTCCACACGAATAACATGGCAGAAGAGCCTTTTAATAAAGTTAATGACATTTTACAAAAAAACGGAGTAAATAAATCAAGTAGCATTTATTATTAGTTTTCATTTGAGCTATTTAGAAATAAAAAAATTGTAAGGCCAGTAGTCGACAAACTCCTAATCTAACAATCTTTTTTGGGATAATTGTTATAAGCGAAGGTAGCGATATTCCAATGAAATCGCCCAGGAAATCCGGTCATATTAATATCACTTGCATTTCGAATGCCAAGAAAGTAATTAATTTTTATTTCTATGTATTTTACTAAATACTTACGTACCCATCGTAGCACCGTGAGAAATAAAAACAACACTTCTCGTTGCAATCAATAAGAAAACATGTTATTATTTTACTCGTAGTAAAAAAATTGTGACGCAAAAGCAAATATTTATTATTTGTAACTTCGGATTGCGAGTGTTTTACAAAACGAGCGAAACGTTTTGAAAAGCAAAATTATGGATGGAACGAATGAAAATATGTGCCGATCGGTCCGATTTCTATTGGCATTTTAATGTCAGTTGTAATTGAACATAAGAATTCAGAAGGATCTTGGTTATTCAGTTTGTACCTTCGTAGTTAGAATACGATTGACACTTTTCTATATGACAATATGCTGACTACAAATTATATATATAATTTTTTTTTTATTGTATACGCCATAGTGGGCTTTTACATATAAAGGTAGGTACGTTGAACAGTGAAAAAAATTAACATTATTTGTTCAAACGAAAGAAGAGTTGTAAAATAGTAAAAAATACAGTTTGATTACATTAAATTGATATTGATTGAAGATATATGATATTAAAGCCTTCTTGCATCTACATTTCGTGCACTTGAATACATCAGCCACCTCTGCTTACGTATTGCCAACTACGCGCAATCTAGGTACAAGTGAGTATCTGAAAGACTCAGTCCTGGTATTATTGTTAAAACTAAATAAATTTTGGATCGAGTACTTCTCGTAGGTATATAGAAGGAAATAAGTTTCAGTAAATCAGAGCTATCTATAATTCCATTGAAAATTTTGAATTTTACGGTAGCCGATGAAGAATATTGACAAAGCTTCTAGAAGAAAGCCAAATATTTTTTAAATTGTGACTTATATTTTTCAGCTCATATATGTTGTGGTTGACAGCAAATGATACTCTTCACAGATTTTTGTTGTTGTTAGGAAATTGATGTACATGCAAGAAATGAATTGTATTATTTTTTTTAAATGCAGCTCATATATGTTGTGGTTGACAGCAAATGATACTCTTCACAGATTTTTTTTGTTGTTAGGAAAGTGATGTACATACAAGAAATGAATTTCATTATTTTTTTTTTAAATACGAAGCCTTAATAACGCGTCGTCCAGAGCGGTTTACTCAAACTGCGCCTGCATTGAGCTTGGTATGGTAATACCTTAGATGAATTAAATAATGTAGATACGTTACGCGTAGTCAACGCGTGTGAATACACTAAACCGAGTCTGAGAGACCTACCTGAGATTTACTGCGTTTAGTATCACACAAAAATTCGTTCGACAGACAAGCTGTCACCAGCTGCCACAAACGCATCGCTGTGAGCTCTTTTCTGAGATAAAATGCCGTTCTGTGCTTTTGACCATTGTAAAATTCATTCATGAGCAAAAAAATCTCATGGAGTTTCTTTTCATGCGTAAGTACACACAAATCTCTTATTATTTCAATAAATACAATTTTTCACGTGGTTTTTAGCTATATTGCGATATAGCTATTTCATCCAAATACACACACATATTATGTTTGGTATGGCTATCCTTTTCATAAGAGTTATGAGTTTTGAAACTGAAACTAGAGCGTTCCACATGTATCGTTCGATTTGTATGAATATGACGTGTCTTATATTTTATGTCTATGGGTAATATGTACGAGCACTTTTGGGAACAATAAAGAGGGGAGGAGTAGAATACGTAATACCTTGATTTTTCGTTATTTTAATCTAAATGTATTTATCCTGCTAAGACGGTACAAAATTATATTTATTTATAATTTATATAAACTAAAGTTAATGAATTACATTAATCTTTGTGAGTGACTCAGTGTGTCATTTCTCGAGTGTAGGTGTGGCGCTTGATTGAAGATGTTTTGATAAATTAATATTATACCGCTGTTTTAATTTGCATACATACCTGATTCATTTAATTCATTCGTTCACCTCATTTTATAGACGTGGGCGGCGATGGAATACAATAATCATGTACCAAGAAGTAATCAGTACATATAAAATAAAACGAGTACATTTCTAAACTGTTCAAATAACAAGATTTTTAAAAAATTGTGTCAGAGAACTAAGTGTGTTTTGGGCGTGTTTGTGTGCCCGAAGAAAGCTTTTTTTTTATTTAATTCTGTTGAAATTGAACAAAAAATTACCTACCGAAATTCTTTTTGAGCACATAAATTACTTCATTGGCCTGTGTAGGACCTAGGAGTCGAAAGGTTGTTTGTATTTTTTTTTCAAATCGCTATAGATCGCACTTCTAGAGATTGCTTGTTCAGTGGTTTAACTATTCATCCCTTATTAGCCGCTTTCAATGTATAAATAAAGAACGTTTATACTTTAAAAACGAGAGAATAAATTGCTTCAGTGGAACTAGTACTATGCAAATTATTTTCATAATTTTTTTTTATTGAATATCGCACAAGAGTTCCAAATGTTCCCAACCGTCTGGAGCCAGTAGCACTATGGCATCCCCAATTGGGGTATGTTGTGAGGCTGAAAGTAGCGGGGGAGGGAAAAGAGATAGGAAAGAGGAAGGTTAGGAAGTACCTGGATATTTATATCTGGTCGTCAAACACGGCTTCAACCTTTTAAAGCAACATTTCAATTCTGAATGGTGATTCACCAGGGCGATACTTCGAGTATCTACCACTCCGGGTACCACTATTTGATTTAATCCAAATGTCTAATATTTAATACGAATCTTAACCATGATTACAGACAAACATCGCATTATGTAGCAATATGCATGCATTAGTTTCGCAATGCCTCAATCAATCAAATACACAGGCAGCCAATCAATCAATGAAAGTCATTACTTAGCGGTCTTGTTATTTCACAAAGAAATCAATCAGGCACACTGATGCGACACGTCTCGTATGTTACCCCTCGTGATTATATAGGTATTCCTATTTTTCTATTACTTATGTTCGATTATAAAAGAATCAATCAATATTGACACCCTGTATTAGAACAATACATGATAATGAAGATTTCGGTGAATTTTTTAAAAATGTATTCAAGGTAAATTTTATTTATTCGAGATGAATTATGGCAAAAGATTCGGAAAAGTATAATAAATTCTCCTACAACTTTTCACTCCAACTGCTTTAAATGTATTCAAATTCAAACCGTGCTATGAGAAATATGAGTTTTAATTTAGTTTCTGACAAGCAGAGGCGTGCACTCCATAAAGGCACATAAGCACTCCCTACCCTGCCGTACTCATACAAAAATATGTATTATATAATATTGAATTAAATAATATGAAATTATTGCAAAAAATAAATCTAAAATTTCAAAAATACGTAAGTTCAGATAATCGCACCGCCGCGAGCGCCCCACCGATATCCTACTACTACGTGTCAGTTCTCTGCCAGTTCCATTTCTCGCAGCCATACATCAGGGTTGTTATAAGCACTACATTGTGGACTGCTAGCTTCGCTTCTTTGAATTTTTATTTTATTTGCGCCAACCGCGTTCAGTTCTCTATAGTTTCCTGCATTCATCCTTCTTTCAATATTCTTATCAACCTTTCTGTCTCTCGTAAACATATTTCCCAAATATACAAACTCATCCGCTTGCTCCAAGTATTCATCATTCGCAACTATATTGCACGCTCTTCGACATCATTATGAGAATATTATTCAATCCTAAAATCACACCACGCTAGTGCTCTCCCATGGTAAAACGTGGTGAAATAATACTAAAAAGGCAGATAGAAAACAATGTTTAACGACAAAAATAACAATAAAAGAGTTATTGAAGTTGCACAACAGTTAGGTCGATTCAAATAAGACAAGTCTCTTTTAGTACCCAATCTCTTTATCCCACGGTCACGACTACCCGTCCTTCTAATAATACGTGGAAACAATATTTAAATGTGTGTCTTGTTGGTAAACAGAACAATAAAATTCTACAAAGCCTTCAGATTTATACGAAATCGATGAAAATTATGTCTTTCCTCACTTTTATGTTGTTATTTAATGTTTGAAATTCAACTCTGACGGCTTTACACAGCTGAAGTTAGCAGTGAATTATAGCACCCTAAGAACGAGCTCGTTTTACGAGATATTAATATTTTATGTTTTTAAATTAGCATCATAACCTAGTTTGAAAGAAATTTTATGCAAAAAAAAAGTAGTGGGATACGAACACATTTAAATATTGTTTATTGTTAAAATTTAAATTACTTTGTGAATGTTTTTTAGCTTTTTAAATACTAATATGAAAAAGTTGTATCACTCAAAAGACGTTTTTGTAAATAATGTTAGACTTATTTATTTTTTTCAAAAAATTGTTACAACGCATTGTTGAAACTTTGATAGTTATTGGATAAAATCTACTAGTGTACTTGCTTTTTAACAAACATATAAATAAGTAAATACCTTAAGCAGGTATATGACTAAGAAGTGTGCAACAACATTTTATGCAGCTACAAAGCGCAAAAATAAAACCCATTTAAAAACTCTTACATAATACATACGATTGCTGTGATATTACCATTACGAGCATCCCTTCTTTCCCCAACCAACTAGCCATGTGTATGTTTTTTTAATTCAATAGAATTATCTTAAATTCACGTGTTCATCTCACTTACAAATGCTACTTTATCAAGCAACTGGTCGGTAGACCAGTTCCTAAAATGTAGGCTTAATTGAATGAATATATTATTAGTTTTGCTACGTATAAAAGCATACATACTACGCAAACACGGTTCCGAAATATTACTTTTCCCATAGCTCTATTCGCCCCAGCCCTGTTTCCTCCCAAGGTACACATTGGAGTAGAATTTGAATTTGCAACGCGACCAAGTTCATTGTAGAATTAACATAATTTACTGGATTACGCTAACCGCGGTGCAAGGAAATAGGTGGCAACTCAGATGTGCACAACACACGAACGGAGTTTCCCATTTTCTCCGTTCTAGCGTGATATCCATGAACTTCCATGAACACAATTAATTTACATTTGTAACTAAAGCCTTAGCATTCAAAAATGGCGCTAAATGTCACTTTTGTACCACTCTAATACAATCAATACTACAAATGGTTTATCTATTAATTCTACATGGGTGGTTGGGAACATGTCTAAGGTTTCGATCTAATTTTTGATATTATTTCATTAATTAATATAAAAAGCGTAATGCTTTTAAGTTAATTCTAATTTTAAATAAATACAATTCTTTTGCTGTCTTTGGATAAGGAACAAAGATATTATTTTGACCAGTTAGTAGCCTAGTTAATAAATGCGTCGGGTATCCACCCAGGCGTCGTGGGTTCAATTCCTAGTCCAAAATGCAACAAAAATTTTAGTAGTATCCGAAACTTTTATCAACTGTTGTATAGTATTTTAACTCTCTTTTCCAACGTAGCAGACAAAAAACTAATAATACGTACCGCAGTTTTAGTACCATTCCATTGAAAACGCAGCATTCGGAATAGTGATTTATTGGTGTTGTTCCGGTGCCATACATCAGCGGATGATGGTAAAGTGTGCCGCAAACAATAGAATGGATAAGCCAACTTTCACCGATGTAACGGTCATTGTCATTCATTCCTACAGCAACCTGACAATACAATAACATTGGAGTATCAATCATAATCACTGCACTGCAATTAAAAGTGCCTCCGTAACGGGCATTCCAGCGGTACGCGTTGGGTTGCAGTTCGATTCAGACCATACCCGGAATCAAATGACGCCTGGAGCAAATTGAATGTTGGCTGTCTTTTGAAATCCAAAAAAATTAGGGCTTGACAACAAATTTCATAATGGGCTTTCTGAATTCGTAGGGATACAGGGATTTGATTAAAATTCAAATCTTTAAAGGTGATTCGTCACCTTAACCGAAACAAATTTGGGGCAACACATCAAAATGGCCAAGCAGATTGGTGCGTGTGATAATCACACACTTATACCAAAATACCTAGATATTTGTTTGCTTGTTTTTATATTTTTATTTAGATGCAAATATTTTTTTTTCAAACATCTAGTATTTTTTTTATAGATTTCACTATAGTAGTACGAAGTAAATATATAAGTAGATATAAATTAAAATCTTAGTATGCATAAAAAATCGTAGATTTTTTCTTCATATATTTAGCACCTACGAAAAGTGCCAAGATTTGAGACTTCTTTTAGGGTTTTGGAATGCTATTAAAAAGATTTTCACCTTTATAAACATGTTAACAGGCAAAAAAAAGCTGTTTTTGTGATAATCGATTGTATGCCCTAGTAGGAGCCAACCGCTCTACCAACTAACCGATCTATAATAAACACAAACACAACTTGTACAACCTTAAATACAAAAAAATTCAACTCGTGTAAAATTTGGTAAATCCTAGTTACTCGCTTTTGCCTGTTCAAAGCCGATTAATTTAAAGTATTTAATAAATATTTTAATCTAGACAAAGCCCTAAGCCACAGCCGTCGTCTACACGCCCTTAAAATCGTAAAAACCCTATTAATTTTTTAAATTAATTTACCCGCAAATCCCGTGTAATATTTAGCCATCCTACGCATGAATCTCGTCAGGCTTCATAATCATTTTAATCTAGTTAGCGCGGTAATTCCGTGAAAAATAAATAAATCCTAGGTGTGTTCTTTGAATTCAAAATTCAGCGCCAATCCGAGGGGGGCGTAATAATTTAATCAAAATTCCAGCGAGGTTTTTCTTTTTCAATTTGATCCGACCTCCTCTGACACTTCCTTGGACCCTGGTACCTCAGTGGCTAATACAATCTTTTTCAAAGACTCGTAAGTCTAGACACGTTCTCCATAAAAAAATATTTGTGCTGGACCTCGCGACTCCATCTTTCCATCCCTCATTGGACTGACGTACAAAGGATAAAGTATTGCCCAGTGGCCGGGAGGGTGATGGCTTTTTTCTACGTCGAAAACAAGTATTTCTGTTTTCCGAAAAGAAATCAGAAAACGAGTAGAATTGAACGAGACAGAGTCTAAATCTAGCAGAAATGTCATTTTATATCAAATTGATACTTGCTACCCGTTTATACACTCGGCGATTTCTTATTTTTTTAGGAACACAAATAAAATATTTACAGAAAGTTTAGAAGTATTATCTTAAAATAAGGTGCGTGTAAATATCTCTTAATGTGATCACAACATAAATTATATTATAATTTGAAAAGTAAAAAACAGAAGCGCTGCGCTACGCAAAACACTGTGCCTAGGTAACTTTTTAACACCTGATGAAAACAACAATAATTATAAGATGATGGCGAAACAAATAAAATGTAATTATTTAAGACAATTTTGCAGAAAAATGAAATAAAATAAATTTAATTTTTTAAAGTGAATCAACTTTATATTTATCTTTAAGGTTTCTGGTGAATAATTTTTTTTAGCCGCAATTTTTAAATTCAATGAAAAACATACTAAAATGTCAGTAAGTGGAGCAGTTTTAAAACATGTAAAGGCATTTTCAAACGTTTTACCTAAAGTTCCAGTCTGCATTTCATAAAGAATTTAATAGATTATTTCTTAAAAATTGTATTTATTGGAAACCTTTGGCATTTTCTGAACTACCTGTAAAAAAATAGCAGATAAATCATTTGTAATTTTGTTTGTACCAGAAAGCCAAAAAGTGCGTATAGTTATATGCCGACCCTTAAATAAATAAATAATCGCTAAATAAAATATGCGAATGTAATTTGAAAAATTGAATCATTATATAAATGTAATTTAGAGTTATAAAATAGTAAAAAAAAATATTATTTCTGGAACTCTAAGCCACAGAAGCCCATAAACATTTTAAACTCGAGCCAATTCTATGAGGTTTCTCGTATTTATAAATCTGATAAATATGTAAATCTGTCGTTTGTTTTCCTTGATAAATTCAATTGAATTTGCATGAAAAAGGATCACTTTGGTTGAAAATATAGCTGGCAATAGAATTAGGTGGGCAAATAAATAAAAAATAAGTGTATTTTTTAGAAAAAGAAAAACAAAAGTACGAATATTTTTTATCGTTTCTTTTTCTTCAAATGACTTTTCCAAACTCCTCCTTTATATTAATAAGTTGGGGTAAGATTGGCATTTTGTAAATGTTGAATAAGTAAATATTAACAGTCTGTACAAAAACTTAATACCCAATTTTGCATCTAATAATTTTTAATTATATTAGACCGTTGAGAAAATTTTCTTTGAAACATGATAAAATTATTAACCTTTAGATAGAAGTCATATATTTTTATTAAATTATAAATAGGTACAAAAGTTTTTCATATCTTGCTACATAGCAATCCCTTTGATTTATAAAAAAAACTCACCTTGGGACAAGAAAAATTTACATTACATCAGTTACTATAATACAATATGTACATATTTTTTACAGAGAATTCAAACTTATACATAAAATACAGTTTAAAAGGGAGGTAATTAGTATGGAGAAGAGAAAATATAAACTAAATTATAAATAGAAAGAAAGAAAACACTAAAGAAGTTAGTTAAAATTCTTTTCCTCTCTTTTTTCCATTTCTTTTTGTTTTTTTTTCTTTAAATATATTAAATTATGATGTGATTGAAATAAAAATGTAATAAATATGTACTTTTGTAAAATATAATCAAATTGACTGTTAATTATATAACCTGTTGACAAACTGCTATTATAGCAGCTTTACGGGACTTTTATATATATATGTAACTTTTTAAATATATATTTTTAAAGACAATAATAAGCACAAACCCAAAGCAGGAATTCACAAAAAAGGTAGAAAAAGTAAATATGCATGTGTATATAAGACAATTAAAAACCAGAACACCAATAACGAAATGATGATCATGTTTTGTTACAAATTAGTCGAGAAGAAGAAAAGGAAGTACTCGTAAGTGTTTAATTATACACACATATACAATATGTGTCAGATATACAATTAATTTTTATAGCTAGTTACACAAAGTTTTATTTTCAAGTAGAGAAATCAATTCTCGTGTTTGAGTTCGGTCGTGGTTGAGTTACTTCAATCGACTTCTTTTGGAGTACTCATCTTTGCGTGTACTCCTTTTTGTAGGCGAATACGAAATGAATCTGATGATTTTGTCGTTTTACAGTACGCTGGAAAGGCAAGAGGGTTGAAGCGCCATTAAAAAACCAAAAACCTCACCAAAACTGCATTTTTAACTAATTTGCGACCAAAGTGTCGCTTAAACCCCTTTGCCTTTCCACCGAGAGTTTCTATCACTCTAGCGAGTGCGGAAAATATACCATATACAGACACTTTAGTCAAAAGTGAGTTAATTATGCAGTTTTGATCTTTTTTTTTCTGCATCGAATGCTCTGACTCTCGTTTGATTCTAAAGACTTTTGTGGACCTTCAGCCATCTAAAAAGTATTTACCATTTAGGAGAAGGCTTGACTCGAGCGACACAAGTTTGAGACTTGTGTAGCTTTTTGTCCATCTAAGTAACTCCGTGAGAGCATTGAGTTACCTGAGTTAACTTTTTTTTCAAATTCAACCAGGTGCTGAAGACTTATGAACGTGTAAACCTTTCAAAATGGCGCTTCAGCCCTATTGTCTTTCCGGTGACGATATGTACCCGTTATTGCCTAGATTGAACAGATTTTTAAAAGATTTGAACATGATTTTTAAATTTCAGCTATCAAACACTATTTTTAAACTAGACAGCTGTTTCGATGGCGTCAAAATCAATTAGGCACCCTTCAAAACTCCTTCAAAAGGCGAAACAGCCATATTTAATTGAAACAGAAACATAACATTGCGGTTAAATGACAAAGTTCGTTGAAACAGTAGATAAAGTCTAGTGGTTCTAAGTTAAAACCAATGGTTTTATCTACTTCTAACACCATATAAAGTCAGGCTGCCCCTAATGATTAATATACTTAAACATCACTACTGAAAAACGTTTGCGGAAAAGTATATAATATCCGTTGAAATCATGGCTACTGGTAATTAAATTCAGTAAATAGTAAACAGTGGCAGCTTGTTTGTTTGCACGCTATCGCTGTATAGTTTTTAGTGCAGATCTCATCTGCTAAAACTTTCCTTGAAAAAATTCAATACACTTTCAAATCTTCGGACGCATTCGTTAGTGGAATTCTTGCACAAGATGCGGCCGGGACTTTCATTTTGTTAAATTGCCCGTAGACCGCATGGCGCGTTCAGACACACCACACAGTTCCTACTCGGTAAACTTCATTTTATACGGACCAGAACGTTGCTGAGAATCTCTTGATTCCAACAGAAATTGTCAAACGATTTCAGAAAATAAAACCCTCCTGGAGTCTATCTTGTAATATATATTTTTTACATTAACTCCAGACAAGAGGCCCTGAGGGAAATAATTTCTCTCAGGGCCTACGTCATCTTTGGGGATGCTGTGTGGAGGGTCTTTTTAGGAGAGAGGAAGGAGTTTATCTGGGTCTTGAAGAGACTCGTGTTGTAGGAGGGAAGAAATACAGAGGCCGACAGATCGTTCCACAGCCGAGCTGTTGAGCACGAGTCGTAGAAGCGACCCATTATCATGTATCGAATGTCAATCGTGTACAAATATTGGGCGCGCGTTTAGAGAGCTTCTCGACTGTGCACCGGTGTCGAGAGGATCAATGACGCAAGTTTCTCGGAGCATCTTCCGTTGGAATACCAGTAGAACAAGAACAGCATTCCCACCTGACATCTGTGCTCCAAAAATTGCAATTCGTTTGTTGAGATTGGAGAATCTATCAAATGGACCGCCCGTTTCTGCACAGAGTAAAGGGTTTTTTTTCAGGTTTTAGGGGCTCTTGACCAGAGGGGGTTGCCTTCATCTTAGATAGATTAAGGAAAAATACATTATTTAACTTTTACATTTAATAAAAAATTGTATATAGTTAAAAAAAGTAGAACATTATTTCTATTGAAACTGTTGGTTCGTGGTGGAATTCCATTTGAATGATTTTAATAATACCACATTTTTAACTTTATTCCACTATTGATTATTCAAGACCTGACCGGTTTCACCTTATGACGGTCATCTTCAGACAGGTACAATTTTAAGTAAATCTATGGCATATATACTATTAGTTTCCGGAATAAACGCTTATTGAGTCTCATAGTGAACATCCGTGACTTGGGGGTTTTGTTTTATTGCTGACATAGGCGGCTTTACAATAACATTAAAAAATACATCCGGGTAGTTTTATTACCTTCTGAGAGACGGGTAACATGGGATGCACTAGATATGTTTGTGGTTTTTTTTTAAATTTATATGATATCTATAGTTGTCAGCTTTATTTTTAACAGTTGGCTATTTTTGAATTTATTCTTTGATTTTCCCGTCACTGTTTGGTTAGTGTATTTTATAGAAGGTATATTTACATTGGCGGTTTGGTAAAGCAAAACATCTCAAACCCGTTCTTCCGAGACAGACGAGCAAGGGGAGGAAATAATGAAATAATTTTAGCGATTGCTTATGTGTGTGTTTTTTTTTTCATTTAAAATCCGATTCGCAGTGGAAAATGAAGACGTTAGAATTCGAATGGCATATTTTTCGTAATCATTGGGATGCGTAGGAAAAGCATATCTTCTTTTTTTAATTAAAATTTTTAAATCGTAGCATCGATGATATTTTTAATTATCTTTTTCAATAAAAGCCTGGTTCCGTTTATAAGTCTTTTTGAATTTATTTTTCGGGAAGAATGATAGACAAGCCAATTTGGCAATTGTAACATTGCAAATCATGCCGGGTTCTCGCTAGTAAAATATATTTTTTATAAAACTAAATAAGATCAGAAGGCATTCCATCATCTCTCATAGAAGAGATAATTTATTTTCTCATTTAAAAATATTTATAACGTGTGCACACTGTAAAATATTGTACAATCAGGGAGTATTGAACTCAAAGTAAATTCTGTACAATTGTACGCAGATCTCCACTTTATTTCAATATTTAATTGAGGCTTTCCACGAATATCAAACAATTTAAAACTAATTTGAAACCGTCAAGTGCCAGCCTGATCAAACAATCGGCAGAAGCGTAAACAAACAATAAATCAATAATCCAATATTTCAGTAACAATGAATAAATCAATTTCGCACGAACCGCGGGACAAGGAAACCCAATCGCCAGATAATTAGGTTCAGATTCGAGTTATTTATTCGCTTCTTAAAAAAGCAGGTGAATTTAAAAAATTGGCATTTTATAATCGTACGTGATTTCGATACCCGGTTTCACTCAAGCTTTGACACTATTTCCCCATTTTTTATCAGTGAAACGTTTAAAAACAATTAATTAAGGTCGTAATTAAACGTAAACGTAGCGGATTCAGTCATTTTATTCAAAATTGTAAACAATGTAGTTGATAACCCTGATCTCCTCAAGTTCCTTTGAGACAGCCACGTACTTTCCCCAACACCAACTTTTTTTTATAGGTGAAATTTAAAAACAATTACTTAATAGATTGACATCGTAACTAAACCATGTAAACGTAAATCCATGACCCATTTTTATTCAAAATAGATCAACAAACTGTAGTTGACTAATCTGATCTCCTGTCCTCCTTTCTTTATCCCATTCTCATCTTCCCTTCCACCTTCCTCTCCCCCCATTAACTTAGTTAAGTTACTAAATTAAAACAAAACTGTCACACTGTATTTATCATAACTAATTCAACCATCACGCCGTTTAAATTGGTATCTTTGACCCCACCGCCATATAAATAAAAATGGCATGACCCGACTGCCATTTACATTCATACATCGTCACCCTTCACTCTTCTGTTGTTCTTTCTTAGCCTGACCCGATTCTTATTTGATTTCCACCTTCCTCATGTCCATGTAACTTGGTTAAGTTACTAAATTAAAACTTCCATATCATTGTCGCATTTATATTCTTTCCCATAATGTATTTATCATCAGCAGAGGAAAATCAGCAGAGCAATGTATTTTCTTATTTTTTAACAATGAAATATATATTTCAAAATTTCACAACAATTTGAATATGCCAACTGAATACAATTGCGATCACTTAGAAATTCCAGACAAAGCTGTGTAAATTTCATAACGCTAGAGCTCACCGCTCGAGAGTTTTTTTTTTCCTACTTCACACAAAAATATTTTTAGAGTTGAGATATCGTGCTGAATGCATAACAATTTTTCCGGATGTTTTATAACAAAACAAAATAAAACGGCTCTTGTAAAAACAAGGTTTTGAGATAAAGCACTTGGGGCCTGACAAAAATACTTAATCTATAAATAGATTTAATGTCTGTCTTTATGTGTAACGAGACTCGCGCCAAGATACATTAAACATTATGCCTTTTAACGTTTCAATTTTAGATCCCGTAAAACCTCATTCAGACAAGGAGACTTTGGGAGCGATGCGATTGTCGCCACCCTGTTATTGTACAGAATCTGACGGGAGACCACCCGAAGTTCTAGTCGAAGGAAACACGTCGAAAGGCTCGGCCGTCCGACCGTGTTTTCCATGAGCCGCACTCATTTTCAAAACCTTTTCTACGTGTTTCCTTCAAATTAAACGTAGACCTGTAGACCCCTTACGCGTCAATTACTAAATAAATTAAAGTTCGCTACAGATGGTGCATGCAGCTGACGATTGTCTAATCAAACTTCGTCAATGATTGTTTTTTAATGAAACGTGTGGAGTGTTTACGTAGTCTATGGAATTACTGGCAAACTTTAGGGGTACAATCATTAAATCTTTTTCTTGACCGCTCTATACATTTCAAATTCTGAAAGGTGTTATCTCACGAAGGCGATAGTGAGATAATCTTCCATTCTGCCTCATATCGCCTCACACCGAGTGACGATATAGTTCCCCAAGCAGTTTTTGGTATAATTTAGCCGGGGAGCTTTCGTGGGGCGCTTAACATGTAAAAAAAAAAACACTTAAATTAACACTCCAAAAACGGGACCAGAAATTCAATTATAAACTATTTCTAATCTGTAACAATAATATCAAATGTTTTCAACGGATACACTCGGGATTTATTGTTATTTGTGTTTGAAAAAACTGAGCCTTACCATTCACATTCTTACCGTTCAAACAATTTCCAAAAATTCTAAATTATTTTTCAGCAATAAAATTAGCGGTAATGACCCGATTTTATTTTTCTGTGCCATGAATGAGCTACTTCCCGAGAGATTCCGTTAACATGTTCATAAGAATTAATTCAAATTTAAACCATAGATTTATATATTTACTCAACATTTTTGTTTATTACAAAATAATGTACATTGTCCTTCACGCTAGGAGTGCACCTGTGTTGTGAATGATATTTTTCAACGGCTTAAAGGACAGTGGAAGATGTTAAATAATATGAAATAAAAACAATTTAAAAATAAAAATATGAAAGTAAATTAGAGCCACTTCAACACAATACGACCGGTCGGTAGCTGAGTGGACAAACGCGTCGGATTCCCACCTGGGCGTCGTGAATTCCTCTGCTGGTGGATAAGTCCTTCATCATTGCACAAGCAACATCTTCCGCTTCTTATGATGGTAGTAGGAGTTTTTCAAATATTGTCAGGTAATTCGTAACCTGGGAATGTTTGTCTCACTTTTAAAAAAAATAATTTTCATGCAAATGAATAAGAAAAGAAAAAATATATCTATATAAAGTTATAAAAAGAAAGAAGAGTAGAAAAATATTTTGCTTTTCTAAACCTGCTACAACAAACTCTACTTTATACCCCTTCTGTCGTTCACCACATGACAACCGACCGGAACGGACGTATACTCTGTGACCAACGTCACGATGAATTTATAATTTATTTTAACGAAATTTAAGTTAAATTTTATGTTTTTTAACATTTTTTACTTTGCCTACCTGTTAATAAAAGGTTATGAAGAAAATGAATAGAGTCCGCCTTTTTTTTTAAACGCCCTCTAACTATTTATTTCCAAGGTATTATGTCCTCTTAAAAACATGCCTCGCCGAAAACGCAACAACGTCGAACAGTTCATCCCCTTCTGAATGAGGCTTAGCCGCCCTTATCCGCCGCGAGCAGCTCTGAGAAACGTCTCCGGGAGTTTCCCTTCAAAGCATCCCTTATAAATCGTCTAGCGGCCACGTACCCATAACTCCCCCTTACCTCCGTACCCAGCCGTAAACTGATATGTTTGTTTACAGCCCGACGCCAAAAGGCTGGAATTATTGTTGGTTTTATTCGTGGTTTCGCGTCGGTGCGCCTTTTTATTATTTCTCGTATAAGTTTAGTGTCATTTCGTACAGAAGATATTTTATACTCGGGAAACGTTAATGGGCAGCGAAAAAGTGGTTACCAGACTCGCTTAGTTCGGTCCAGAGAGTAATATATTTAGGGGCTTTCTGTACCGCAACGTTGTTTTAAATAGATTTTCTATATATCATGTAATAAATCTGAACAGTTCTAATAGCTCCTCTCCCCCTCCCACTTCCTTCTACCTTTCTAATTCCCCAAACCATAAGGATGGCATAGTCCTACTCGCTCTACGGAGGCCTCCTCTTCACGGCCTCCGTGATCCAGTGGTAAGACCGAACCCAGAGGTCGCGGGTTCAAACCCAGCGTGCCTAAAACATTTTTTATTCAATGAATATAACGTGTCAACACATTTAATCCATGTGAAATAATATATAGTATATTTTGGCCACGTTCAAGAGTGGTCAAATCTAAGTATCGCCCTGGTGAAAGACCACCATTCAGAATCGAAACATTTCTTGAAATAATTTTAGCCGTGTTTGGTGACTAGATCTGAATAGCCAGGTACTCTTCCCCATCTCCTTCCCCTCCTCACTACCTTTAGTCTAACAACATAGTCCAATTTGGGATGCCATAGTATTACTGGCTCTGGACGGTTGGGACTCTTTTGCGGTATTTACTGTAAAAAAAGAGTAGAACTATCGCTTGGTATTTAAAAAAGTTAGTGTACTCAAATGAAATAATTGTGTTGAACGTTATTATTTATTTTTTCAAATGCCGCTTAAAAAATGAGCAAAAAGTATAAGGTTATTTATTTGGAGACAACTCCGAAGAGTTTCGCTGTCTGAACTATATAGAGGAGGTCTGCACGTGAGGCGGGTTGAGGAATGGGATATAAGAAGAAAACTGCTCATGCGGATCTTGAAGAACCCCGGATTGAGTAAAGGGTAAAAGGGGAATTCTGGGAGCTTCTTACATGCGAGCCGTTTATACTCGAAAAAATAAAAATAATTTCAATATTTTGTGTTAAAAAATAGACATGAAGAGCTTACTTTAAAAAATACAGCTATTCCCAGTTGTCCAAAAAAATTGTTGAAATTTGAGAAAAGAATGCTTTCTGGTGTACAACATTCTAACCATAATCTGACTGTTTTAAAGAAATGGATAAAAAAGAGTACAACATTCCTTACACCTCAAAATGCATGAATGGCGAAGAAGATTAGAGACTGAATAGGGGAATGTTTTAGTATAGCCCTTTACAGTATTCCACTTCAACGCGTACTGATAGTAACAATTAAGCAGATTAGAATTACGGATTAATTGAAAACATAATTATTAATAATGCACACATCCCCTGTGTGCAAGTTATGAAACTAAATGAGGTCATGCAGGTAAGGGTACTTATTTAACTCGCAATTTCGCGGTGCGCAATTTCAACTCTTTGATGATTAATAATCATTAACAATACAAATTCTATTTTCAAAACTGCGGTTTCAGTACAGTGTCAAATTTTACACTGCCGCATATCGATAAGCGCCACTATGATTTTTTACAGTTACCACTTCAAATAATCGCCCCAGTTAACCACCAATTCACGGCCCGTTTCAGCATTTGATCAAATTGTGTTCAGGTGTCAAGCATAACAGCATAACCGTTATAAGTTATCACTAAGGCGCACTTACACTTTAGAGGTCGCGGGTTTAAACCCGACGTGCGCCAATAAATATATATTTAATAAATATGTGTCATAACTCACAACACATGTGATTCACATAAAAAAGTATATTATTTATTTGCGGCACGTCCCAGAGTGGTAGATACTCTAAGTATCGCCCTGGTGAAAGACCACCATTCAGAATTGAAACGTTGCTTAAAGCCGTGTTTGATAACCAGATCTGAATAGCCAGGTACTTCCCAACCTTGTTCTTCCCCATCTCCTCCCCCTCCCCACTACCTTCAACCTCGCAACATAGCCCAATTGGGGATGCCATAGTATCACTGGCTGTAGACGGTTGGGAGCAGTTGGGACTCTTGTGTGGTATTCACAAAACAACAAAAAAAGTCCTTAATTTTCTTCCAAACAAATGTGGAATAACGCCTTTCACCTAAACACAGCCGATATTCGAGAAGTAATTCCATTGAAATAATTTGATCAACAAATACGCCCTTGAAAGCAAATTTCATAAAAATTACACAATATAAATAAGCCAAGTATAATTTTCTATAATAAGCTATTCTCTTGCACCCAAAAAGTAAATACTCATATTTTGTAATTAACGTTTAAAAAAAAGTGATTTCCAATTCTGGAAAATAAATCCTAATTTGCTAATAACACAACCTTATAATTTTCTATAATAAGCTATTCTCTTGCACCCAAAAAGTAAATACTCATATTTTGTAATTAACGTTTTAAAAAAAGTGATTTCCAATTCTGGAAAATAAATCCTAATTTGCTAATAACACAACCTTCTGATTGATTTACCATAACTTTATAGAAATCATAGTTTATTACCCCTGACCCAGATGGTTTAAATATTATTGCTCAACCTAAAATTAAACCAGTCTGAAAATACCTGTAGTAGGGTGAAACCGGTTCGATCTGATTGGATTGTTTTTTGAACAAATACAAAGACCGTGAAATTATACAAATATATGTTTTTTTCTTATGGCAATCGATTAAGTGAGTGCAGGCTTTCACACGACTATAAACGCACGTGGAAATTTGAAAAGGGTTTAGCTGCAACTCATTTGAATATGAATTTTACTGTTGTTGTTTTTAAAAACATATATTAAATTTATATGTATCACAATGGCTCTTTTTTCATACTTTTAAATTCCGGGGTTACGAATAACCTGTAAATGTTTGAAAAATTCCTACTGCCATCATAATAAGCGGGAGATGTTGCTTGTGCAATGATGGAGGACTTAGCTAGCACAGGAATTGAACCCACAACGCCCGGATGGGAATCCAAAGCGTTTGTCCACTCAACTACTAGCCGTTCAAAGTAACACATAGTACATTTGCGGCACGTTCAGAGTGGTAGTAGATACGCTAAGTATCGCCCTGGTAAGAACATTCAGAAACAAAACGTTGCTTAAATTGACTTAAGCCGTGTTGGTGACCAGATCTGAATAGCCAAGTAATTCCGAACCTTCCTCTTTTACTTCTTCTTCCCCTGCCCACTACTTTCAGCCTCACAACATACCCCGATTGGGAACGCCACTGGTTCTAGACGGTCGGGAGCGGTTGGAACTCATGTGCGGTGTTTACTATTAATATTAATATATTATACACCACACAATGGTTGGTGTCGGTCAATTAGATGAACGTCACCACGGGTGATAGCTAGATAAAAAACCAAACTTAACTAAAAATAATTGGACGTGGGAAGTGATGTACTTATTTATGTAAAAATAATGAAAATATTTGAATAATTTGTATAGCGCCGTTTTTTGTGAAAAATCACCTAAAGGACGCTGTACAAATCTTAATTTCTAGTTAATATTAATTCCTAGTTTATATAAATATACAGCAACATACTTACCTGGCAGATCACTTCTGGCAGGATACAATCACTTTATCGTAATAACTTAAAATTTATCTGATTTAATTTTTTTTTTATATATATATACATTTTTGGGCAAGAATTTAAAATATTGTATGTATGCGTTTAATACACACGTTAATCGCGCAAGACAACTAATTGCTAGTTAGATGCTCTTATCTGGCAATTCACACAGCGTCTTGATAGCAGTTACGTTACGCATCGTAATTAAGAAGTATTTAATGTCGAAGAACTCAAAACACGATAGTGACAACTCTCTCTTCTGGCGGCTGGCCGCTGACATAACGTAGAACAGTCGTAGTGGAATGTACCGCGTACTTTTCAATCACAATCATCATAGTCTGCATCCGAAAATCTCGGCACCTTGCTTAGCACTGTCAATTGTTTTCATCCACCTTTTTTTAAATAGCTGGCCCAAGGGAATTAGGAGCGACCTTGAACTTTTCTTGGGCACTCATTGCATTAACTTTTTTGAAGCGTACAATTATAATACTTTGCCAATTGACGGCCTGCATGGTCGAGTGTTAAGACGTTTGACTACGAATCCAGAGGTTGCGGGTTCGAACCCGGCGTGCGCAAATAAATTTTATTTAATTAATACGTGTCATAACACATTTAATTGATACAAAATAAAATATAGTATGTTTGCGGCACGTTCCAGAGTGGTAGATACTCTTAGTATCGCCCTAGTGAAAGACCAACATTCAGAATTGAAACGTTGCTAGAAATGGCTTTAGCCGTGTTTGGTGACCAGATCTGAATAGCCAGGTACTTCCCAACCTTCCTCATCTCCTTCCTCTCCCCACTACCTTTGGCCTCACAACAAACCCCTTTTGGAGATGCCATAGTCTCACTGGCTCTAGACGGTTGGGAGCAGTTGAGACTCTTTGCGGTATTCACGTAAAAATAATTTTAAAAATTATACAGCGCCTTTTTTTAACTAACACCTCAAGGGCGCTTGAATTATAAAGTTACTTTTATGTTTTCTTATTTCTACCCTCTAACTCATACTACCATCATTATAAGCGAAAGATATTGCTTGTGCAATAATAGAGGGCTTAGCTGGCAGAGGGATTGAACCCACGACGCCCGGATGGGATTCCGACGCGTTTGTCCGCTCAGCTACTAACCGGTAATTATTAATTTGTCACTTTTTCGATCTCTTCGGGTCATACTTAGTGCCTGGCACGCTTCACTTCATCTAAATCTGCGTTACTTTCAATGAACATTTTTTGCATCGAGTTTTCATGTTTTGCACCCATACTTTTAGAATGAAATTTAGAAAAATTAGAATGACTCCGTCTTGCCGCCTTGTTGACCAAATAAAAACATCCGTTATTAGTTGGTTCGATTCCTATCTAATATAATTTGTAGTCAGCATATTGTCATGTTTTATCTACCTATTGTGTTCTTACATATAATATATGGAAAAGTGTAAATCATATATACTACAAAGATACAAACTGAATAACCAAGTTCCTTCTGAATTCCTATGTACAGTTACAGTTACAGCTGACATTAAAAGGCCACTAGAAATCGGGCCGATCGGCACATATAGTCATTCGTTCCATCCATAATTTCGCTTTAGAAATTCGCTAAGCCTCTTGGTCATGCAGATCACGAGAAACTTCCTTAGAAGCGACTCAGATTTATCTACTAGGTACATGACACATTCATAACATTCCAATTCAATAGAACAGTTAGTTGGGACAACCAAAAACCTCATCATAACAATGTTAATAAAAACCAGTGAATACGATTTAATTTTAATTTGATAATGCCTAGGAGTTATACATACATTCTTCTATTACCATGTACCATTTTCTTCAAAGAACGTTGGCATCATCATGCCATTCTGACAAACTTCATCTTTCCTCATGCCAATCGACACAACTCTTTCACACCTTAAACCCTTATCCGCTGCCAGATGCTCCTCAGCCTCCAAAATCTCCAATATCGTACACTCCTTCGACCTCCTCCTACTTTCATCACCAATTCGGGTATGTAGCACTTGTTGCTCTGAAGCACGTGTTCAAGGAATGCCAGTTTATTATTAAATTTCCAGGAGTTCCCTCTGTTTGTTGAGTTCCCTTTGAACTTGCTCGTTTGTGACCCATGGTGTTTATGGTATCATCATTAATCTCCCGTACAAAATTATTTCAAAAGCTTTGATCTTGGTCATTGAGTTGCTGTAGCTATAAATGATCAACTTCCATCAGGAAGAGAAAATTAAACACATCCTACCTACGTACTAAAACGTTATATGGGCTAAATGATGGATGCGCTTAAATTGCTAACGCTTTAGAGCAGTCGTTCCCAAAGCAAGTGAGAGTGATTTCTATCACAGAGGAGCCCCAAAAGGTTAGGTTAGGTTTAGGGCTGCATGGGGCGGTAGAAGCGGTGTGGATCGCCGATCACTCGTGGTACCACCGATTTGTTAACTAAGTGATCTTCTTTAGCAGTTCAGATGCATTGTTTTAGTAAATAATTATGTAACATTGAGGATCACTTGATACACCGTGTTAAAATGTGGATATCCGGAAAGAATGCAAGGTTGATGTAAGCGTAATGAATAGGATCAAGAAAGGGACGCTTAGATGGTTTGGGCATGTGGAGCGAATAAACGAAGAAAGAAGTGTGAAAAGAATACGATGCGAAAGTGAATGGAAGAAGTCGGGGATGCCCGAGGAAGACACGGCACGATAAAGTGAATCGAATACTTGAATCGGGCAATGTGAAGAGTCAGAATAACAGAAGAGTATGTATGAAACGATGTATGAATGTGAACGAAGCAAGGAGTGTGTGCCAAGAGAGTTGTATGGCGGTCCGTCCTCTCTGCCTACCCCTGCGGAGAAACGGCCTAATGGTTAATTAGTTAGTTAGACAGTTATTATTAAACATTGGATTATATGTTATGCATTAAAAATGCCAAAATTTGCACTAAAAATGCCGAAATATATGCCTAAAATATACAATCAAAACGTCAAAAATATGGATGTTTATTCGAAAAAGCCAAAGATTAATACAATTTGACGCATTTTTTTGCATGAATTTGGCAAAATTTAAAAGACACTTAAATGATATAAGTATTTGTCACTGATATAGCAAAGACTATATGGGTAATATTATTTTACATTTATTTGCTACCCACACATTTCAAATCTTTTTACTTTTTACCATTTCTACTATATTTATTTAATTTATATCTGGTTTATTATTATTTGTACACATGTTCTTCTTCTGTTAATTTAATGTGTTAAAGCCTATTAGGGCGTTAATAAATAAAACAATATATATTGAAGAACAACATGGCTAAAATGTGCATTAATGAAGAAAAACACTCAATATGCATTATGCATGTGCAAATATGCAAATGCATATAATCCAATGGATAGTTATTAGTATAGAAACAAATGACATCGTTGTGGGCATCAGCAATGCACAAAAAATTGCAATTAATATTTTCATCTTAATTCAGTATATGTTTTGTCCTGCATTTTGTGGTGAAATATTTAGGGTGAATTTAGGGTGAAATTATTTTTTATTTATTGTTGCCCTTACATAAAGACGTTGGAACTGTCGAAGGGATCGTTGCTATATATTTATATATTTTTAAATTAAGTACAACAAGTTTGGGAATGACAGTAAAATAAGATAAGCTGAAGCTACTAAACCTGTTTTTCTTATTAGAATATTACGAAGTGAGAAAACGAAGATAAATTAGTAAGTAAAGCCCTCCTCTTGTAATTACAGTTTATCATATGTACAAAGTGTGATTACATAGTTATGAATTATGCAGTCTAGACATCGCAGACAAAATAAATAATAGACTTAAAGAGGCACATTACCCTAGAAATAAATCGGACGGAGACTTAAAAATAAAAAAAATAAATCATTTGCACTTAAGTTCGGAAAAATGCAATAAACTTTTATTTGCACGTTTTTTTTCAGCTACAACTGAATGTTAAACGACGTAACTCGAAAGGCGGGACGAAAAAAATAATGCTTGTCGCAAGGCGGATGGAAGGAGCATAGGGTCGAGTTTGCTGTAGCACGCTTAGAAGGGTGTTCTGCCCGAGGTGTACATTTTAATTAATTCCAATGAATTTATTACTAAAAACTCGAAGGGTTTCAGATTAATATCTCGAGAAGTAACTAATTCATCGCATGCAAAAATGAAATCTGGTCCTCACCGCAAATGTTTTTGGTGAAAAACGATTAGGAAATTTCGGAATCGTTTTGCGGTAAGAATGTAAATGGTAAGGGTAAGTTTTTATTAATCTAAAATATAAATTGCTTACATCTTTTGAATAAATTTGATATTATTATTACAAATTCATCAGAATTAATTCAAATTCCTGGTGTTATGTCCTCTTAAGTAATGTAAATTTGTCTTCTTATCACTTAGAGTAACACTATTGTTACTCGTCCCAACAAATAAGTTGGTTTTTACACTCATAAAAAATAAGTGCTGGCAGAATTATTTTGATTCTTAACTTTAACACTATTTTGATTTATTTATTTATTTATTTATAAATTAACGGACTAAAGTCCAATTACAAAAATACATATAAAACACGAAATATAAAAAAGAGTAACAGAGAAGAAATAGCATATAAATTGAGATAAATGAAGCGATGACAAAAATAAGGCAAAATAAACATAAGAGAGAACATTCAAGCCATGGTCTTAGTCAAAGTTTTGGTAGAGTCGTAAAGAATGACGAAAATCATTTAGACTGCTACCAAAAATTTCAAGACCATGGCTTGAGTTAACAAGTCTTGACATTCTGGACATTGGAGAATTATACCCGTAATTAGTATTGTGATGATTGAGGAACAGCAATTCATTGTTTCTGAGTCTACGGCAAGGAATGTTGAACTGGATAAGTTGCAACAGAGAAGGTGAGTCAATAAAACAATTAATAATTTTGTAAATGAAAATTAAATCGAAGTCTTTCCTGCGCTTTTCTAATGAAGACATTTTCAATAATTGTTCAATTTCATCATATGAATAATCGCCTCTTTCTCGCCCCAATCTCCATGCAATACCGCGTAAGAAGCGATGTTGTACGGATTCAATATGATGAATATGAACGGTATAGAAAGGGGACCAAATTACACTAGCATATTCTAAATGAGGGCGAACTAATGAGCAGTAAAGGGTTTTTAGAGTCTTTATATTCTTAAAGTCACATGCAATTCTATTGATGAAGCCAAGAAGTTTTAATGATTTATTAACTACATTATTAATGTGATCACGAAAAGAAAGATTATAGTCTATAGTGACACCAAGATCTTTTATAGATCTGACGGTAGATAAGGAGACACTATTTAATTTATAATTGAAGAGGATCGGTTTAAGAGTTCTATGAAATGACATAATTTTACATTTATCAATGTTTAATTTTAGGCAGTTAGTTTCACACCATTCATTAAATGAATCAATATCACTTTGGAGAAGAATACAGTCATGAAAAGATTTTATTATTTTAAGGATCTTATTGTCATCTGCAAAAAGCCAAAAACGCGAGGAAGAAAATACTTTGGCAATGTCGTTAATAAATATGTTAAAAAGGAGAGGAGCTAGATGGGCACCTTGGGGTACTCCAGACGTTACTTTAATATTTGATGGGGATAATATTATGTTATTCTAGGCAGTCAAAATATTTCAAAATAGAAAGAGACAGGAAATAAAGCCAAACATCTCTTCTTTGTTACACTATTATGTAGCTCAGTGATGTCTGTTATCTTAAACGAATCCTCAATTCCTTGTTGCTGAGTTCACACGACACTAATACTATGAGATAATCTTATTGGAAAAAGATAAAACTAAAGAGGTACTGTAGTAAGTTTAGTTTTGTAAACTAGTAGAAATGTGAGAAATGGAATATTAGCTTATTTTCATAAATACTGTAACAAAACGCCGCTAAGATATCCGACACGTGTTCACCTGACCTCTCGTCCGTCTCATGCTATTCCATTCCCCTCAACTTAATTCACACATATGGTCCTACCGCTGAGACCTCCGATGTCACCTCTCTTTCTGTTGCACGTGTTGTTTGTGAGGAAGAGGGACAGGTTACAACGGATTGAAGGTATGTTTTTTTATTAATTCCTCTGGGAATAATCTAAACTCCTTGATTTGCAACGATGGACATACAATCAAATGCGAGCCTTCTATGGAAACTCTTCAGTTGACAGTTCGCTTTGAGAATGCCAATACAAAATGGCAATTTTTTTTCGTATACCAAGAATTCAACAAGCAAATATTGACCAAGCTTTCCATTGTTTTTACTCGTGAATAAACTACATGTATTAAATAATGAACCAAAAACGAATCAGAACTACGTTACCAATCTATAAAAATAAAATAAAACTTTATGCTAGTGGCGTAGCAACCGACCGGGCTGCCTGGGCAGCTGCCAGTGGGCGCAGTGAACAAGGGCCCACAACGTCACCCAACGCAGAAAAAAAATACGAACATATTTCACCAATTATTCTCATTTACGTATATTTATCCATTAAATAAATAAAAAGTAGCAAATTACGATTAGCTTTACTCTTCATATGGGATATATATACTCGTATTTTTTAAGTTTAATTTTAAATTTTAACATTCATGGCGAAGGGTAAGGGCCTGATTAAAATAGTTCCCCGGGGAACGGGTAGAATATCGCTACACCATTGATCAACAGCCATAAGTAAAGAAACTTGCAGATACCATTAAAAAGGGAAAGACTAATGAAGTAAATTCCTATAAAATTATTAACAAATACATTTGTTTGGTTCACTTTTTCATCTTTATTTTTTTACTGTCAACTAGTTTTAACACTTTCGTGACATCTTCAGGCCAAATAGAACAACACATTTAAACAAAAGTTAATATAGATATTTAAAACAACGTATAATACATAATATTATACGTTGTTATTTTTGACCTGTTACTTAGTATTTTTTTCCTTTTCTTTTACAATATTTTGAACCTCTTATTTATTGAATATTATTAATTATTTTTGTATCTGCTATTCAATACTCTTTTTTTTATTTTACATAATTTTTTGCACTTATGAGGTTATTGTTTAAAAAAATAAAAAAATGTTAACATGTATGTAAAAGCCTATAACGGGCGTAAATAAATAAATAAAAAATAAAATAAAATATTTTCCAGATTAAAACTCTATTTTTATACACATAGAAAGTAAGATTAGCTAATAACTTAAAAATTAAAAATATGAAAATGAAAAAACCAAAAACCAAATCATGTTCCTATCAAAAGCAGAGGTAAAACACAAGAGTTTTAAATTACAAAATACTGGTCCACAGCCGATAAATTAATAACCAGACCGTTAAAAGGGTTTGGTTAACTCAACAGAAATAAATGTTTTAATATAATACTTGCGAGTAACCGAGTAAATCTTACTTTGAAACGTGCGCAATGATGTAAGAACAAAGCGCGCGCGTTCGTGCGTGCGGCGTGCGGCGGGCGGTGCCGATCGTGCGTGAATGCGTTCGTGCCTCGCGCCCGGAGCGTGAACCGTGCGATACTTTTACGTGCTCCCCGTCAAAAACACCGGTGTAGAAATTAGGGGACATCGTGCACCATTTAGAAAACATGAAACTGTCAAGAAAAAATGCACGTGTGGCCTTGGATTGCAGATTCAAGTAACATTACCTAATTACTTTCAAACGTTGCATACCTTAAAAGTAAACAAAACTCAGCTTCATCCAAGTAGAGAGAAATACTTTGAACGAAGTTTTGAAATTATTATTGTAAGGTTTTCCAAAGGAACTGGAAAAAAAACTTCTTATGTGGGATAAATTAGGCCATTTTATAAATTCAGTCTTCAAGGGACCGAAAAATCAGAACTTATTAAGCATGAAAACTTCTCATGAGGGAACTTGATATGAGGGTTTCACTGTATATATATATATAATTTAAACAAAGGTGTCAATATAGCGCCCTTGAGGTGATTTATCACAAAAACGACGCCATACAAATTAACTAAATATTGTATCAAGAATCGAACACGTGTATAGCCTTATGCGCTTTCTCCCTTATACACAATTCTATTCAAGACCGGAAAACGTCACTAACTTCTGCTCGAGAAATATATTTTCGTACTATATATATTTATATTATATTTAAACAAACAAGAAAATTGTTATGTCACAGAGAAGAAGTTATGTTTAATAACTTTGTTTACTCTGTAGTTGAGTGGTTAAGATCCTCGCCATTTTTTTTTTAATTAAATTAATTTAGATTAGATTAATTTTAGATTTTTTTTTTTATTAAATTAATTTGTGCTATTTAAGAACTAATTAATTTAAAATAATATATAGTATGTTGGCGGCACGTTCCAGCGTTAATCGCTTTAGCCATATTTGGTGACCAGACCTGAATAGCCAGGTACTTCCCAACCTTCATCTTCCTCAACTCCTTCCCAAGCTCACTACCTTCAGCCTCCGGAATGCCATAGTCACACTGACTCGTTAGGAGCAGTTGGGACTATTGTGCAGTACTCATATAAAAAAAAATATATTAAAAGCGTTTCCTAAAAATGGACATTATCATTATCCAGCTATCCATTTCGACATTATCGATTAAAATTTATTCTAATGAATACTCTGAAACAATATTTTATCGCTAATAGTGGTAATAGTAACACTAAGCACGAGAATTTTCTCAATTAGGGAGGTAATTATTATAAACTAGAATTTATAAGACACCGACCAAAAAACCGAAAAGGATGCAGCCCGACGATGTCCCAGGATGAAAGAAGAACATAAAATACTTAACTTCAGTCAGGTATAAAAGTAAGAAGTTTAGAACTTCTGTACATATTTTTTTTTTTTTCCTTGCTCAGGGTTTTTTATCCAGTTGAGGACTTTACCTAAGAAATCACTAATGTAAACTTAAATTCAGTCAATTAAATACAACCATCAGATGGTGATAGTAATAAGGCCTAATGAGCCGCAGTACTAGTTAGATGGACATTATGAGGGGTATTTGAATAAGCCTCAGATAGTTAGCAGAGGATTACTAAAGAATTGATAAAAATTAAAAAAAATTATAAGGATGAAATTGTATATTAATTGTATTTATATATTACCTGCTGATATTATTAAATAAAAAATGTTTAAATTAATTCGATAAAAACATAGTAAAATATGTCGCAGAGATTATGACGGTAGCAAAAATAACACTTTAGTTTTCTCTAGAAATAATCGCTATTATTGTTATTTTTACACAAAACATAACTAACCTTCACGTCGTTTCTACGCAGGGGTAGACAGAGAAGACAGACTGCCATACAACTCTGTCTTGGTACAAACTCCTTGCTTCATTCACATTCACACATGGTCTCAAACATACTCTTCTGTTATTCCGACTATTCTCACATAGCTCGACTCGAGTATTTGATTCACTTGATCGTGTCATGGCGTCCTCGACTTCTTCTTCCATTCCCTTTCACGTCATATATTATTTTCGAACTCCTTTCTTCGTTCATTCGCTCTACATGCCCAAACCATCTAAGCGTCCCTTTCTTGATCCTTTTTATTACGCTTCCATCACCCTTGCATTCTTTCCGGATATCCACATTTTTCACACGGTCATACGTGGTTTTACCACACATACGCATCAGGGATCTCATCTCTACAAAAGTTACACAAAACATTGTCGTGATAAAATGGAGAGAAAAGACAACAAAATCACGGTCATGTCGTTTCCGCGCTATTAATTTGAGATCTTGTTCAAAATTAAATTAGGTACTACAATATTTTGTTATGGAACGGATATTTTCATGAGTTTAACGAGTTGAATATGGCATTCACGTATTTTGAAATGAAGCACATTTTTGCTTCACATTTTTACTCTAATAACTTCATGAAAAGGACAACGTTATGTACGGTGAACTTTTCCACATCTCGAAAAAAAAAATTGTCATACCAACGATACCAACCCTGATGTATGGCATTGATGCATGGAACTGGCA